>CM022947.1:20373244-20844546 GCA_012931725.1 Litsea cubeba | reverse complement strand
ATGGCTCAGCTGTGCAGCCTAAAACAGGGGGAGAATGAATCAACATATGACATCATTCACAAGTGGAAAGCAATGGCATACAAATGCTCTGACGTATTGCCACAGGCGTCGCTAGTCGACATCTGCCGAAACAACATGAGAGCCAGAATCCGCTCCATGATCATCGGCAACAAATCAAAAAACCTGGGAGAACTCCTAGAAGCTTCCATGGAAGCTGAAACGGTGATTAAAGACCTCAACAGTCAGAAATCATCAAGAAAGAGCCAACCGCCATTGCAAACCTCTAAACCAAAGAAGAAAAGGTCCTCAATGTGCAGACCAAGCCAGCTCCTCAGCCACCAAAGAAAGCTTAAAACAAAGCTGCTGGTAAGAGACCTGAACTCTCTGACGCCTTCAAAGAACGAGTAGAGAAGAAATACCCGTTTGATGAAGATGTTGATGAAATCTTCGGGGCTCTTGTGGCAAACGGCAAGCCACCTTGCCTGAACCAAAAAGACCACGGGTGATGTTGGCAAAACCAACGATCCTCGGTACTGTCCATACCACCAGATGATCTCGCATCCTCTCAATCAATGCTTCGTTGTGAGAGAGAAAATAAATGAGATGTGGAAAAACGGAGTCATCACCTTTGACAAAAACTATGGGTCTGCCTCCGTCAACATGGTGACATGTGGACAAACATCAAGATCACCGAAGAAGAAGATCACTACTTCCTTCAAGGTGATAAACTCAATCGAAGCGTCCGAGGAACTGGTTCCTTACCCGACACCAGACGGACAACCGATATGGGTACATCCCGATCTCCTGGAAGATGAAAATTGGGAGGTCGTGAAAACAAAGCCTACAGCTCAACAGCGAAGGCAGGCTAGGAAACATCTCCTCAAGCTCAAACGGCAAGAGAAGACCCAGCCAAAACTAGAGGTCAAAGAAAAGGCAGAGGCTTCCTCTACCGCTTCACTGGAGGTAAAAAAACATCCCTTCCAGAGACTTCAAAGGGGGTAAGGAAATTCACTCTCAGTGATTTCATGCCACCTCAATTAAAGAAGCCATGCAGGAGGCATCATACTCTTGCAATTCGGTAGTTGGATTCTCCATTGATGGATACGAATCCAGCGACACCGATGATGGATTCGAACCCAACTACACAGATGAGTGGGAGGATCCCTTGAAACAGGAGAATATCTCTCCGATGAAGAATGGGTTCCTGAGTCTCATCTTATGCCAGTAATCTGGTATAACCCCCTACAGCCACAAGGATCCTGGTCTGATGATGAAGAAGACCAAGAGGCTGTACAAGAAAATGCTGCTGACCCAGCACCTCTCATTACTCCAGTGGAAATCAACAATGTTGAGCCACAAAGAGATGATGAAGAAGAAGATCCGGCTCCCATGCCTGATCTTGAAGAATATGCAAGGATCTTGCAGCGACTCGCTCTAGAACAAGAGCAAGAACGCGTCAACGAGCCTCCTCGCAATCCAGAGCCTGAAGTCCCTGAAGACACCAGGTACATCCTCCCTTAACTCCTGAAAATGGAGAGAAAATTGCTGGATAGACGATCCTCTCACATCCGAGGATGAGTCTGACTCCGATCAGGCAACGTCTCCTGTAATGTGATAATTCGGGATTATAGCTCTTCCGAAGCATCGTCTGATGAGAGCACTTACACTCCGGCTTCGCAAACACAAACTGCGAATGAATCCATTGAAATGCTTCTTCGGCGTCTCGTCGGGTAAGTTCCTCGGATGCTTAGTTTCGGAAAGCTGGAAATAGAGCTTGACCCCCATAAAAGTCAAAGCCATTCTAGAAATGCCCTCCTCCAAGAAACCTTGAGAGAACTCAAAGGGCTTCAAGGGAGATTGCCTACATCAGACGGTTCATCTCCAATCTTCGGGGAAATGCCGTCCATTCTCCCGGTTGATGAAAAAAGGTGTAAACTTTGTCTGGGATGCTGACTGTGAAGCTGCTTTCCAAGACATCAAGTCATACCTGACAAAACCTCCAGTGTTAGCTGCTCCTACCACTGGAAAACCATTAATTCTTGTACACAAGAGCCCTTGATCACTCTTTGGGAGCTCTGCTTGCGCAAGAAAATGATCAAAAAAAGAAGCTGCTCTATATTACCTCAGCCGCATGCTAGTAGGTGCAGAGCATCGCTACTCTCCAGTTGAAAAAGAATGTCTTGCAGTGATGTTCGCCGTACAAAAGTTGCGTCACTACTGCTTTCCAACACAGTCTACCTGGTCTCAAGGGTCAACCTCTTGAAGGTCCTTGTCACAAAGGCAGGTTCTCTCAATGCTCGACTGGCAAAATGGTCCATCCTTCTATCACAATTTGATATTAGGTATGTACCACAAAAAGCAATCAAAGGGCAAGCTCTAGCAGACTTCCTCGCAGAGCATCCATTGCCTAAAGATTCTCTACTCAGAGATGATCTCCCAGACGAACCAGTCTACAATGTGGAGACTTTCTCATAAAGTGCCTCCTGGGACATGTACTTTGACGGTGCAACCAGGACAAATGAAAAAAGACAGCTGATCTCGGGAGTTGCATCCTCTTTGTTAGCCCCGACAAATACATGATTCCACACGCTTTCTCGCTACTGGAACCATGCACAAACAATGCAGCTGAATATCAAGCTCTGATCTTAGGATTGGAACTCGCCATCGAATCCGGTATCACCATGCTGGAAGTCTTTTGGAGACTCTCAACTGATCGTCAACCAGATGAATCAGAAATTTGAAGTCAGGAAGCCAGATTTGCTGCCCTACTACAACAAGGCACAATCACTTCTGCAAAAGTTTGACCTCTGTCACATCACCGACATTCGTAGAGGTGAAAACATAGTGCAGATGCCCTGGCCGGACTTGCCGCATCCATGGCAATCCAGGAAGGGGAAAACATGCAAGTCACAGTGTGCGAAAGAAGAATCCTTCCTCCTCTTAACACACACCAAGCAGTTGCTGAATGCCACCAAGTGGTCGGAAGTCGGATTTCAATCCTTCAAAACTTCAATTGGCGACTGGAGGGATCCGTTCATTGATTACATTATGTTCGGAATCCTACCTGAAGATCCAAAAGAACGGGGTAAGCATTCCAAAGGCGAAACCCCAAGCTTCCATTTGGATATTCCTTCAAAAATCCTTTACAGGAATCCTTCAACGGAGTACTTCTACGCTGCTTGTCACAACAAGAGGCTGAAGAAAACACTCAAAGAAGTTCATGCTGGTCTTTGTGGAGCTCATCAGGCTGGACCTAAGCTCATGATCAGATAAAAAGGTTAGGATATATTGGCCTACCATGGTAGCTGACTGCAATGCCAATTTGCCAAGCGCTGCCACAATGCCAAGTTCATGGAGATTACATTCACATGCCTCCAGAATGGCTACATCCTACAGCGATCTCATGGCCTTTCGAAGCCTGGGGTATGGACATCATAGGTCCCTATTTCTCCCCCTTCAAGCAAAGGTCATCGCTTCATCTTCGCGCTACGGATTACTTCTCCAAGTGGTCAGAAGCATTGCGTTTTAACGAAATGAAGACCTCATCAGTCCTTCAGTTTCCTACGCACCAACATCAATTTGTCGTTTCGGCATACCCAAAAGATTCGTCCATGATAACGGACCACAGGTCCGGGATCATCGATTCTACAGGTTCTGCGAAAAATACAAAATCCAAAGCTGTCCTTCGACTCCATACAATCCGGCAGCAAACGGGTTAGCAGAAGCTTTCAACAAGACACTCTGCAAAATCCTCAAAAAAACGGTCTCTAATCACAAAAGAGACTGGAGCGACAAAATGTCTGAAGCTTTGTGGGCCTATCGAACCACCGTTCGAGGACCAACCCATAGCACACCATTCTCTTTGGTCTATGGATGCGAAAGCTGTCGTGCCCTTGGAAGTACAAATTCCTTCCTTGAGGGTATCCTTGCAAAATGACATGACTCAAGAAAGCAATGTCAAATTGCGACTCCATGAGCTGGACAATCTCGATGAGAGACGGCTCGAAGCTCAACAAAGCATTGAACTTTACCAAGCACGTTATGGCAGGATCTTTCGATAAAAAGGTCAGGCAACGCGCCTACAAAAGAATGACTTGGTTTCTTGCGGTAAAAAGACCAATGGTCTTCGCTCACAAGTCCAAAGGCAAATTTGAGCCGAAATGGGAGGGACCCTACGTCATCGATAAAGTTTTCCTCCAATGGCGCATACGCACTCCTAAACATGGAAGGTGACAGATGTATGCTGCCCATCAATGGCAAGTTCTTAAAGCGGTACTACCCTTGAAGACTTACCCAACTGGGTAAGAGCAATGCCTGTACGACCAAAACCGGTTTCCAGGTACACGCTCGCTAAACCCACATTTTTTAGAATTTTTCATATCAAATGTTGAAATTTCTAGAAATCTAAAACAATGCTTACTTTTATCGTTTCATTGTTCAAAAAATATATATATATATATATCCAAGTTCAGGAACCTTTCCTAACTTGACCAAAATTTTCAACCCTTGAACCCAAAATTCATGGTTTGAAACAAAATCCGGATTCAGGGATTTCCACCCTAGTCCACCCTGCCTTTTACCGCTAAAATGGTTTTAGGTCAAAATTTATGACCCTCGTGTCTTTAAACAAAGAAAAAAAATGGTTTTTCAAAAACCGCGAGGAAGCGACGCTTAGTCGATACTCGCACAAATCGGAAGCAAACGAACCACGTTCGACACTTCCAAAATCGCAGGGAAGCGACATTTCGTCGATACTTGCAAAATCCAAAACTGTGGAGGAGCAACATTTCAGTTGATATCCACAACCCAAATTTCAAAGGTTCGAAAAAACCTAAGAAAAAACTGTGGAGATGCAACATTTCAGTTGATATCCACAACCCAAATTTCAAAGGTTCGAAAAAAAAACCTAAAAAACTGTGGAGACGCAACATTTCAGTTGATATCCATAACCCAAAGGTTCGAGAAAACCACAAATTTCAAAAATCGTGGGGAAACGACATCAAGTCAGTACCCGCAAAACCAAAATTTTTGAAAAGCAAGAATGCGACATTCCATCGATACTCGCAACCGAATGAGCAAGGATGCGACATTCCATCGATACTTGCAAGAACATTCAGCAGGGAGGCGACTTTTAGTCGATACTTGCATTTTTTGAAAACCAAACCGGCTATAAATGCCATCAGAACAGGCTATAAATGCCACAAACAGGCTATAAATGCCACAAACCGGCTATCAATGCCACTAAAAACAAAACCGGCTATCAATGCCACACAAAAAAAAACTTGGATTTCAAAAAAAAAAAACGGCTATCAATGCCACCAAAACAAAACAAACCGGCTATAAATGCCACAAAACAACCGGCTATCAATGCCACCAAAATTGGCTATAGATGCCACAAACAAAAAAAAAAACTCGGCTATCAATGCCACAAGAAAAGCTGGCTCTCATGCCAAAATTGGCTTCCATGCCACAAACAAAAACCTGGCTTTCATGCCAAAACAATCATTTGACAAAAGATTTTCACAAAATGACAATCTTTTGATCAAATCCCATTTAGCAATTACTTTTATCACAAAAAGATTCAAGTGAGCGTAGGGATAACAAAAAAAAAAAAAAAAGCATCCCATTTAGCAATTACTTTTATCACAAAAAGATTCAAGTGAGCGTAGGGATAACAAAAAAAATCAATCCCATTTAGCAATTACTTTTATCACAAAAAGATTAAAGTGAGCGTAGGGATAATAATAAAAAAAGTGTTCACAAGCACTACAAAAAAAAATATCAAAAGAAAAGAGTACCAAAAAAAATACATGTGGTACCAAAAAAAAAAAAGAAAGTGTTCACAAACACTACAAAAAAATAAGTACCAAAAAAAAAAAAGATACAGGAGCTCAGTCAAAAATGGTCTCCAGCCAAGAGTTCAGCTCCCCAAGCAAACTTTTAGCCTCAGCCGTCAAGGATTCCAAGGCACGCTTCTTCAGGAACTTGCCATGAGATGCTGGAGTGGGCTGTACCCCTTCTCTCACACCAGGAAGCTTACCTCGAGCAGCTTGCCATTGTTCATCCTCATCAGACTTCCTTTTGAGAACCCGTTCGGCATCTGCAACCTGGTGAATCAGGGCACTCTCCCTGTCGCGAGCTTCTATTATGGCAGTCCATTTGGCAGCGACTTGTGCCTGCAAATGCTCAAGACGTTTCCTGGCCTCATCGACCTCCCTGTCAAGGATGTTGAGGTCATGTGTCAGCCTGATGATGGCTATCTCTTCTAAGTTCCTCTTTCGGACTGCCACTTTCCTGCTTTCTGTAGCCTCATCCAGGTCAGACTTAGCCTTATCAGCAGGGTCCAGGAACATCTCTTTGAAGAACTGGTCATCAGCCAAACTCACGGTCTCAAACCACTTGTCACCCAGTGCAATGATCCTATCAACGATCGCCCTGGCACCTGTGACATCCAGACCAGCCTCTTCAGCATCATTGAGAATCTCCTGCACATGCTGGATCATGCCAAATCCGACTTCCAAGTGCCCAGAGAAGAGAGTCTCAATCCAAGAGCTCAGAACTCGCACCACCACCTTCTTCGCAAAAAGAAGAGATGGCCCAGCTGAAGATTCGCCCAACTCGTTGGTCGGCTACTCATATCATCATCTGTTGAAAGAGTAACAAAAGAACTCTTTCCAGCTGAAGCTGCTCCTGCTCGGGAAGGAATCTCAGCGCGAGGAGTCTCCTCAATATTGTCAGAGCTGGTCCCAGGAATCTCTACCTCTGGATCAACCTCTGGCATCTCTTGCTCTGGAAGCGACGGAGCCTCCTCTGCCACTTCAAAACCTGCAAAGGAAACACAAAAAGGTATGAGTATGACCCTGTTTGAAAATCATTATCAGAGTTATAACTACAAAATACCTTCTTCGACGACTGGCGGAACACTTTCTTCCTCCATGAACTCATCGAAAGCATCATCAACATTTGCGTCGATCGATGGTTCAAGTCATCAGAACCCTGTGGTAAGTCAGCTGACAACAAAAAAAAATGTGTTAGCAAGCCAAGTCACAAACTCAAAAAAAAAAAAAGGGAGCAAAAGAAGTCGTACCAATTGGAGATTCTGGATTTACTCCAGAGCCCGTCGGTTCTTCTTCAGGTGCCTCGACAGGATCCATCACCACCTCATCGGTTGGGACCTCCGGCATCACCAAGTCTTCCTCTGCTAAAAAAAAGAAGAAAAGCAGAAACAAGAAGCAAATCATAACATGGAAAAATCCCATGAAAAGAAATGGAAAGAGAAAAAGGAAGAATCATACCTTCACCGACGGTCTCTTCTTCTCGGCTTCTCTTCTCCGGAGGCTCGTCAGCATCCACTGGCACATCCTCATTGATAGTAAGAGGAACTTCCAAGTTAGGAGAGTCCTCATGCTGCCCCTTGCTACTATGATGACTCCTCCTCCTCTTACCTCTGCGGGCTCGCTTCTTAGAAGAACCTACCCCGCTGTCAGAGTCAGGTTTGCCACTCGACTCCTCACTAGATGGTCTGCTCTCGCCAGTAGGCTCCACGGAAGCTTGCCTCTGTGCCGCCTGCATCCAAGCACCAAGTTCGGCTTCCTCCTGTTCTAGCTGCTCCAAAGCCTCATCAGGTATCTCTCGAACAGCTTCAGAACCGATGACGCCCTGGTCACCGAGAAAGCCTATCTTGTGCTTCTCTCCAGAAAGGAAGGCCCAAACTTCCTCTCGCCGGATACCATCCGACTTTCCAAGGCCCTTTCCAGATGCCAGCTTCACATCAAGCTCCTTCTTGGAAAGCCCCCGATATGCCGAAAAGCTCTCCGCGAACCACTTCGCAAAGCCGGCAGTACGGGAAGTCAGCAACACAGGATAAGAAATCATGGCTGTAGTGTCTTCAGCACTATAGAAAGCCCATGCATTTCTCCCGTCCTGTAAGCCTCCAAAGCGCTTCACCATGCTTGAAGGCGCTCCAACAACGCCTTGAGAAAAGCCAAGCTGCAAAGCAAAGCGAGAGGGTACATACGGCTGGATGTCGACGAAAAGATGTCTGCGGTACACCATCGTGCCGACACGTATGCTAAAAAGCCACTCTCTCTCTGCATTTGTCAAGGAATAATGCCTTCCCGACCCTGCCCTGGTAGAGTCTCGGGAGGCACCAAAATCAAAAGCCTTCTTCCGCAACTCCGGAGAAAGCTTTACTGAAGATTGCCCCATCTCGACGTCCCTGAACCGTCGGATCCTCATACGGGCAAACAAAAGTGATTCGGACACGACTTTGCCCTTAGCCAGTCGAATCATCAGAGGATCATCATCCTGAGCAGCACCCAGCCGATGGAAGCCAGGACAGTGGTATACATACCACGAATAAAAGATATGGGCTGAAAATACCCTATTCATGGGAAGCCCAAGCCGAACCAAAAAAGCAGCAGCCTGCAGTTCGGTACACAGGTAGGAGTAAAGAGCTGGCACCAAAGCAACCTGCTCTCCAAACGCCATCTGACAAGCCGGGGAAAATACAATGCGGCCTGATGTGCGTTCCATCTCCTCCAGCAAATATAGCCTCACCAAGCCAATAAGTGAGGTAAACAGCGAGATCTCTCCGCAGTGCAATGTCAGGACATATGGCGTTTGTACTTGCACAGAAATCTCTCAACTCTTCTTGCATGGCCAAGATCTTCTTTGGATCCTGAGCTCCAGCTTCCTGGGTCGTGCTATCAGAAGACTCCCTACTATCAAAAAAGTTGGGGAATGAAGAGCTAAAACTCTTCCAACTGCTGGATCTAACTTTCGAACCCCCCTTCTCCTTCAAAAAATCATAGAAGGCGACGAGCTGAAAGTATAAAAGCCTGAACTCCTCAGACTGCCCCTCGAGGACGTTGTCAATCGGCATAAACTCCTCATAGAGTTTGCCGAGGATGGGCAATCCGGTAATAGCGCTCAGCTCCTTCAAAGAAAAACCAATCTCACCATTCGTCACAACGAAGGTATTGGTTTGTGGGAGAAATGACTCCAGCATAGCCATGAAGGCCTCGTCGGAAAAGATCACGGTCTCCCTAAAGGCGCGGACCGCATCAAAAATCCCGGCTTCCTTCAAAACGGCGCCACCAATCAGCAGGACGCGATCAGTCCACGACTTCCACTCGGAGTCAGCATTGAAACGACCTCGAAGTCGAAAAGGCTTGATCCAATTGCTGCCGTCACCGCTGAAAATACCAAGGCCCACCGGTCTCAAATCGACCGACGGATAATCAGAGCCCTGGTAGCCGCTGGATGGCATCAACAGGTCCATGTCAACAGGCGACCTCTCCGTATATCCAGGAGAACCGCCGACAAAAACCCCGGTCTCGATTACATTTGTCCTTCTCACCCAGCTTGGAGGATCTTCCCTCTTAGGGCACGTGGGGGCAAGGCTCAGAATCGAGACGGTGCGATCAAACATCGACCGGGTAGTAACAGTCTTCTTCTCACCATCTGCTGTGAAGGAAAACTGAAAACATCTCCTCTGGTATGTAATGTCATCAGGGACTGCATCACCAAAGAAGAAGGTAGGCTTGGGCAAAACGCTCTGATCTTCCATCACCCATGGACGACTGCTTACCATGATCTTATAGAATTCCTCTCCCTTGAGAGTGATCAGTCGCTGCCTCATCTCATCTCTGTTGAGGGAGTCGCACTCTTCCAGATTTCTCTCAACATACTGGACCTTCTCGAAAGCCTGCTGAACGGCCGGATTAGAGGATCTAGAAGATCGACGAGGTACGCTTGTAGCAGGCTCTTTACCCTTGTTCGCTCTGGAGGAACCACCTGAAAAGGATGGAAAAGAAAAAAAAAAGATCAAACATCAAAATGACAGAATCTCGCTAAAAAAAATCTGGCGAAATTTTGACATGATGACGGGGCAATTCCGAAGAAAAGGAACTATCCCGAAAGAAATAGAAAGCTTGAAGATGGGCTCAACATCGCTGCGAGCTCCGAAACTCCAAACTTTCGAAACCTAAAAGTCTTCACAAAATCAGGAAGGGCTCAACATCACTGCGAGCTCCAAGTTCCCAAATTTGCAAAAACTTTCAGGTATGCAATCACATCACGCTACAAATTTAATTTACAAATTAAAGGCATGCATGAACATCTAGATTTGCGAAAAAAATGCATTATCATGATGAGCAAAAAAAAAAAGAAAAGAAACTTTCTCTAAAAAAAAAAAAAGGAGGAGAAAGAAAACGAAAAAGGAAACGAAACTTTCTCAAAAAAAAAGGGGGAGAGAAGAAAAAAAAAAAAAAAGAAGAAAAAAAAACGGGCTGGCCCACAGGCCACGTGGCCGTACGGATCTGTCCGTACGGCCCACACAAAAAAAAAAACATGAAAAAAAAAAGAAAAAAGAAAGCAAAAAAAAAAAAAACGTGTGAAAAAAAAAAGAGGAGGCAAACACGTGAAAAAGAAAAGAAAGAAACAAAAAAAAAGAAGAAGAAAGAACTTTTTTTTTCCTACAATGGAGTTTTCTTGAAAAAGAAGAACTTACTTGAAGCCATTGATGGAGAAGAAGAAGAAAAGTCTTGAAGATCTTAAAGAAGAAAAGCTTTTGGTCTTGAAGCCCTCTTGAGATTATTGCAAAAGAAAGTAATAAGAGCAAGAGATCCAACCTCCTCCTTGCTTTTATAGAAGAGAGCAAACCAAAGAAGGAAAGAAGAAAGAGGTAAGTGTTACTAATTAGTAACCTTACCAAAAGAAAGAAATTAGAAAGATTCTTTCCCAAAAGAAATATATCTTGAGGGATTCTCTCCGAAAAAGAAATCAATGAGAGATTTTCTCCCAAAAATCAATCTATGACGGATTCTTTCCCAAAAGAAAGATATCTTGAGATATCCTATCCCAAAATAAAGGGATCTTGAGAGATTTTCTCCCAAAAATCAATCTATGACGGATTCTTTCCCAAAAGAAAGATATCTTGAGATATTCTATCCCAAAAATAAAGGGATCATGAGAGATTCTCTCCAAGTAAAGATATTCTTAGATATTCTCTATCCAAATGAGATATTTTTGGATATTCTTTACAAAAATGACACCATATGAGATCTAAGCCATTTCAAAAGCTTAAGGTCCCATGGGTTAGCCCACATGAGCCAGGTTTGACCACCTAGGCACAAAAAAAAAAAAAAAAAAAAAAAGAGAAAAATTTTGGGCTTTTAGTCAAAGAGAAATCCCTCTTACCAAGAGCATACAAAAATGGTTCCATGCCTCTTTTGAGTTGATTGGACCATACAAAAGAAAATTCCAAGCCCCATGAGCTTCCAAAAATCAAACCATCCAGCCTCATCTACCAAATTGAGCCAAATTCTTGAAATTGACATTCCATCAAACCAAATCCTGGTCCCCTAACTTGCCACATACAGCCTGTTAGGTCACAAGACCAAAACCAAAAACCAAAACCTGATCCCCTAACTTGCCACATACAGCCTGTTAGGTCACAAGATCAAAACCAAAATTGATCCCCCAACATTCCACATACAGCTTGTTGGGTCACACGATCAAAACCAAACCCGACCCCCTAACCTGCCATATATAGCCTGTTAGGTCACAAGGTCAAAACCCAAATCCACATCCCTGATGTCATCTTCAAAACTTTGCCTCGAGATGGTACGTGATCCCTTTCACTACCATAAAATTCCCCTGGAAGCTCAAAAGGCTACAAATACCAAAAGAAAGATTGCTCAAAGACTCTTGGTCAAGTCACAGGCTCTCCTTCAAAAAATCTCTTCGAGGCACATCGACTACAAAATTTAAACAACTCGCCGCTGTACCTCGAGGGGGCATTTGTTGACACCAAAAATGTCACTTTGCCTTTTCAAGATCCAAAGAGCTACATGAAGTCGCAACCCGCCATAAATAGGCAATGCTGCTTCCAAAAATCAAATCTTGTCAGAATCAAACAAAAACTGCAAGATTCTTCCAGACAGCCAAAAGAGGAGTACACAAGAAGTTTCGGGCCATTTCAAAATCATTTGGCCTAACTTCGCTTCTCCGACAGCCGAAAAGGAGCCCTCGGCGACAAAAGCTCTCCGGGACCATGGTTTCCAAGACAGAACCTATGGATCATCTTAAAATGACTCCAATAGGTTCCCTGTCAAATTTCAAGTCAATCGGACATCGGTTGACCACACATCAAACCGCGACATCTTCATCGCGACAAAAAGCAAGTCTGCAGGTGATAGGACCCCAAACGGCTTCGAAACTCAAACAAAAGCCTATGGTTGGTCTTATTTATTGCTCAGGAGGCTTCACACCAAATTTCAGGTCATTCCGACATCGTTTGGCCCAGTTTCAGCTTCTGACGGAAAATCGGCAACTCTCCGCGACAAAGTCTTCGGCTTTCTTAGGAAATTGGAAACTTTGCAAAATAAAATGCAAGGATTCTCATCAGGTTTCCTACAAAGAAATCAGGCCAATAAATGGTCAAAATGTCAAGGAAAAGTACAGAAGAAAAAAGAATCAGAAAAAAGCAAAAACGGACGCAAAACGGGACACGAAAGGGGGAAAACCCCCCCAGGGTCGCAGACCCTTGCGACCCTGGGCCAGGGTCGCCGGCGACCATGGACCCCGGGGTCGCCAGGAAAGCCCCGGAAACCCCGGTTTTCGCCGTTTTTTCGCGATTCGAAGGGCCCAACCTCTGGTACTTTCCAAAATTCATGCTTTTGAGACACCAAGTCCTCTGACATCCGTCCAAAACACGGGTAAATCATCAAGAGTATCGAAGACAGTATTGATCGCTACCCGGTCAACCAAAAAAAGTGTGCTTTCCACCCGACCGATCGAGAAATCGACAGGACAGATGGCACCGACCCGCTGTTGGCAACAAACACCTGAAATTACATGGTCATCTGATGTCGATCTACATGAAGATCCATCGATGATCATCAACAGAAGAATCTCAAAAGACGTGGCACGGCCCGCGACTCTTCAGCTGCTCGGCGACCACTTAATGCGATTAATTGACTAGCTTTATTACAGTCATTAATCCATTTCTTTGGACGGCCCAATCAGAAGCAAGCATTCGGGAGTTACAAGTCAAGAGATTCATGGCATTTAACCCATGAAACTCCTCCCATCATGGCGATTAAAGGCGATTAAATGCCCTCAATCTCCTCCGGCCAATCAGAAGCCAAGAAAAAGGAGTTACAAAATAAACAATTCAATTTTGTAACTCCTCCCATTATGCGGCTTAATGACAATAAAAGCCCATAAACCCACCTAAAAGGCTACCTAAAAGCCTATAAATAGGAGGGCTCTCCAAGAAGAAAGGACATCACAGAAAATCACAGAAAATCAGAGAGCATCAGAAAAATCAGAGAAAAAAGCACAAGCACACAGACAGAAATCCAGAGAAAGGAAAAAGAGAGAAAACTCTGCGGAAATTCTACACCGGCCACCGCAACAAGGTGACAAAAGTCCCTTGGGGGCACCCCCCCCCCCCCCCAAGGTCCTTGCCTTCTCCTCCTGCCTCCAATGGCTTAGATATGGCTTTTCAGCCCGTCTACTCGGTTTTTTATTGGACATAGGACCTTCCTTTGGTCTTTGTCTTCTAAAAACCCGAGGTTATAGCCAAGCCAAGCGAATCAAATAGCATCCTCTGTTCTCATCTGCATGGATGATGGCGAAGCCCACATATGGCTTGCGACCGTCAATCTAAACGAGTCCCCCACAATCTCCTGAGAAGTTAGATCCTCCTTTTCTTGCTTTTCATTGTAGTTTGTATTTTTTTAAAAGAGACAAAAATCACAATTCTTGTCTTTCATTGTTGATAAGGATTGTAAATCGGCTATAAACGCCAAAATCGGCTATAAACGCCAAAAATCGGCTATAAACGCCAAAATCGGCTATAAATGCCAAAAAATCGCCTTTGGCAAACTAAGAAAAATGTCTCTTTTCTTAAATATATGTGCAATGGAAAACTTGAAAGAAGTTGATTTCCTTTTTACTTGCGAAGGTTGATCTCCGGATCACCACTTGCAATTCCAAGTAAAAATAGAAAATCTGGCACACCCACAAAAAAAAAAAAAGAAATGTTGATGCACGCCCTTGCCCCCCGGTTACGAAAGGGTCGGACCCGACGGACTCCCACGTCCGCCGACCTCGGTAGAACCAAGCAGGAGCGCGGTCCATCAAGTTGTTAGGCGGTCAAAAGAAGAGTAATTAGATTTAGTTGTGCTCAGAACGTGGTGCGCCGTGCCTTCAGGTATGGGCAATCACTGGTATATATATAGGGATATTCATGTGCATCCTTCCCTCACCATATGGTGAGGGACAAACTTAATGGGGCCCACTTAGGGACCCATAGATCATGGGACTTGTGGAGGATGGAAAGAGACATCGTGGATGGGACCATATATCAAGTTTGGGGTCAACCCCATGTCTCTAACCACTTCATCCATGGCCCACTAATTTAACGACTTAATAGTAATAAAGAAAAAAATTTGCCCTCGATCCAACGGTCCAATCCATTCAAATTGGTGAAAATTAACCCAATCGGTTTAGTGCACCTAAAGGGGTCCCATGTGTGTGGATGGTTCGGATAGATCAAAAAGTTGGCCCCACTATGTTTTTTCCCTCATCATAACATGGTGAGGGATGGATGCACATTGTAAGTGCCTAAAAATTAAGGACTTTAATGCAGGGATTAGGGTCTCTGATTCGGATGATTTGGATGAAGTTTGCTGTGGCTCCGACTGGACCTGAAAAGGAAGAGAGGGAAGAGGCGTCAAAGGACCCTGGCTGCAGGCAGCGCAAGGCTCTCCGATGCTTAAGTCAGTGCAATGAACGAGCAGGGGAGAAGGAGAGGAAATTGCAGAGTGATAGTGTGTATGATGGGTTGCGTACCTTTGGATGGAAGTGGATGTGCTATTTATAGGCGATGGGGTTGACCTTTGTGGGCGAGTTCCAAGACTGGGCCGGCCACTCGAGTGGCTACGTCCATTCAGCCCATAATGCATTAAATGCTAGCCCATGCTTCATTAAATGCTAGGCTTGCTGGGTCAGGCGGCGGTGCTGACTTTTGGGCCAGGTCCCATCAGGTCTGGCCTGGAGCCATGCCCTGGGGGCGCACGTGTCCTGTACGCCGTTTTGTCAGTAATGATAAGCTGCAGGGCATGCCTTGGCATGCGCCGCTGTTCTGTCGCTGGTCCCATCAGTCTCCGTCAAATCCGCGCTGCCGGGGTCGGGTAAGTCAAGTCTTCGAGAGCTCCCGCCTCGGCGAATGCCGCGGTCCTTCAGCCGCGGTCACCTCTGGCCCAGGGGAGGCGTAATCACTCTGTCCGGATGCCTGGGCTAGTGCTGATCTCGGCTTAGTGAAAACACCCCCACACAATTGCCCCCCAGTCTTCCGAGCTCTTAAGGGTGTCACAACTCTTTGAGGTCGGAAGGCTGACAGGTTTCGCCGAGGTGCAATATGTCGTGGTGCCCAGATGACTTCCTGTCCGGGCTCGGGGGAGCCCAAACGTCTCCAGGCCTTCGGAATTCTACCGCCGTTTCGGTAGCTGGCGCCTTTACTCTTATCTGCTGTTGCTTCCGTACCCGAGGCATTAAATGGCGCACGAGAAACGGGCTGGCGCTTCCACGTGCCTCTTCCTATTTGGCTGGCCCGTCTTTTCACGGCGGCGCGCGCAGTGAAAAGACGCGCCCTTCTTGAAATTCGAAGAGGCGCCATGATTAGGCGCCTATTTTCTGGCTATAAGTAGGGGCTTGCCCCATCTTCTCTCCCTTTTACTCGCATTCTGCCTCTCTTTCCTTTCCTTCTTCTTCCTCCCGCTTTCGGAGCCCTCGTCCTTCCTTTCCTGCCTTCATCTCTGCCGAAGGAGGCTGTTGCGCAGAGAATCTCTAGGCTTCACTGCCAGGACTCCGTTCTGCATCTTGACCACCTTGTAAGTCTCCTTCTTCCTCTCCCTGTTTCGTTCTGCTTTCTGCCTCGTCTAGGGTTTTCTCCGTTCAGGGTTTTTTCTGTTTTTAGGGTTTCTTCCTTCTCCTTAGTATACTTCTGGCGCTTTCGCCTAAGGGATGGGTATCTATAGCCATTGGATTGAGTCTGAGAGGGGCCTAGCTGACCTTAGGGCTAGGTATGATATACCTGAAGGAGTTCAGGTCATGGCGGCTACAGTCATATCTTATGCCCTTGGGGATTTTTGCGATGGCTGGATGCCGTTTCCCCTGGTTGCCGTGATCGAGGGCGGGGTTAGGTTTCCCCTCCGCCCTCTGCTTAGGGATTGTCTCCGAGCATGGCACCTCTGCCCCTGCCAACTGATGCCCAACAGTTTCAAAATTATAATGGGTACGGACGCGCTCAATACAATACTGGGCATCAGTCTCGGCGTCCACGATATCGAGGAGGCCTATGATATCTGTAAGTCCGGAAAGGACATGTACTACCTCCGCGTCAAGTCGGGGCGGAGGCCCTTCGTGCAGGCCTTAGAAGATTCCAATAAGTATGCCGGGGACGATCGCCTGATGGTCACTGGCGGTTGGGAGTTCGGTGAAGACGAGCCCATCTCGACAAGAAATTTCAGGATCCCTCGTCACTACGGCACCCCTCCAAGTAATTAAACCCTGAGTTCATCCTCTTACTTTTCGTCCCCTTTCCTACTTGCCGATCTGATATCTTTGGTTTGCTCTGCAGACGCTCGTCAGAGGAGAGCTGCCGCTTTCCGAGAAGGCTGGGAGCCGAATAGAGCTTGGATCCGAACTTTAGAGAGTTACCACGGCCACGGTGACAGGTCCGCGTGGAAGCTGCTGGGATACGAGCCCAGGTACCGCGGCTACCGGGAAAGGAAGGTGATTGCTCATCGCAGGCAAGCCGCGGCGGAGGTAGAGGGAGAGACCAGAGCGGACGAGGACCGGACCGCGGGGGACCGTTCTGTGACCAACTCTGAGGCGTCCACCTCGGGGTCCGAAGACAACGCCGAGACGATCGGTAAGGTCATCCTGTCCGATTCAGAGTCTGAGGGAGAAATGGACCGGACCCGTCCGAAGCCCGTCCTACGAAACCTGAAGGCCGTCCCAGTGACCGGCAAGGGTCAGGGCGCGCCTTCTTCTTCCCGCGCTCCCGCGCAGACGAGCGCGCCCTCGTCGTCTGCCGTGCCCCCGCCTTCCAGTACGCCGCTCGCCGCGACCGGGAGCGGGACGCCTGGTCCGTCCACCATCGTAGCCACGCAGGGGGACGACCAAGCCCGCAAGAGGGCCCGGGTGGAGAGCTCGGCGGGTGGATCGTCCGGGCCTGTCATGGGAGCGCGGGATCACCCCGCTCCATGGAAGCCGAGCTTGATGGTCCAGCCCGGGAGGCCGCTGTCGGTGGAGGATCGCCTCTCGGGGGGACCGTCCGTGGTTGCCTGCTTGGGGAGCGCCTGCGCCCTGCCGCGGGACATGGAACACCATGACAAAATGGACGACATCTCCCTCCTGGCTGCGCAGATGAAGGCCAACCTGAGTGTAAGTCTGGTTTTGCACTTCAATATTTACTATTTGGTTATGGCTTCCGCTCTTTGGTGAATAACCTGCTTGGTTGTCTCCTGCTTTCTTGTAGAGCGTCCAGATGGCTCAGATTTCGGTGTCTCGTATCCAGAAGTGCCACGCCGAGGTGAAGAGACTCCAGGCTGTATGCGAACAGCAAAGGAAAGACCTGGAGGAGGCGAAGGTGAAGGTGTCTGAATACGAGGACACGCACCGATCCCTTTTCGCCGAACTTGACAAGCTCAAGTCGGCTTTTGATCTGACAAAAAGGAGGGAGGCCGAGCTGGAGAGGACGACCGCGGGGCTGGAGAGCCAAAAGGCTGATCTGGAACTCACCCTTCAAGCCGAAGTCAAACTCACCTTCCAGGATGGCGTCGACGCAGCGGGCGATGAGTACGCTGCGCAAGTTAACGACATTCGGGTCTCGGCTTGGGAGATGGGCTGGAGGGCGGCTCTGGTCAAGATGGGCGTCTCCTGCGACCATCCGACCTATGCCAGGCCGGATGAGTATCCTTGCTCGGATGTCGTCGGAGGTGCAGAGACGGCCCCCGGTGCCCAGCCGACACCGGAGCTTGTCTCCGTTTTGCCGGAGGCGTCTGCCGCGGTCGAGGACCCCGTTGCGGCATCCGCACCCGAAGCTCCTCCTGCCGCGTGAAGTCGGCCTGCTGTTATCCCTTTTGTTTGTTGCTTTTGATGTATCTTTTCTTTTGACGCATCGCGTCCTTTTATGTAAAAAAGGCGCTTTTTGAATGAAAGAACCTGTCTATGTCTTATCTGTTTGATTTGCTTGTTTTGAATGGCCGAGACCACTCTTCGTGGGCTATTAATTTTTAGCCGAAGAATCGAGCGCTATAGCGGGCGAGTGATATTAGCTTGGTGAGTGTCGCGGCAATTTAATGTGTAAGGCGATTCCCTTGGTTTGTGAACAGCGGTCGAGCTGGCCATCCGGTACGTAGCCGAGATGCGCACCAAATGGAGATGCCCCCTGGCTCGTCACCAGGGACCGTGCTGGCAATCTGGCGCGTAGCCGAGATGCGCACCAAATGGAGATGCCCCCTGGCTCGTCACCAGGGGCCGTGCTGGCTATCTGGCGCGTAGCCGAGATGCGCACGAAATGGAGATGCCCCCTGGCTCGTCACCAGGGGCCGTGCTGGCTATCTGGCGCGTAGCCGAGATGTGCACAAAATGGAGATCCCCCCCTGGCTCGTCACCAGGGGCCGTGCTGGCTATCTGGCGCGTAGCCGAGATGCGCACGAAATGGAGATGCCCCCCTGGCTCGTCACCAGGGGCCGCGCTGTCAATCTGGCGCGTAGCCGAGATGCGCACGAGATGGAGATGTCCCCCTGGCTCGTCACCAGGGGCCGTGCTGGGGAGTCGTTGTTGTTGATTTAGAACACAGACAAGACTTTGAGAGAAAGTGAACTTCATTGATTTTGCGTAAACGGAATACATTCAAAAGTAAAATTTCTTCAGATGCGACGCGTTCCATGGCCGCGGCAGCGGTCTCCCGTCCATATCTTCAAGCTTGTATGCGGACCGCCCCGCGGTCGAGACTACCTTGAACGGACCGCGCCAGTTTTGGGCCAACTTGCCCTGATTCGGATCCTTATCTGCGGGCAGTGCCTTCTTCAGGACCAGCTCTCCGATGGAGAACTTTCTTTCCCGCACTTTTTGATTGTAACCCCTTGCCAATCGTTGCTGATAGGCCGCTAAACGGATGGAGGCGGCTTCTCTGCGCTCTTCGGCCAGATCCAGTCCCAGGGTGAGGTTTTTATCGTTCTGGGCCTGGTCAAAGAGTTCAGATCTGAGGGTCGGGAGACCGATTTCGAGGGGGATCACGGCTTCCATTCCGTATGCCAAGGAAAAAGGAGTTTCTGAGGTGGAGCGTCGCGGAGTGGTCCTGTAGGCCCACAGCACGCTGGGTAGCTCTTCCACCCACCTTCCTTTGGCCCCATCAAGTCTTTTCTTGAGCCCATCCAAGACCACCTTGTTGGAGATTTCAGCCTGACCATTGCTCTGGGGGTAGGCCGGAGTCGAGTAGTGGTTTCTTATGCCGAGCTCCTTGCAAAAGTTCTTGAAGAGGCTGGAGTCAAATTGGGTCCCGTTGTCCGAGACCAAGACACGAGGGATGCCGAACCTCGTGACGATGCTCTTCCATACGAAGTTCTTGGAGTCCCGCTCTGTGATGGAAGATAGTGCTTCTGCCTCGATCCACTTTGTGAAATAGTCGGTGGCCACTATCAGCCACCTTTTATTCCCCGGAGCTCGGTGGAGAGGACCCACGATGTCCAGCCCCCACTGTGCAAAAGGCCATGGACTGGAGAGCGGGCTCAAATCCTGTGCGGGTTGATGGAGGTTGTGCGAGAATTTCTGGCACTTTTCGCACTTCATAGCGTACATCTGTGCGTCCTTTTGCATGTATGGCCACCAGTATCCTTGGCTTATAGCCCGGTATGCTAGTGACCTTCCTCCGATGTGACTTCCGCAGATGCCTTCATGTATTTCGTAAAGGAAGTCTTCAACTCGGCTTGGGTGGACGCACTGGAGGTAGGGGCCCGTGAAGGATTTCCTGTACAGCTTTCCTTCTGGAGAGAGCCAGAACCGGGCTGCCCGGAGCCTGATCTTGTGAGCTTGCGCTCTGTCCTCGGGGAGTTGGTCGTCTTTGAGGTATGCGATGATAGGATCCATCCAACTGGGCCCGAGGTCGGCACACAGGACTTGCCGTGGTGGGCTGAGCTCTATGCTTGGCGATGTTAGCGAGCCAACTTCTATAGTTCTCTTTTTTCCAGCCTCGACGGCGGAGGCCAAGTTGGCGAGTGCGTCGGCGTGCGAGTTAGAGTCTCTGCCGATTTGTTTGATCTCTGCTTCCGGGAATTGGGAGAGGAGTTTCTTGGCGAGGGCTAAATAGGCTGCCATTCTATCGTCGCGAGCCTGATAATCTCCAGTGAGCTGGCTCGTCACCAACTGCGAGTCACTGTAGATTACCAGCTGTTGAGCTCCGAGAACCTTTGCACTATTCAGCCCTGCCAGCAATGCTTCATACTCTGCCTCGTTATTTGACGCTCGGAAGTCGAGAGTCAGTGCTTGCTCAATTACTAGCCCTTCCGGAGACTGGAGGACTATGCCGACACCGGCCCTTCTAGAGGTGGAAGACCCGTCAACGAAGACCTTCCAAGCCGAATCTCGGGAGGTGTCCCGAGATAGCTCGTAATTAGTCTCCGGGACTAGGCCATCCTGCCCCTTGCCCCCCAGTGCGGGGTCGAGTGGGCTCGGCGCCGAACTCGGAGGAGTGAACTCGACGATGAAGTCTGCCAAAATCTGCGCCTTGATCGCTGTCCGGGGCTGGTAATGGATGTCGTATTGCCCTAGCTCCACGGCCCATCTCGAAATTCGCCCAGAGAAGTCGGCCTTCCTGAAGACGGACTTGAGTTGGTGCTCCGTAATCACCACTATCTTGTGGGCCTGAAAATAGTGCGAGAGCTTCCGAGAGGCACTTACAAGGGCCAGTGCGAGTTTCTCCATTGGCAAGTATCTGGTTTCGGCGTCGAGGAAGGTTTTGCTGGTATAATAGATGGGCTTTTGCTGCCCTTCATCTTCTCTGACCAGGACTGAGCTCACCGCGTGGCTGGAGACCGCCAAGTATAGGTACAATGTTTCGCCTTTCTTCGGGGTTGATAAGAGTGGAGGCGAGGCCAAATAGGCTTTGAGTTCCTGGAGGGCCGAGTCGCATTCTGGGGTCCAGTCAAATCTCAGGTTCTTTCGCAGCAATTGGAAGAAAGGGCGACATTTGTCTGAAGACTTGCTGATGAAGCGGTTGAGGGCGACGGCCATGCCAGTGAGCCTCTGCACCTGCTTTGTCGTTGCCGGGCTCTGAATTCCCAGGATCGCGGAGATCTGGTCCGGGTTTGCTTCAATACCGCGTCGCGTGACGAGGCTCCCTAAAAATTTGCCGGACCCGACCCCGAAGGCGCATTTGGAGGCGTTCAGCTTCAGCCCGAACTTCCGAAGAACTTCAAAAACTTGCCCGAGATCCGCCAGATGGTTGAGAGACTGGGTGGATTTGACGACCATGTCGTCGATGTATACCTCGACTGTCTTGCCGAGGTGCTCCTGGAACATTTTGGTGACCAGCCTCTGATAGGTTGCTCCCGCATTTTTGAGGCCGAATGGCATCACCTTATAGCAGTAGGTTCCCCTAGGAGTGATGAATGCCGTTTTCTCCTGATCCGGCTCGTACATGGGTATCTGGTGATAACCGCGGTAAGCGTCGAGAAAGCTCATCCTTTCGTGACCGGCGGTGGCGTCAATCATCTGGTCGATCTTCGGTAGAGGGAAGCAGTCTTTGGGACATGCTCTGTTGAGATCAGTGAAGTCGACGCAGACCCTCCATTTCCCGGTCTTCTTCTTCACCACCACGGTGTTTGCCAGCCACTTTGGGTATTGGACCTCCCTGATGGCGCTTGCTTCAAGCAGTTTCTCCATCTCTTCGACCACGGCTGCAGACTGGTCGATTCCGGACCTTCTTGCCTTTTGAACCACTGGCTTGGCCTGGGGGTCTACATTTAGCCTGTGGCTCATAACTTCTGGGTTTACGCCTGGCATTTCCTGTGGGGTCCAGGCGAAGACATCTCTGCTCTGCAACAGGAAACTAAGCAGCTCGAATCGCTCCTGCTCGGCGAGCTGGCTCCCAAGAAGGAAGTACCTCTCTGGATCACTGGGGTCGATCCTGACCTCGGTGAGGTCCTCGATACTCTTTTCTCCTGGATCACGGCCGACCCTCTCTAGCTCCGCTTCGAGCTCTGCCATGTGCACTTGCTTTGGCTCTTCCTCGCCGGACACCACGGCCATCATGCAACGTTTGGCCATTTGCTGATCCCCATTGACTGCGACCACCTCGACTCCGCCATCCCTTTCCAAAGGGAACTTGAGCTTTTGATGGTAGGAGGAGGGGACGGCTTCTATCTGGTGCAGCCAGCTCCGCCCTACGATGGCATTGTAGGGAGATGGGGTGTCCACTACGAGGAAGTCGGCCACCACTGACGCGCCACCTACTCGAACTTCGAGGGAGACTCTCCCTTTGGGGTACACGGGCTTGGCGCTGAACCCTATCAGGGGGGTCCGCGCCTCCTGGAGGTCTTCCTCCGTTAGCCCCATCCTGGTGAAGCAGTCGAAGTAGAGGATCTCGGACGAACTGCCGGAGTCGACGAGGATCCTTTGCACCTTGCAACTCCCCAACTTTAGGGTCATGATCAGTGGGTCATTGTGAGGGAGTTGGACCCCTTTCAGGTCCTCGTCTGAGAACCAGATCTTCGGCCTTTCTTTGCGGGCCTTCTTAGGGGACGGCCCGAGATCGGCCGACATGACCTGCTTCCCATGGGAGGCCCTCCTGGCCTCGGCGCGGGCTTGACTGCTGCTCTGCTTGGTAGGGGCCAGGTGGATGACGCTTATGAGCCTCTCTGACCCGTCGCTGTCGTGATTCTCTTCAGTTCGGCGCCGAGGTCGGTCGTTGCTCCCGCTGCCCGCTGCCTTGCAGAACTCCTTCAGGTGCCCGTCCTTGACGAGCCTTTCGAGATGGTCCTTGAGACGGTAGCAATCATTGGTGTTATGCCCGTTCTGCTTGTGAAAAGCGCAGAACCTGTCTTGATCTCTTTTGGAGTTATCGCCCTGCAGGGGGCGCGGCCATTTGAAGTATGGTTTTCCCTGGATCTTTTCCAGGATTTGGTGAATCGGTTCTGTAAAAACCGTGTTGACCCTCTCACGCGAACGGTAAGATGGTTTGTGTCTCTTGCCTCCTCCCGAGGTGCGAGCCCAGGACGAGGCCCGGTCGCCCGAGCGATGTTCTCGGCTTGCTTCATCTCTACGGGAGGTCTTCCTTTCTTCGTCTACGGACCGATCCTCATGCCTGGATCGGTCTTCCTGCCGCGATCGGCCATCCTGCCGAGATCGGCTTCCCTGCCGAGATCGGCCCTTGGAGACGCCGAAACTTTCGTTGGCGCGCGCCTCGTCCTCCTCTTGCTCGATATATTTATTTACCCTCGTCATGAGGGCTGTGACGGAGGGCACAGGATTTCGAACGAGCTCTCTCCTGAGCTCGCACCCTGGTAGGAGGGCGTGCTTGAAAGATCTGATTGCCACGTCCTCGGAGGAGTTGTCAATCTCGCTGTATACTGTCCAAAACCTCTTTGCGAACTGAGTGACGCTTTCGCTCCACCTCATCCTGAGGGCCATGAGGTCGCTGTCAGTCTTCGGGATGACCCGGTGCGCCTGGAACTTTCCCAGGAAGGAGTCCCGCAACTGGGGCCAGCTCGAAATCGACCCCTCTGGGAGCCCACAGAACCACTTGAGGGGGAGATCCCCCAAGCTGGAAGAGAAAACTCGGCAGTTGAGGTGCCCGACGTCACCCCAGACGGACAGCTTCTGGGTGAAATGCCGGAGGTGTGCTGATGGGTCCGAGGCTCCGTCATAGAGGACGAACCTCGGGACACTGAACTTCTTCGGGAGGGGGTACTCGATTATTTCTCTGGTGAAGGGTGACGAGTCGAGGCCAGCGAAGTCGGGGAGGTCCAGCTGGCTTTGGGCGAGCCCCGCCTCCTTTAGGGTGTTCTGGAGGGCCTGCTTGACCAGGCGGTTGATCAGAGCCTGCTGGTCCGCCGCCTCCGATCTCGGCATTGACCCCCTGTCTTCGTGGTCATGGTAAGAACTCCCGACGTGACTTCGCTCCCGACTCTTATCGTTCAGGTGGTCTCTCAAGTCTTTGCCGGTGACGGGATCCTTCCTGCCCACGGGATCACCGCCCCCGGGGGCTACTCCCTTTTCTCGGAGCTGCTGCCTGAGCTGGCGGATGAGATCATCTTTCTCCTGGAGGGCGAGATTCTGGGCCCTGATTGCGGCCTGCGGCTTTGTTGCCGCCGCGGTTCGAGTGGCGCCCGGATCGATGTGACCCCTCCACAGCCGGGGCCTTGTCCTTCGGGAAGCGCTCCTGAAGGGCAGCGTTCAGCCGCGGCGGATCCTCTGCCTCTAGTGGTGATGACGCGGACTCAGTGTGGTAGCTTTCTACCTCTGCGACTTCCCTTGACGCGTAGGGCAATGGTCCAGGGAGAACCAGCGGCCCTGGGGGAAGGGACTTCGGGTGCTCTGCGCCTCTCTTGTTCCTCGGAGCCATTGGTGATTGAAAAGAATTTTGGGAAAGGTTTTGAGGTATGGGTTAGTACTTTCCCACAGACGGCGCCAATTGTAAGTGCCTAAAAATTAAGGACTTTAATGCAGGGATTAGGGTCTCTGATTCGGATGATTTGGATGAAGTTTGCTGTGGCTCCGACTGGACCTGAAAAGGAAGAGAGGGAAGAGGCGTCAAAGGACCCTGGCTGCAGGCAGCGCAAGGCTCTCCGATGCTTAAGTCAGTGCAATGAACGAGCAGGGGAGAAGGAGAGGAAATTGCAGAGTGATAGTGTGGATGATGGGTTGCGTACCTTTGGATGGAAGTGGATGTGCTATTTATAGGCGATGGGGTTGACCTTTGTGGGCGAGTTCCAAGACTGGGCCGGCCACTCAAGTGGCTACGTCCATTCAGCCCATAATGCATTAAATGCTAGCCCATGCTTCATTAAATGCTAGGCTTGCTGGGTCAGGCGGCGGTGCTGACTTTTGGGCCAGGTCCCATCAGGTCTGGCCTGGAGCCATGCCCTGGGGGCGCACGTGTCCTGTACGCCGTTTTTTCAGTAATGATAAGCTGCAGGGCATGCCTTGGCATGCGCCGCTGTTCTGTCGCTGGTCCCATCAGTCTCCGTCAAATCCGCGCTGCCGGGGTCGGGTAAGTCAAGTCTTCGAGAGCTCCCGCCTCGGCGAATGCCGCGGTCCTTCAGCCGCGGTCACCTCTGGCCCAGGGGAGGCGTAATCACTCTGTCCGGATGCCTGGGCTAGTGCTGATCTCGGCTTAGTGAAAACACCCCCACACACACATGAATATTTTTCATATATATATATATATATATATCATAGACACCAAATAGGCATACTAGCCCCTCAATTTCTCTAGTTTTTTCATTGAGGTCATCTGCTTGTTAAATATAATAATCCTCAAAACTATATGAATCTGAACTTAGCGAGGCAATTCAGATGAGTGAAAGAGTGAGTAAAAATTGTCCAGATCATTTAATGAGAGTGAAAGGAAGTGTCTTGTGGAAAGGACACAATGGCTTTTAATTATTAATGGGGTCTCCAATCCGTGGAGGATAGCACTTTCATGAAATGTCTAGATCACATTATGAAATAGCTAGATTGAAGGGTGGGTTCAAAACTGCACTATCACATTGGAGCTATAAGGGAGTTTACCTGGCTTCCCTCTGGGCCAGAGGGATTAGTCCAGCCCAGAGGGTTGGGAAGCCTCCAATAGCTAAAAAAAAAAATTTGAAGGGCTTCATAGAAATATATTGAAAAAACAAAGTGTAGGTGTAGGGTTTTTTTTTTTTTTTTTTCCGCTTACAAAGAATCTCTGCCCCATATATGAATTTTTATAATACATTTTGCAATGTTTTCACGGTTAAAAAAAAAAACTTTCAATGTTTCCTTTTTCATATTTGAGTCGGTCATCTTCTATTTAGATTTTCAATAAAATAAATTGAAAGTGGCATTTAGATTGTGGAGCGTAAAAGAAAAAAATCCTAATTAAATGTGAATGTAGAATTAGAGTGAATTACATAGGATTTCGCCCACCAAACTTGAAGAAGAGAGTTTTTATGGGGTGGTTTGAGTTCAATAGTAAAGGTCTTCTCAATGAAGAAAACAATAGCAAAATACCCACACAAAAAAAAAAGGAGCTGTTTGTATATACCCCCCTAAGGTTAGTAGGATTTGTAAATAGGTCTCTGAGGTTTTAGTATTTGCAAATAGGCTCCTGCATTTTCTTTTTGATACCTTCCGTGTCCCCAAAATCAATAGCCTTCCAACCATCATAGGTTTTTAGAGTGAAATGACACTTTTTTCCATCTCTTTTATTCATATATATATATATATAATTTCAAAAGCTTAGACTCAATTTTTTTTATCAAGCATATAACATTGACAATTGCACTTAGTGGGAGAGAATAACCCTACATAAATTTATTTTTTATTAATACAGGGCTCATTTCATTAAATTCACATTGATCATGACGACAATCAACAACCGTAATTATAACTGGTTATGACTTATCCAATCCAGACATGACCCACCTTTGGATTGATGAAAGTTTCAAAATACATAATTATTCTTCTTCATGTGTAGGGTGTGAAGAAATATTGGGGGAATGGGCAAATGTAAAAAAACAAAAAATTAAGTTTTAGAGTTTGTGAGGGGGGTGGTGTTTGGCTCTATGTAAAAGAAATATTGGGGGCAGAGGCAAATGTAAATATATATATATATATTAGTTTTTAGAATTTGCGGGGAGATGGGAATTTTAAACTTTTCTCATATATGGATAGGGACTTTAGCCCCCAGGCCCTCATGCCTGGTTCCACCCCCAGTCATGTGAATGAGAGGGTTATTATTGAGAGAAACCATTGAGACTTGAGATAAAATAATGTTATTTTTGTGAATAAAAATATGCTCACTTTTGTTTAATGGATGTAAAGGGAAAGTTGTCATTTATATAAAAATCCAACACAAATCTCATGGTGGCTGCCCATTCTTGTTAGGAATATTGATTTTGGGGACTTGAAAGGTATTCAAAACAAAAGGCAGGGGCCTATTTATAAATACTAAAACCTCAGGGGCCTATTTACAAATCCTACAAACCTTAGAGGCGTCTATACAAAAAGCTCAAAAAAAAAAAAAAAAAGAAACACCCACCACCCACACACTATCAACACTACATATATTTGGTTCCTGATTGTTTATATTAAAAGGAAAGTGCCTCACCAGCTGAGCCACCAGTGGATCAACCAAACAGAACAAGCAGCAAAAGATTCCCACCCAACAAAATAGAACAAAAAAAGGAAGGGTCAAATTACCCACCCATGCAGAAATGTATCATTCCCAACAAAAATCCTTTCTTAATGGCTTTATACAGCGCTATGGCAATCCTTAAATCCAATTAATGATGGGAAACGGCCAGTCACCAGCCAATATGATCAGAGTTGTTTTGATTTTCTGGAAGTAGATGCATGAGAAAGAATTAGATTGGGGTAACAAAAGAGGGGCAGGTTACTGCATGGTAGTATGGTGCAGTGCCCATGTTAATAAAATGGGTGGGGCCGACCTTTGGAAAATCCAAATCGTTCTACAGCCCTAAGACCCATTGTACGCTCTCTATCTAAATATCCAAAGTTGATTTCAGTGGGCCAACCGATGGATTAATCACCGAATTTCACACATGAGAGACTCCTTCCATTTCTGCCCATTAAAAAGAGAAGTAAAAAAAAGTTAATGACAGGTTTCAAAATTTAGTTGATCCAACAGTGGCCATCTCACCAATTTGATTTATAATGTATAATTTGATCACTACAATAGGTGCTAAAAATAATATTTTAGATTTTCCAAAGGTGGGCCCCATGCTATTAACATGGGCGCTACACCATACTTAAATATGTCAATCGGGCCGTGTCGGGCCAGCACGACTGGCCAGGGGGCTCGGCCCATAATGGCCCGCCAGCGCAAGTCGCCGTGCCTTTCGTGCCATGCAACTTCGTACCTTTTGGTCTTACACTTAAAAAAAATAATTAAAACATACACACAAAGAAGAGTATGGCACACAGATTTAAGTGGTTCGGTCAAAGTCGACCAACTCCACTGAAAATAGAACTATTTGGATCTTTTCTACTTTAAGGTTTTTTAATAGGATACCTTCAAACCTTTTACAATTTTTTTGGATAATAAAAATATAAGAAAAATAAAAGTATGTTTTTTTATATTTACAATGAATAAAAGAAAAAAATAGATTTGTAATCTGCTAATGTATTCGGCTGGATAATAATCTTCAATTTATGCCATCTCTCGCTTTCTCTTCTCAGCTAAATACCAGTCTCGTAGGCAAACACAATGCTCCAATGTTTCTTTAACTAAATTCGTGCTCTTGTCATCCACCTTACGTCAACGTGCACTAAAAGCCTATTCTGATATTGCATAAGACATTGAAATAATTAGTAGATCACGAGCCATAGCGGACAACACCGGAAATCTTCTTTCATATGCTTTCTACCATGCTAAAGTGTCGAAACTAGATGCATCCTACATCTCCATACACACGAGGCAAGATATGAGGGTAACTCTGTCACAACATGATTTGAGATGGAGGATCTACCCATTTTGTGATAAATATAATACCAAGAAATTTCACCGGCCGGATATCTGCACTAATTGTTGAAGGGACATACTAGCCCCTGATGTACCCATTTGGTAACAATGAGATTAAAAAAGTGATTTTAATTTTAACATTAAATTTTTAAAAGTATTTAACTCTGTATTTTCCATATTATTATTTATTTCTTAAAGAAAATATGTACACCAGTTAATTTTGACCTATGATCTAATGTAGCAGATAAATAAAATGTCATTGGAGCATCTTTCCAATATTTATTAAATTTCTCTTCCATTATTTTACAAATGTCCTTAAGTAAATTGAATGATCTCTAAATTTTTTAAATTCTGAACTAATTTCAAAAATAAAGTTTAGAGCTTAATTAGAGGTGGGATAATACACCCCGAAGAAAAATAATGTTGCATTATAAAAAGAAAACTTGTAGTAAATCTCTTATTTGACTACACAACTCCTAATGTGCATCAGTCATCAAGTATTCTTGTGCATTAATAAAGGCATTATATTCATTCCAAACTTCTTTTCTTGAAATAGCCTTATTTAACAAATCATACATAGAATTCTATCTATGTTCAACATCTGGATTTATTTTTATGGTTGATACATTATGCCTCACACATATTGTGGAATTAATATAATTGTCTTCTTTGTGCGGAAAAAAAAATTTAATTAGCAATACTTTTAATTTTTTCCGTTACAATCGAAATACGTTTCAAACCAACTTGGGCAATTAGATTTATTATGTGATATACACATCTATTTTGAAAAATATAACCCTCTATCAAATTTCCAAGGGGTATCATAGTTTTCATTTAGGTCAATAGCCACATTATTATTTGTTGCATTACATAAAGTTACAACTATCACTTTTTTCTAAAATTTATATTCTTAAAGTTTTTTTCCAAAATAAGGGACCATATTCTATTGCCAATGTGTGGCCATTCAAGTGTAGAAAAAGTTATAATTTGTTTATTAATAACTCATTTTGCATCTATGTTATGGGTAGTAATACGAAGAACGCTATCATTCATTTCTAGATTTTCATAAATCTTTAGTTATAACTATTCTACCAGGACTATCTATAAAGTAATTTTTTTTTTATATTTTCCTTCTAACTTTGCCAAAGCCTAATAGCATCATTTATAGCAGTATTTCTAGAAATCTTTTTAGATTGTGGACATAAGGCGTTTTGTACATATTCTTTGAAAAATTCATTTTCAACAAAAACAAATGGTGATTCAGGTAGTACAATCTTTTTTTTCCTTTTTTTTTTGTTGGAAGTAGTACAATCATTTTAACAAGGAGTTGTTTAGTATTAACAGCATTATAAGAAAAAAGTCCTAAACTATTATCACCAGTGGTAGAAATTTGTGTATGTGCCCCTGACCCCACTTCCCCTTAGGCCTCGCAATTTGTTTGGGTTCATATTTATTCTTATGCCTCATCAAATGGCCAGTACACTCACCTGAACCTACAATATAAATCTTACCATAATATTTACATTTTGCCTTATCAATATTCTCCTTTCCATGTTTGTCTTTAACCTTAAAAGTAGTATATGGTTCCCAAACTTTGGAAGTTTTTGGTCTCTTATATGTTCTATGAGCACTAATAGCTTCTACTTGGGTTTCTTCCTCTACTTCTTATTCTTCCAATTCGAGAAATTTGTCTTCTTCCCCTAAATTAACAGAAGAAAACTCTTGGAGAGGACTTCTTGAACTCTTGGGGAGGACTTCTTGAAGACCATCTGGCCGTATTCAATAAATTAAATTTAAGAAAAAAGGATATATAATAATAGTAATAGGGATTTTTTTTAATTAATATAAGAAATAGGAGAAGATGAGAGTTAATAGAATATATTATAGACTACATAGAAATTATATGGAATCTCAAATTTAAATCAAAGAAGTACCTCAAAATCTTTGAAGGCCCCTTAATCTTGTTTCTTTCTTGATGACTTGATCTTTGGCCCTCAAAAACTTCTTAGAAATATGATTAGAGAAGATTTGGATGCTTTTGAGAGAGTGAGAAAGAGTTTGGTAAAAAATGAGAATGGGAGCAACCACCCCCACCCCCCCTCCCCCTCCCCATGTCGGCCGAGCCGGCACCACAGAGGTGGGCTGTGCCGGCGTGCTTGGAAAACTGGCCCAGCACGACCAATGTCTCCAAGCCGTGCTAGATCGTGTCATACCAGGCCAGTCCGACCCATTTGACATCTTTAACCATAATACCATGCAGTGACGCTCATGGTAGTTCTGCCCACAAAAGAGTAGAAAAGGAAAACATCATTTTTGGAGAAGTTCACCCTGACTTAAATGCCCAGAGAAAAAACATGAATTGTGGTAAGAAAAGCTCAAAATGTACAATTAATGCACCTGATAACTCAGACAACTTAACAGAATGGACATTTTAAGTTAGAGTTTTTTTTTTTTTTTTTACAAAAAGGCCTCTATATTTTCACGAAAGCTCAAAAATACCTCTATATTTCGTGTTTTTACTTAAAAGCCCCTTGACTGAAAGTAAGTTCAATGAAAAGCAACTGCGGTTCTACTCTTCCCTTCTTCTTTTCTTGTTTCGAGTTTACTCCTTACATTCATTAATGAGATGAAATGGCAATTTTAACACTAGGGCTTCTTATTTTCTAATAAAACTAAACACTAATGAGCTAGCTATAATTGGGATTTTTTTTAATTATTTTCACTCTTCAGTCTTGCCTCTCCGTTGCGTTGGATGAACCATTGGTTTTTAATGCTATTGCAAGATCTGAGCCATCATAAAGGTGTACACACCAAAGTGATGCCCTAAGTCAATAGTCATCAAGTAAGAGGATGTGTATCTAAAACACCTATTCAGTGCAATAATTCATTGACCGTTGCCCATCAAATATAATGACTGGGTGAAAAGAAGACTTATTTTCTCTTTCACATGCCAAGAACTTAATAAATTATAAATCATTTACCCCAAAGTAATCCAAGATCATCACTTTATGATTTGGTGCCTTGAAATGAAATGAAAAATGAGTATGGTCACTCTTCTTCTTCCTCAAGGTTTTCTTTTTCTTTTCTTTTTTCTTGTTTAAACTGATTTTGAACAACAATGGTCAAGGATGAAACTATTAAGTGATGGTTGAAATTTTTACGTCAACTGTTTTACATTCTTTTTCTTTGTTTCGCTTAAAAGAAAAAAGAAATGATTCATAAAAGCTTCAATGATAAATTCCTTTTAGGTCATTATTTTTAGGGGTGGGCACCGGCAATCATGTAACTTACTCAGGCTTTGTACTGTCACTAACCATGATTCCCAAGGGCCCATTTGAAGAGAAGATTATTTAATAATACTTTTATGTAAGGCATGTTTATTAGCTGGGAATTGAATGCATGGGATTTATATATAGTGAAATGATCGAGCTCACCAAAAGACAACTAAAGAGGTGAATGGCGAAGGTGTTGGGCTTAGTAGGTCCAGACCAAGTAGGTTCATGGACATGGGTATTTTGGTAATTGTACCGGGACTTTCTTATTGACTAAGATAGGGTTTCTTAGGGGGTAAGAAAGAGAACATTATATATATGATGTAATGTGTAACCCATGAGACAGAGAGACAAACAGAGAAGAGTGAACCTAAAGGAGAGTCGAGTTTTCTTTCCCGTGGACGTAGGCAAGATTGCCGAACCACGTAATTCTCTTGTGTGTGATTATTTGTCTTGTGTGGTTGATTGTCCGTTAGATCGCATTGATTCACGTTTCCGCATACACGCGCACAACAAGTGGTATCAGAGCATAGTGTTTACTAGGGTTGGTTTCTGCCGTAATCGTGATCGACGGATCGGATCAACAAAGATTCGAGTTTCTGCACGTGGTTCTTCGTTGCAGGAAATCGACGGAGATCAGTTCAGATCTCTGGTGGGCCACACTGATCGGGTTTCGTCGGAAATCCGAAGTTGCAGGAACAAGGAACGATTTCCCTTGGCTGTGAACTAGTCGGAACCGGAAGTGCAGAAGAAGACCAAGGACGCTGGGCTCGGGGCTGCGCAGATAGTCGCCGAGATCATTGCTGCTGATCAACGGTTTCGCCGCCGCCCTTTACTGGATAAAGAAAAAAAAAAAAAAAAAGACCGGCCGCCCCGTTGCACAACTCGCCTGACTGTTCCGCCACCGCCGTCGCACCATCGCCGGAGTTCGCCGCCGCCGCCGTGCCGTTCCTCCGCCGCTGCACCAACGCCGGAGACGAAGAACCAGAGGAAGCAGGCCTCCATCGCTCTCTGGTTACAATACCAGAACGAAGAAACCTCCCCAGATCTGTTTGGGGAGAAGACTTCTTCGTTTCAGGCCAGGTTGGGCTCGGGTCAGGTTGACCTGACCCGTTTGCAAGAAGCCCAGCCCAGTACAGACAAGAAGCAGGTCAGGTCTGTCAGGTTCTGGGTCAGTTCCGCCTGACCCGTGAACTGGAAAGCCCACTCTAGCAGTCTGCTGACGTCATCGCCACATCAGCGCAAGGTTCTGGTCAACAAGGGTTTGACCAGATTGACGGCTGAAAATTGTTTCGTCAATATCTTGATCATCCGAAGTCAGATCGGAGATCCGTTTGCGCCTACAGACTCGTTGCGAGCAGATCTACATAACTGTGGAAGAAGATTGGCAGTTTGACGGTCAACAAGAAAGTTTGACTAATCGGAGCGCAGAAAACTATTTTTGCGACATCGGAGCCATCCAGAGTCGGATTTCAGATCCGTTTCTTCCAGCGTGCTCGTGGTGACAAGATCTATAGATTGGTGCAGAAATTGAGGTTAGTGACAGTTGTTTATATTTCTTGATTATTTAATTAAGATGGAGAACAACACTGTGAACACTACCATGATCAAACTCAACCATACCAATTGGTTGATTTGGAAACCTAAGATGGAGGATATACTCTATTGCAAAAACCTCTATAATCCCATTAAGGGGGATAGTGCCCGACCAAAAGATATGTCTGATCCAGATTGGAAAAAGATGCATAGAAAGACCATTGGTCACATCAGACAGTGGGTGGATAACAGCATATTTCATCACGTGTCTAATAAAACCAATGCGAGAACCCTTTGGATGAAGTTAGAAGAAAGATATGAGAAGAAAACCGCCGTAAACAAAACTTTTCTGATTAGAAAGCTTGTAAGCATGAAATTCAAGGAGGGTGGTAAAATTGAAGAACACATAAATGATTTTCAATGCATTGTGAATGAACTGGCTACAATGAAGATGGTCCTTGATGATGAGATGCAAGCTTTATTTCTTCTAAGTTCTTTACCAGATACATGGGAGACATTGGTTGTTTCCGTGAGAAACTCTACTCCAGATGGTGTGTTATCAATGAGTCAGGTTACTAGCAGATTGTTAAATGAAGAAACAAGAAGGAAAACTGCTGGGACAGATAATGCACAGGCCTTTGTTACTGAGAATAGAGGGAGGAGTAAGAGTAGGGGACCAAAGGGGGGTCGTGGCAAGTCCAGAGGTGGCAAGGAATCACAGACTAAGAAAAAGTCTGGAAAATGCTTTCATTGTGGCAAGGAGGGTCACATTAGAAAGAATTGCTTTGCCTTGAAGGAAAAGAAAGAAACCAACAATGAGCAGAAGAATGACACTAACACTACTGCTACTTTGGATAATGAGTAGTGATTCTGACCAGTAAAGTTGAAGAGTGTTTGAGTGTTGCAGATGATCAGGTTGAGTGGGTTGTTGACACAGCAGCATCCTACCATGCTACTCCTTCTAAGGAGATGTTCACGACGTACAAAGCAGGGGACTTTGGCACTGTAAAGATGGGCAACACAAGTCATTCAAATATTGTTGGGATCGGTGATGTCTGCATTCAAACCAATATTGGTTGCACAATGACGCTGAAAGATGTGCGACATATTCCTGATCTGCGGTTAAATCTAATTTCCGGGACTTCATTGGACCGTACTATTCTTGAAAGGATGAGATGCATGATTAGAGTAGCACAGCTACCCAAGCCATTTTGGGGTGAAGCTATTCTGACTGTCGTTTACCTGATTAACAGGTCTCCCTCAGTTCCTTTGGATTTTGATCTTCCGGAGAGAGTATGGACAGGTAAAAATGTTTCTTATTCTCATTTGAAGGTATTTGGGTGCAAGGCTTTTGCACATGTACCAAAGGAGCAGCGTTCAAAGCTGGATGATAAGGCAGTATGTTGCATTTTTCTTGGCTATGGTGGAGCCGAGTTTGGCTACAGGTTATAGAATCCAGAGAAAAGAAGAATTATTAGAAGTAGGGATGTGGTGTTTCATGAAGACCAATTCTTTGGAGATATTGAAAAGACTGAAAAGTCTAAAGAAGTTGTTGATTGAGTGGTTGATCTCACACCGACTCCTTCTCCAGTGCATACTACAGGTGGAGAAGGTGGACAAAACGACTTAGATCGTGATGAGGCGCAGGGGTTGCCAGATGAACAGGGTGTTGAGCAGGGGGAGCAGTCTCCTCAGTCAGAAACCACAAAACCTCAGGTTAGGAGGTCTACTCGAGAGCGTCAACCATCAACAAGATATCCTGCATCCGATTATATTTTGCTTACTGATGAGGGGGAGCCAGAGAGCTACCCAGAAGCAAAAACTCATGAAGATAAAGATGAGTAGATGAAGGCTATGCAGGATGAGATGAGTTCTTTGAAAAAGAACAATACTTATGAGCTGGTGGAACTCCCAAAAGGCAAGAAGGTTCTGAAGAACAAATGGGTGTTCAAGGTGAAGAGAGATGACAGTGGAAAACTGATAAAGCACAAAGCACGGCTAGTGGTTAAAGGCTTTGCGCAGACGAAGGGTCTTGACTTCGATGAAATCTTCTCTCCAGTTGTGAAGATGACTTCTATCAGAGTTATCTTGGGTCTAGTTGCCAGCATGGACCTTGAACTTGAACAGATGGATGTGAAGACTGCTTTTCTTCACGGTGATCTGAAAGAAGAGATCTACATGACTTAGCCGGAGGGGTTTGAGGTAGAAGGAAAAGAACAGCTAGTTTGCAGGTTGAAAAAGAGTCTTTACGGGCTGAAACAAGCGCCGAGATAGTGGTACAAGAAGTTTGATTCATTCATGGTGAGTCATGGGTATCGGAGGACAGCTGCAGATCACTGCGTTTTTGTTCGTAAATTTGGTAATGGCAAATTTATCATCCTTCTTTTATATGTAGATGATATGTTGATAGTTGGACAGGACAGTGAGATGATTGGCAGATTGAAAGGGGACATGTCAAAAACTTTTGACATGAAAGACTTGGGTCCCGCACGACAGATTTTAGGAATGCAAATACGTCGTGACAGGAATGATAAGAAGCTGTGGTTGTCACAGGAGAAATATGTTGAACGGGTGCTAGCGAGATTCAACATGGTAGATGCTAAGCCAGTTAGCATGCCTTTAGCCAGTCACTTCAAGCTCAGTAAGAGATCATGTCCTACTACAGATGCAGAAAAGGAACGGATGATGTCTGTTCCATACTCCTCAGCAGTTGGGAGTCTTATGTATGCCATGGTGTGTACACGGCCAGACATTGCTCATGCAGTGGGTGTAGTGAGTAGATTTCTTTCTAACCCTGGGAAAGAGCATTGGGAAGCAGTGAAGTGGATCTTCAGATATTTAAGAGGTACATCAGATTTCTGCTTGTGTTTCGGAGGCTTAAAACCAGTACTTGAAGGCTTTACAGATGCTGATTTTGCAGGCGATCTTGATCGTCGGTTGTCTACTTCTGGGTACTTATTTACTTTTGCAGGGGGAGCTATTTCCTGGCAGTCTAAGTTGCAGAAGTGTACAGCATTATCTACAACCGAAGCAGAATACATAGCTGCTAATGAAGCAGGGAAGGAGATGATTTAGTTGAGGAATTTCTTTAAAGAACTGGATTTGAAGCAAGGAGAGTATGTAGTCTACTGTGATAGTCAGAGTGCTATGGATCTTAGCAGGGTGAGGGCTAGGTATTCATTTCTCACCTTCTCGATATATGATTTTCGATTTCTATTAAAAGGAGATTTATGTGAAGATCATTTTTGGAATACTAGGTATTCAATTTCTTGAACCAAACAAGCTCTAAAAGTGAATGTTTTCTCTTTATTAGTTCAAATGTTTGATTTACAATTGAATTTCGGTGGTCATGCGGAAGACACTGGGCAATCTCGAAATTTTTTTCAGGTCTCATAGTCACTGGCCATGGCACTTGGCAGGAACGTAAGCGGCTACTGGAGTTACTGAAGTGCCATTGTAATGGACCCATCTGGCATTCAAGCTTCATAGAACTGAAAATTAGAATGCCAGATGGGTTTTACAATGGCACTTCTAAAAACCAGGGGCGGAATCAAGATATAGGCATTGGGGGCCATTGTAAAAAAAAAAGCTTAGGGGGAACCATTGCTATAACCCGTATTGAGCTCTCATATAACTGAAGGGGTTTTTTAGCAATTGGATGTGTGTGGGGGGAGGGGGGGCTAAGAACTCCTTACCGGCTCTCACCTTGCTGTCCAGGAATCGAATGGGGGATGGGGGCTAAGAACAGCTCCTTACTGGTTCTCACCTGGTTCGAATCCTAAATATCCCAGCATTCCCGCGTGTGGAAGCTTCATTTTCCACCTATGTGGGATTCCTTTCCTTCGTGTGCGGGCTCTTTAATGGACCCAACCCCCTTCGCTAGGACACCAAAAAAAAAAAAAAAATCTTCATAGAAGGGATCCAAAAAAGACTCCTTATAGTTTATCTTCTTCTGCGATCTTCGATGCTTCATAATTCTTTTTGTTCTATAAAATTAAACAGTGAAAATAACCCTTGAGTGGGCTGCAACCGGCCACACTAGTTCCTTGACCTGGCTTAAGAGGGAACTGGTGTATGCACAGAAGTCATACACCAGTGACTCCTGTGCTTCTAAATTACATGAAATTGAACCCAAAATGAATTCCCTTATATTCGTCATTACCTTTAGGTCCTCTATTTTGTTACTTCTTATAAAGGGTGATAAATGTCCACACACTTCATATTAGGTGATGATTTCCTCCATGGGTCCACTCTTGCTGCTAATTTCATAATTCTTCCTCCAATTTGAAGACTGATTTCTTCAATAATGGTTCTTTACAAGTTACAACCTCTACCTAAAATATTGCATCATGAGATGGTACGTAATGAGGACCACCCCATCATGATGCTACTCATATCGAATTTTCAAAAGCAAATTACTCTTAGTCCATACAACAAGGCCCACCAATGGTCAATTTAAACACCCGGCCCCCACCAAACCAACCCAGCCAGCCACCACAAACTACTTCCATATTAGCATCAATCCAAATCAGACAAGGACATGGCCATCATCCACCACGAATTGAGTCACAAATCACATTAGAAATTCAATTAAAATAATATCAGAGTTATGGCCCGATAGTAAAACTTGCTATAAAGCTGGCTATGGCATGACTCTACACTCCTTCACTTAGGTTTGTAGGGCCTGAGTCCAGTATGGGTCTGATGCAGACCCTAAACCTAGGTCTGAGGAAATATAGGAGGCATGAGTCTGATAAAAGCCCAGTCTAATTAAAGCCCGAATTAAATCCATTAAAATCACATTTTCAGTCAAAGAGTAATTCACTCTATATCATTCTAATAATTACTTTAAAAAAATATTAGATACATTATATATATAGTAGATTCATATCCATTTACATATATATACATACTATATGTGTGTATTAAAGTTAGGCAAAATTAGCGAAAGGTCCCTATAAGTGAATGTATCAAGCCTCCGGTCCAAGGAAAAACTCTTTAAGGCCTATGGTCCACTCAGCTAGACTGTTTGCAGCCATAGGTCCCTAAGCCCACACGTATTCATTTTTCAGGACTAAATTGCCCTTCCAACCATTTTAGGCATAAAATTTTGAAATTTAAAATTTTAAAAATTTATATTATCCCTCTTCTTCTATAACGAGCCTAGGTTTCGTCTTTATTCTAAAAAAGAGCAGCTCTGTTACCGAGTTTGCAGAGAAGGAGATCGTTGATCTCTGCTGGGCCACCGACAGTCTGAAAAGGATCCGAATGATCAGTTCCAGAGAAACTCGGATCGTGGCCTTCTTCTCTACTTCGATATCAACACCGGCAGTTTGCAGAGGATCTAGACGATCGGATCACCAATGGTGAGCAGCAGCACGCAGCGTCTGGGACACTTGTCCGCCGCTGGCACCTGCAGCAGCCTACTATGGTTTTCTGTTTTCATTCCTTTGTTCCTTTTCTAGGTTTTGGAGAAACCAGAAGTAGAGATGCACTAGACATGAACAGAGGCTTATTCCTCTGTTCCAGTGGCCTTCACATCGCCTGAAGTGAAGGAGAAAAGGGGTTTTGTACCTAGTTGCACGTTGCCGGAGAAGAAAGGGGTGTTGCCGCACCCGACCGCTTATCACGGATTCAACAAACCGACCCAGAACTAGATGTTTCTTCTTCTTCGACTAGGTTATGGATTCTGTAACCGGAACCTGCGCTCAAACCCCTGCGCCTGTTCTTCTTTGCCGGAGGTGGCCGCCCGAGCCGCTGTCCGGTGACGTGAGGCGCAACCAGAAACTCGATGACGGACTGACCGATCCTTCTGGGTTCTCTTCTCTTTGGTCGGCGTGCAGTAGATCTCTACAACTAGTGAGCAAGGAGTGCAGTCCGGACTTGTGGCTTCGTCTCCGGTGATGGACGATGAGCTGGCACTGGCAGGTCTACGGCGACTTGTGGTTTCTCTGAGTGCAGAGATCTGAATCAGTGCTTCAGTCCGATCCGCGTGGCCCACCTCTGGTGATCGTCTGATCACCCTAGATTCCAATTTCCTTCTGCCTTGATCTGCCCTTCTCCCTCCTTCTCTCTCTCTGGTTTCTGGAACCTACACTCTCTAGTTTCTGGAACCAGAGACTAGTAATAGCAGATGTCTTCTTCGGCGAAGACTTATGTAGCGGTGCGGCGATGCTCCTTCTCAGGCGTCGCGCAGTAAGTCCGGCGTCGGCGATCCTGGAAGAACCTGTTTCTCTGGCTTCTGTAACAAGAGGTGAAGATTGCAGGCCGGCTGGCTTCCTTCTTCCTAGAGTCAGGTGGTGGCGCAACAGCAGCGGGACCACTGTTTTTTGACAAATATATGAGTTTTTTTATGAAATTTGTTTGAGTTTTTGTCAAATTTATCTAAGTTTTTGTCAAATTTATCTGAGCTTTTATCAAATTTATCTGAGTTTTGTTCAAATTTATCCAAGTTTTGTTCAAATTTATCCAAGTTTTCGTCAAATTTATCTGAGTGTTTTTGGTAAATTTATCTGATTTTTTTTCAAAATTTATCTTAGTTTTTGGAAAATTTATCTCAGTTTTGTTCAAATTTATCCGAGTTTTTGTCAATTTTATCTAAGTGTTGTTCAAATGTATCTGTTTTCCGTCATATTTCTTTGTGTTTTTGGTAAATTTATCTGAGTTTTTTCAAAATTTATTTGAGTTTTTTAGCAAATTTATTTACGTTTTTTGAAATCTATATACGCTTTTTAAATTTATTTTAGTCTTTTGAGATTTATTTGTGTATTTTCAAATTTATTGTGTTTTTTGAAATTATTGTATTTTTTAAAATTTATTTTCATTATTTTAAAATTATTTGCATTTTTTGAAATTTTCTTTACATCTTTTAAGATTTATTTGAGTCTTTTGAAATTTATTTATATTTTCTGAAATTTATTTGGATATTTTGAAATTTATTTGCATCTTTTTAAATTTATTTGCGTTATTTGATTATATATTATTTTTTTTAATTTATTGGATTTTTTGAAATTATTTCATTTTTTAAAATTTATTTTCATTATTTTGAAATTTATTTGTATGTTTTTAGAATTTATTTAAAAATCTGGGAATTCCATTAATCGTGGGTAATTAAATGTTAGTTGTCCATTATTAATGGGATATCCCACCAATCATGGGATTGGTTATGATTTGAAGAAAGGGTAAATTAGACATTTTAGGTGTGAATAAGTGTGAGAGGAACCTCTGGCTCTATGACTTTTTTTTGTGGATTTAAGGCCATAAAGTGTAATGTTGAGGGACCTGTCGCCGAATGCCCCTAAAGTTATGGATTAGTAGTGTGTCCAATGGGCTAATATCCTAAGGCCTGAGTCAGCCTCATAACAGGTCTTGACCCTAATTATGGATCCGGGTCCAACCCATTGGATCCATTGGACAATCCGCAGATTTGATCTGGACCTGGTCCTCTTCACACGCAGTATTAGGTCGCATTAGATTAAGAATTTTCACAAAAAGCACACTATATTCTTACAAAGCGTAAAAAAGGACCTTATATTTTGAGTTTTTACTAAAAAATCCTAAGTGCCCAGGAGTGGGAGTGGGAGTGGGAGTGGGAGTCGGAGCGGGAGCGTCGAAACACTAAATTTTAAAATAATTATATGGCCAAAGCACCTCTGGAGCGCCTATACAACATAGTGCTTGTGGGTTTACAAATAATTAACTAATGCGAACAAATATATCTTATCCATATATTCAAGTATCAAAAATGAAGAAAAAGTTTATCTTTGCAATTTGATAACATAAAATAGACAATAATTAATAAGTCGGATGAAATTTCTTCATTCTAAAGATAAATGTCAAGCTTCTGGAAAAAGAAAATGCTTAAAAAACCAAAGATTCTGTGCGGTCCATTCCATATTCAGTTGAACTGCACTCCGAGGATGGATCCGCTTCGAAATTTAACGCCTTTCAGAGTGGGATCGAGAAGGCCGAGAGAAGGTTCGGGGCCAGAGCCGGCTTTGAGGGGTAGTCACCCTAGGCCACTGCCTAGGGCCCCCACATGTTATTCAAAATTTAGGCCCCCAATTACTAAATCAATACCCACGTACTCTTTAGGCTTTTTTATGTTTGGCCCGGCCCAATTGCCCAACAAATAAACAAAACATACTACTCTTTAGGCTTTTTTATATTTGGCCCGGCTCAAGTGCCCAACAAATAAACAAAGCAGTTAAAGTCTGCAGATAGGAATAGCTTAATAGCTTCTTGTGGAAACCTTGCAGAGTTTCTGAAACATGATGGCATCTCTGATATTGATGGGACAGAGTTACTTTTAGAATTGCAAATCTTGAAAGAAGTTTTACCAGATGACATAAAGAAGGCAGTTTATGTGCTAACTCATTTGAACTCAAGGATTAGTTGCTTTCCAAATGCCTGGGTTGCTTATAGAATTTTGTTGACTATACCAGTAACAGTTGCCACTGCAGAGAGAAGTTTTTCTAAGTTGAAAATGATCAAGTCTTACCTTCGGTCAACCATGTCGCAAGAAAGACTGAATGGACTGGCTATGTTATCCATTGAAAAAGAGTTAGTAGAGAAGATAGATTATACAAATGTAATTACTTATTTTACAGCGAAAACTGCGAGACGAGTTAATTTTAAATGATTATTTGCTTTTGTAATTATTTTGACACTAGTTATGTTTTTTTTTTTATCTTTCTAGTGGGGTTAAGTTCTATGTTCATTCTACAAGAAAAAAAATTTGCGCGTGTTTTTTTTTTTTTTCTAAGACGGGGCCCATTTTTAGGAGCTCACCTAGGGCCACCCAAAGCTCAGAGCCGGCCCTGTTCAGGGCACTACAAAAAACAACTGCCCCATGGTTTTTTGTTAATGGATTTAGTTTCCATCTAAGTAGAGAACAAAGACATTTGAGTGATGACTGAGAATGGGTTTTTCTTTCCTTTTTCCGTTCAAATCTGTTATTTATACAATAATACATGAGTGGGTTCTTGGTTGAAAGTAAGCCTAGAATTAACAAGTTTGTCACTCTCGAATTGGTGATGGTCCCCTCACCAATTCTTGGTTGAAGGCTAGAATTAACAAGTTTGTCACTCTCAAATTGGTGATGGTCCCATCTACATCTCCAGCTCACACCCTTACGATTCTACCTAGATAGCTACTAAACAAAAACAAAAAACAAAAAAAAAAAACTCACCTGGCTGGCTCCACGCGAGAGGGAGTATTTAAAAGAATTTATGCAGCCACTACTAACGCCTAGAGGTTTTGATAGAAATAGATAGCTGAAGAAACTAAATATGGTATCAGAGTCAACCGGTCGCGAGTTCAAATCTCGGAAGAAAGGAGAAACGACTCGGCATGGAAAAAAATATGCGCGTCACCACCCAAAGTTTTGGTATGAATGGTTAGCTGAAAAAACTTAATAACTCCAGAGAAGATCTTCCTTTTACTATCACGACCATGATTATTAGGAGGTGAGGTAATAATTGCTCTGTGGGACCCAACTGTAATAATTGCTCTGTGGGACCCAACTAATAAAAATTAACGGGTTCAGTTTTTTCAATGGTGAAGATCTATGTTCCCTTGCTTATCAAACGATTTGGGTCGTCGAATATGGCCTAACAATTGATGGATGCTAGACGTGTTCATGACGGAGGATAATTTCCAAAATCCAGTTATGAAAGTCAAATTTATCGTTGTCTTTGAGAGTTACATGGTATAATGATATATAAACTAATGGGACTTTACTCTGAATTAAACGGTTTAAGTGGATGAAAGGATTTATGCATCCTCATTGGACTGGACTCCAAGCACATTTCTATTATTCTAACATAAATTTCACTTTAACGGTGAGGGATAGATGCACTTGAATATGCATTTTTCATGTGCAAAAAGGGGAGTGCCCCTCACTATATGGTGAGGAAAAGATGCATATGAACATTTCCCGATATATATATATATATATATGACTAATAGCGGTTATAAAGTCAAATGGGTTGAAATTTAGCTCAGTGATAAAACAGGGTGAGAAAATATGTACGTTTGAGATTTTAAACGTGAGCCCTACCAGTGGAGTGCCGCCAGATCCTGTTAAGAGAACAAAGTTTTGCCCTCAAAGTAACATTAAAAGAGAACTAAGTTTTGCCCTCAAAATATCTAGCTGGCTCCTTGCAAGGTGGCGGGTTGGGCCGATTATGTAGAGTGAGAGGCAATACATCTCTTCTCGGACCAAGGAGTCGTTTGTTTGCACCCATTTGCCAGTATTTATGCCCCACATGCGTAAATAATGTGTAAAAGTAGTCATGTGTAAATGAGGCCATCTCATATGAAAGTTTTCACTGTGAAAGGGTGTAAAACAATTACACACCTTTTGTTTAATCAGGCACCAGCAGAAAGCACGCTTGGAACAGGTTGCAGTTTTAAATGCCTTCACATTATTTTATATTTTGCAACTCAATGTGTCCTAATTTTTAAGCCATACCGTTTAAATCTTTTATTGACTAATTAAACCCCAAAAACATTTAATTTCATGTCTTTAACATCCATAGATTTTAAAATATTTTGAAGATTTTACATATGTTACTTGAACAGTTAAACAATATTCATGTGAAAATAGTACTTACAAACAAACATATATAGCATTGTGCTTCACATGTGTAAAATTTAATTTTGTAAAATTCATATTGAGATTTTACATATGTAAATTTCATCTTTATGCTCCCTGCATAAAAGACATTAACGTCCCATAGTGTTGTAAAAGCCACAGACTTTATGTGTAAATGATCTAGTAGAGCACTCTTTCACATGAAAAGAAAAATGAAATTAAATTAGTCATCTTCAATTTCACAATTAACTCTTTCCATGAAGCACAGAAATCCAGCGTTACACAAATAGGTCCTAAAATCTAGGTTAGTGAAGGCCCTGCTTGAATCCTTGAGCTTAGTTGCTTGCACTATAATTAGATATAAATCAAATTACATAAAATAGCAAAAACTTATAACTAGGAGAACACATCCAATTACATATAATTATATAAACCCATAATTAGGAGAAATGTCCTCCTACAAGAAATATATATGCCTAGGCCTACCTTTGATCAGTGTAGCCGTTTCACACCCTCATCCCCCATGACCAAGCACCAGGCTCAATTTTACTCTCATCCAACTTTTATCTACGGTTGGGTTGACCTCAAAAGAAATTCACCGTTAAAATCACCACAAAACTTTGGGGCTATTAAATCAAGGTCTAAGATGATCTGATGGACCCTTATGCATAAAGAGACATTACCACATATGTGGGCCCCACGAGCTGGGCTGCACTGCTCATAAGAGAACATTGTGGCAAAAGAGTAAAATTAGAAACAATTTTCACTTACACTTGAGAACGGCTCCTTACCCGAGTGGTAAAAAGTTGCAGTTCTCACCTGGCTGCAACCCTGGGTACGCCACCTTGAGTGAGTTACCCAAAAAATTTCTCTCTTGCACTTTATCAAAAGATTTTATGAGGAGACAAATTAATTAAGCTACTTGCACTAGGTTTAGATTTTGGACCTCTGGACCTTATTAGGAGTCCTATTAAAAAAGGGGGGCCCACCTATTAAATCCAAATAGTACAAAATTACTATAGTGAATTTAATTATCCAGAGGGAAGGCAAGAAGAGGACATTTATTTTCAGCATTTTAGATTTTAAAAGGGTAGGTCTCATTGAGGAGCCTTATTAGATTTCTCTAAATTAGGGCTGCACAGAACCGGACCGCAGACCGGACCGGACCACAAAACCGGACCGGACCGGACCGGATTTGCGGTCTTGGTGGTCCAAATCCGGTCCGGTCCGGACCGGACCGGTTATTCCGGTCCGGTCCGGTCTGGGCCTTTTGTGGTCCGGTCCGGACCGGACCGGACCGCATTTATTAAAATAATTTTTTTTTAATTTTTTTTTCATAATCTTTGAGCCCATGAGGCATGAGCCTAGCACCCATTTGTAAAACTCATCATTCATTCATTTGACATTTGCCTACTTTTTAGATGTGAGGTGAAAATGAAAAAAAAAAAACAAAAAAAATGAAAAAAAAAAATGAAAAGAAAAAAAAAATGGAAACCGGTCCGGACCACTTTAAGTGGTCCAACCGGACCGGTTTGGACCGGACCGGACCGGACCGGACCGCTTATAAGTGGTCCGGTCCGGTCCTTCATTTTGGGCCGGACCGGAAATCCGGTCCGACCGGATTCCGGTCCGAAAACCGGACCGGAAATCCGGCCGATCACCCCTACTCTAAATCATTGGCCTCAGAAGATCTGGGCTTCTGGTCTATGAAGCTCCAATAGCCCAAATGATCCTCAAGTTTAAAATGAGTAACTTGATCAGTTGGAAGGCTTATATAGTGACGTTTGTTTTTATTCTACTTTTTTTACTTATTTTTCCCTGAGCGATAAAGGATCATGAATCACAATGAAAGATTTATGTGACCAACCATGTGACTAACGTGAAGGTTAAGTAATTCCTAACGCATCTAATTGAATGAGAGTTGTTCATGGGGAAGAGAGAGAACAAAGTTTTTTTTTTTTTTTTTGGTTTAAAGGGTTAATATATTAAGAAAGGGGGAAAAAGAATACAAAGGCACAGGAGCCTCCAAAAAAATGAAAAATACAGAGGAAGCAGAGCTTAGCCCAAAGACCCAAAGAAGAAACCAAAACCCAAAACAAAAGAGATCACATTGAATTTAAATTCACTGAGATATTCAAAAGCATGAGGAGGGAGGTGACCTGGTTACTGACAAAAGGTTTGGAGATCTTCTTAAGGCTGAAGCATAAGTCATCCTGCAAGTGAGATAAAGTCTGATTGAGAGGAGGGTGGAGATCATTAAAAATGGCAGCATTTCTGGTCTTCCATATAGCATAAAGAACGGATAAGAAGACAGACGCCCATCAGGGTAGTGCTTGGATATTTGGTAATGGTCTAGACATTGACACATGGCAAGACACCTGGTGTGGTATCAAACCCATCTCTGCGGTCTTCCCCAGCCTTCAATTTCCCCTGGACCATCGTCTTGCCTCCCTCTTCCATTCAGGCTCTTGGCATATCCCCCACAATTTACCACCTGTTGTCCATGACATGCTCTCTTCTGCTACTTCTTTCTTATCTCCTAGTGAATCTGCCAGCGACCACCTCTACTGGAAAGAAGCCCTTGATGGACAGCTGTCTCTGCACGCCGTTTGGAACACTATCAGATCTAGGGGACCCATCTTCCAATGGCCTCCTCTCATATGGAATGGCATTTTGAAGGTTTTTTAGGACCCACTAGAATGAATTACTAGTTTTAATTTAACCAATTAATGCAGCGGAAATAAACCAATCAGACAGAACTAGCAGATAAATCTATCAAGCAATCACCACAAGAAGGCAGACACAGATTTTACTGTGGAAACCCTTTCCGGGAGAAAAACCACGAACCAGAAATCAAGAGTTCACGAACAGTTTACAAGATATACTCACAAGCTCCTGTACCTCAGTCTGTACCTCGACCTCAGGACTGTAGTTGTTCTTGCACAGAATCCACTAACACAACTTCCACCGTGCACCGTTCTCCTTACTTGATCTCCTCGCACCTTGTCTACCAAGATGATCAATCTTCTACAAGAGAGTAGAAGCAACAAAACCTTCTAGAGCAGCCCTTCAGAACAATCTCTCAATAGCTCTAGAGAAACAAGAAAATCTCTCTTAGGATATACTAATCTCAGATCAAGAGAGATAATTAACTTCTTGTGTGTCTTCTTTGGGTTGAGAGAATCACCCAATTTATAGGCCTAAGTTCGTGCTTAAGACTCCTAAAACTAATCCCATCAGGAAAGAAGTCTTTTTGCAACTCTTTAAAAGAGTTATGAACGAACTGGAATTGCTGCGCCGTCTCGCTATAGCGAGACATCTCACTGTCTCACGGATTGTATAATTCGTTTTTGTATGCCTGACAATGCCTTGTTGATATGTCTTATCAGCTGGACTTTTTGGCCTAACAATCTCCTCCTTTTGGCAATTTTTGGACAAAATCCCCTAGAAAAATACAATTCGATCTACCCAAAAGTAAAATCCAAAATACATTGAATTTCAAAATAAAAAAAAAAACAGCACTGTAGATCTTGTTTGCGTGAACTCCCAGATCTTGAATTGCCTTGGCCTGTAAAGCTCCCCCTAGCTCCATTCTTCTCTCCCTATTTTTGTCCATAATTGACAAACAAATATTATCATGCAGCTTCTGTCAATCTGAATGCAGTAGCTCCCCCTCAATATTGACTCCCCCTCAATATTGACTCCCCCTCAGAAAGATCTTCGTATCAGCACTAGGGTGGGGGCTTGATCTTGCAGATCAAGGGTGATTAGGCTTAGGCACACACACTTGTAAATTTAAATATTTCAGCAAAGCGTGTACTAATACAGAAGAAAGGTCTTCTTTCTTGACCCAGATAGCTTTGATATTCGTCTTTTTCAACTCAGCCTTCTGTGTTTTCCATTGCTTTTGATTCGATAAACTTCGCAGCTTGTTGCAATGGGGTCGAGTGTGTCCTTTAATTCCACAATGATGACAAGTGGGGATTCGTTCAAGACGTAACACATTCTGCTTCGTTGGAGCTTTCTTTGCAACGGTAACAACATGATTAGTAATAACTGAATTTTTAACAAAATAATTTTTACCTTTGGCATTTGAAGTGGATGCTCCGTTATCGTAGCCAATGCCATGCTTGTCAGTGTTTGCCTTTTGACTGCACAAAATGTCATCTAATTTTTTAGACCCGGTATTCATCATGTTCAATGAAGGTTTAGCAGTGTCTAACTCAGATAGAACCATCTTGAGTCTTCCATTCATATCAGAATTCTCTGCTTTCAAAGTCTTCATATCAGAATCAAGTATGTCACACTTTTGTGATTCTACAGTCAATCTGTCAGCCAACTTGTTATTTTCATCCTCCAATTTTTGTACTTTTGCAAGAGAATCTGCAAGTTCAGCTTTCAAGGAGGAATTCTGCTCTTCAGACATTTGCCAATTAATAGCAACTTTTTCATTCACTTTAACCATCTTCATGGTTTTATTGAAAAGTGATTCATATTCAGCTTTCCAATCTGGTTCTTCCTCTGACTCAGTATCTTGATCAGTCTCAGCTTCAGAAGAAACATGGGAAGCAACAGAACTAGAAGTTGCCATAAAAGCAATAAACTTCCCCTTGCCAGTGTCAGACTCAGGATTTTCATCATTCTCATCAGAAGTTTCATCTTCCCAAGTAGTATTCAAAGCCTTCTTTTGAGATTTTTTGTTTCCACAATCATTAGCAATGTGTCCATAGCCTTGACACTCATAACATTAAATCCCTTTAAAAGATTTCTTCTTTCCAGAATTCTTAGGGATCTTCACATTGGTTTTATGCCCCTTCATAAAAAGCTTAAATTGCTTCATGAACTGTATAGCAACTTGGGGATCAACTTCCTCTGAATCGGAATCTGAATCACTTGCAGCTTTCTTATATGATTCATTGGACGCTTTTTTGAATGATTCTTTGAATGCTTTCAATGCAATACCTTGAGATTTTGTCTTCCCATTAGACCTAAGGTTTGCTTCAAAAGTTTGTAGGTTGCCAACCAACTCATCAACTTTGAGCGTATTCAGATTTTTATTTTCCTCCCACAACCTTTCCATCAAACCTTTCTGGGAGAGACCTCAAAATCTTTTTAACAATTCTGTTTTCAGGAATTGGTTCTCTCAAGGTAAAGGTATCATTCACAATTGCATTCAGCTTCGAATTGAAATCATCAAAAGTTTCATCAGTTTCCATCTTTATGGTTTCGAAGGCTGTATACAATTTCTGAAGTTTTAACTATTTGACAGTGTCAGTCCCTTCATGCACAGTTTGTAGAATATCCCAAGCTTCTTTCGTAGTAGTGCATGTAGAAATTCTACGAAACTCAGACATATTAACTCCATTATAAATAGCATTCAAAGCCCTAGAGTTACAAGTGACAGCCAACTCTTCTTCCTTAGTCCACTTATCTTCAGGTTTGGGATCAGTTACCCCATCAGCAGTAATAGTGGGCAAGGAATAGTCATTCTCAACAGATTTCCAAACTTTCAGATCTATGGCTTTCAAAAAGGCAATCATCCTGGCTTTCCAATAAGCATAATTGCTACCATCTAACAGAGAAGGCTTATTGGTTGAAGTGCCTTCGCGGTAGATATCCATTCTAGCAATTATAGATCAACACAATAAAATAGTGTAACCCGCTCTGATACCAATTGAAGGTTTTTAGGACCCACTGGAATGAGTTACTAGTTCTAATTTAACCAATCAATGCAGCGGAAATAAACCAATCAGACAGAACTAGCAAATAAATCTACCAAGCAATCACCACAAGAAGGCAGACACAGATTTTACCGTGGAAACCCTTTCCGAGAGAAAAACCACGAACCAGAAATCAAGAGTTCATGAACAGTTTACAAGATATACTCACAAGCTCCTATACCTCAGTCTGTACCTCGACCTCAGGACTGTAGTTGTTCTTGCACAGAATCCACTAACACGACTTCCACTGTGCACCGTTCTCCTTACTTGATCTCCTCGCACCTTGTCCACCAAGATGATTAATCTTCTACAAGAGAGTAGAAGCAACAAAACCTTTTAGAGCCGCCCTTCAGAACAATCTCTCAATAGCTCTAGAAAAACAAGAAAATCTCTCTTAGGATATACTAATCTTAGATCAAGAGAGATAATTAACTTCTTGTGTGTCTTCTTTGGGTTGAGAGAATCACCCAATTTATAGGCCTAAGTTTGTGCTTAAGACTTTTAAAAATAATCCCATCAGGAAAGAAGTCTTTTTGCAACTCTTTAAAAGAGTTATGAACGAATTGGAATTGCTGCACAGTTCTCGCTATAGCGAGACATCTCACTGTCTCACGAATTGTATAATCCGTTTTTGTATGCCTGACAATGCCTTGTTGATATGTATTATCAGCTGGACTTTTTGGCCTAACACATTTCCATCCCCAGAATTAGCTGCTTCGGTTGGCGATTGATGCTAAACAGGAACTCCCACAGAATCTCGTCTACAGCAACTTGGATTCTCCTTTGCTTCCCGTTGCAATCTCTGTTTCAATGGTGAAGACTCAGTTAGCCACCTTTTCTTCTCCTGCACTATAGCTCAATCTCTCTGGCTCTGGTTGACCGATGCTTCCTGTGTTCCTTTTCCCACCTGCTGCTCTGCATCCTCCCTCTGGCTCTCCCTTTCTAGAGGAAATGACTAGGCTGGGAAGAAACTTATGGAGCCGACGGACTTTTTTCCAAATGCAGGATCCATAGATAGAAGTAGCATTGTTCCAGATATTACAGTTCTTGAAGTAGCGGTTCTTAAACCATAAAGACCAAATGGAGCTCATAGTAGTAGCCTGCCAGAACAGCTTGATGATAGAAGCAGCATTGACTACAGAGATCCTTCTGATACCTAGACTTCCTTCCAGCTTTGGAAGGCAAACTTGAGACCAGTTAACATGATGGAGCTTGGAAGAGGTAGCGTTGCCTAACCAGAGGAAATGTCTCATCAATCTCTCAATGGAATTGCAAATGGAGACTGGAAAGGGAAGGATGGATCCTATGTGTATAGGACTAGTTGAGAGCACATGTTTGATAAGGATAAGGCGACCTGCAAATGAGAGGGATTTGGCTTTCCAGGCAGTCAATCTGGCATTAATGGAATCCAACAGAGGGAGGAAGTGGGTTCTCTTTGGAGAGCCAAAAACAATGGGGAATCCCAAATATTTGAGCTGAGCCTGGGATTGTTGTATACCAAGGATGGAGCAGATTCTAGCTTTCCTACGGGTCCCGCATTTGCCGAAGAAAAGCTGACTCTTAAGGAGGTTGATGTGTTGACCAGAAGAAGCTTGATAAATCTCAAGAAGGTCTTGAATTGCAAGAACACCAGAGGTTGCTCCTTTCATTATAATGATGATGTCATCTGCATAAAGAAGGTGGCAGGGGGTGAAAGGGACAGAGGATAGGGGGAGGATAGTTCCTTGGGAGTGGAGGTCACGGAGGTGTAGGCTAAGAATTTCTTCAGCAATAATGAAAATGTAGGGTGATAAGGGATCACCTTGTCTTAGGCCACATGAAGAGCTAAAAAAAACCATGGGGGAGCGGTTGATCAAGACCGAACATTTGGTGGTGCAGACGCATTCTTTCATAAGGGAAATCCAATTTTCAGAGAAATTGAAAAATCTGAGGGCAGAGAAGAGAAAAGACCAGTTGAGTTTGTCAAAGGCTTTAGAGATATCTAACTTAAGGCAAAGGGAGCCTTTACTGAACTTGGATTTGAGCTTTTGAAAGAGTTCAAAAGTCAAGGCTGCATGGTGGTGGATAGATCTACCTGAAATGAAGGCTGCCTGTTAAGAGGAGATCAATTTTGGGAGAAGGGTGATGAGCCTAGAGGATAGGATTTTGGAGATTAATTATTTTGTAAGAAAAGTTCAGCAAGCTAATAGGTCTGTAGTCAACAAAGGTGGCAGGGGAGTTGAACAAAGTTCGCATAGAGGAAAATTGAAAGCCCTGGATCTTCTTTTTTTTTATTTTATTTTTTTGGTTTGGTCAACTGCCTTGCCAAATGCAATGGTGATTTGTGGATTAGTAATCAATGAGAATATAAATATGAAGTTTGACACCCTTTGTTGTTACATGATCAAAGGCAATGAAATCAAAATTAAATGAGTCCCTTTGTTGTTACATGATCAAAGGCAATGAAATCAAAATTAAATGAGTATAAAGAAGGACCACTTTATTTTTCTTTTTCGATCACTTCATAGGCCGTAGTGCACCTGTGGGCACAAGAGATGATGCCTTCTTTTTTATCTGAATATTAGATGAACCTTGTATCAAAGTTTGTTGGAATCAGTTTTTGGTAATTAGATCACTAAAACCTTTTTTTTTTTTTTTTGGATTGATGTCACTTATAAGCCCATATCCTTTTCCAAAAGTTTGTTGGAGCTATTTGCTCATATACTATTTTGCAAGATTACATATCAGCATAAAACGTTTAAATCTTTATTTTCTAGAACAACATATAATATGTTAAGATTCTATTTATACACTCCCAAAACCATTAAGAAACTACCAAGTATGAAAACTTGAATAAATTTTCCTAATTTTTTTACATTTTTTAGAAAATCATAATATTTTTAACATTTTGAAATGGGATTCAGCCATTCAATTGGAAAGCATTAGAGTAATCAAACATGATCGAGAAAGATAAGGAGTCCAAATATTTATACTAGTTGTAGGAGGATGTAATGCTACAATGATCATAAATGGCCAATTGCTCAAAGATGCATTCTCCTCGTTTATACAAACAAAACCAAAAGCCAACACAAAGTACTAATCATATTGTATGAAATTAGTTGTATCATACATTGAGCTGTATGGAAAATTCCATAATACAAAGCTTATGATAGTTCCTCCTCACTCCTAAAATATAAGCTAGCTAGCATTGCAGACCCATTAGACTTTTAGATTATAAAACATCAAACCCACATCACAAAAACATAAAAGCGGGCTAACAAAAAACAAACCATGGATGATGATTCAACAGAAGAACATGCATATATAGAGAGACCAATAACATGGTTCTTCTTGTTTATTTGTAATAGCTGATAGTTTTAATGAGGAGGCCAGAGGAAGGCACCCATAGCGAATTTTCTCTTCTCAGAAACATCTCCTGCATTGGGCAGTCCGTACTCTTTGAGTAGGCAGTCGAGCTTCCACTCAGGCATGGTCTCGTAGTCAGCTCTTGTGTATCTGGGGTAGTGCAGAGGCATCTGAAAGTATCCACGCCTCTCTCTTCCTTTCTTCCCATCTCTTCTCCCCACTTCTGGCAGCTGTATTGCAACAGACTCCATGCTGATGCTCTCTCTCTCTCTCTCAGAAATAATCTAAAGCAGGGTGCCCCTTTTATAGAGATTTGGAGGGTGAATAAAGAAAAGATGCTTTATGTTTCGGTGAAGAAAAGAAAGGTTATTGATGTAGAGGAAAGAAAGCATTGTCGAGGAAGAATAAGTTAATACAGAGATCGAGGAAATCGAAGTTATCCAACAGAAAGATGTCATAAATGGCCTTGTAATTAACCATTTCAACCAGCTGGTGAAGATGTAAATCGGGTGACTCATTATTGGTCGGTTTTCGTTTTGAGTCCAATGCTGATTTTGGCCCTGTGCCATTTTCAGCCGCTGCTATTTAGGGCGTGTTTGGTAATTTTATATGCAAAATATCAAATTAATAGATAATAAAATATTAAAAAAGTAAAGATTTTTTGTTTTTATGTGGAAAAAGAAAATTATTTTTTTTACTTTTTCTCTTTTTTTAAAGACGGATGAAATTTTGAATTAAAGTATCATTGATGTGACCCCCTTGTCTGAAAAATTTATGTTTTACTTGATTTTTACCGATCTAATAAATTGCCAAAAATAAGGAGTATTTAAACCATGATTTGGGCCGCTTATTTTCCTTTAGATTTGGGCTTGGGCTATTAATTCAGGCACGGGTATGCCTGACCCATGAAAGATTTAGGAAATGCAATACTAAACTTGCGGCCATGTGAGATGAGACACCCTTACTACTGAGTATCCCCTAGGTATTTCTCATTTATTTGTTCTATGTTATGATTATAAATAAATATTTAAATTACTGATAAGTAAGACAATGGGTTGGAACACTCAAAACTCAAATGCAACTCGAATCAAAATCTATATAAACTCATATTCAGTTGGAACCACAAAATCACTACCAAACTCACCTCTAATAGAGGTGGGTCACCCAGTTAACTTGAGCTGATTTCCGATTTTTATGACCCTAGTCGGATAAAGGTGATCATATACAATTATACATTAGTAGTTTGGGCCTGTTTTGAGTAGGGTTATTTTGGTCATTTACTAAATTCTAACTGCTTGAATGCAACAATAATAACATGCTGGACTTGCAGTTGCGTAGGTTCGTCGGTCGTCCACCCCACTCACTTTGTTTTTAGCTCCTGAAAAATGATGTGTGCTCTCTGGAGTCCAGAAGTTCATGGCCTTCCAGCTGGCCATTTGCAGTTTTACTCAAAAATCCACAAATTATTCATCATTCACCATCATTGCACATAATCAACAATCAAAGTTTTCATCATGTAGCTAGGGTTAGTTTTATTTATTTTCCATAGTGATATGCGGCACATCCCCATATTCATAATATGGGGTTTCTTTTCTATATATTCCAATTCCCAACCATTACTTGATGTGTTATAGACTTCCACTTGAGCTCCATCTACATATTTTTTTTTTTAGTCTGCTTTTATTTAATCTAATTTTTATAGTTTGGCACTTTACTGATATATTAAAATTCAAGTAAAGGTTTTATTCTTCAGATAAAATATCACATCAAAATCACTTTTATTCAAAATTCATTCCATCGTTTTAAAAAAAAATAAAAAAGCAATCACCTTTTTCCACTAAAATACAAAAAAAAAACTTCACTATTTCATTAAAAAAATTAAAAGAATTTCAAAACAAATAAGTAAAAATAAAATACCATCATAACTCATTTATATTTTTTTTTTTTCAAAATCAACTTTACTTCACTTAGATTAAGAAAAAAAATTGTAATTTGATTTGATTTGAATTAAGAAAAAATCATCATAATCTGCCAAAAGTTTGTCTTAATGTGGGGTAGGTTGATTGTTGTTTTCTAATAAAGTAAAGTTATGATTTGATTCGATGGTGCATGTCTTGTGCCAGCCTCAGTCCTTTTTTTTTTTCCTTTTGATATGACACATGCCTAAACGTTAGAAGACAAGGGTTTCATTCAAATGGGCTAATTGGTCCCTTCCCTGACTTTTCTTGTGATTGATTTAGTCTAGAGAAGACGGGGCCATGACTCAAAAGGTCAAGTCTTTATTAAGCCTAATCTTAGAGAAAAGATCCACTAAAAGATTTCTTTTTAAAAATGTTGATATACGTCATTCCTTTAAGGTGCATGAGAACTCGTTTGAGCGAGTCTTACGTTTGAGAAATCTATAAAATAACAGAAGGTCACATAATTGGGGACAATTGGATGTGTTACCCACTTAAATCCTCATAGTTAAATGCAAAAACAATCATTACATCAAATGGCCAAACGTATGAGAGTTTATTCTAATTGATTTTGATTGTCAATCAATCAAAATTTAATAACTTCAGAAATTGTCTCTAAAGATCCTATTTGTTCGCCTGAGATACATGGCAATGGAATACATGAGAACTCATGGTGAAATGAACTCTACTTAAGAAAATTATTTGCAAAATTAGCGAAAGATACATATAAGTCAATGTTTTCAGCCTCCAGTCCAAGCAAAAACTTATTAAGGCCTGTAGTCCATGTAGCTGTACATATTTCGGCGAGAGGTCCCTAGATATAATTGGCATGACTAATTTACCCTTTTAACTGTTTTAAGCATAAAATTTTGAAATTTTAAATTTCAAACTAGTCTTTTATTATCCATCTTCTTCTTCAACCCATATTTTGTTTCATCCTCTCCCAGGCGCAGTCCACCATCCAGCAACCAAAGAGTGAGACTGTGAGGTCCAAGTGAGCCACCAATGGCAGAAAAGAGAGATCGTTTTCGATCTCCGTTGGGCCACAGATCAAAGATTTCCCGTTCTGGGGAAATCTTGAAGAAGAGTTGCAGAGAAGATCGAAACTTAGGTCTCGATTTTTCTGTTGCAGAAACTGTTGAGTTCAGTTTCGGAATTGCAGACCAGAAAGTGGAGAGGATCCGGATTGTTTCAATTACTGGTCGGAAAGGTTGGAGGAGAAGAGGCAAGGGATCTACGCTGCCCAATTCTTGGTTACAGAGGACTGGGCTTGTGTCGAGGAAGGCGACAGGAAGAAGGGAAATCAGAGGATCTGGTGGTGATCTGGGCGTTGCCGAAGAAGAAGCGAAGACGCTACTCGTTGCCTTGCCATCATCGCCTGAGAGGAAGAAGAACAGAGACGGTTATTGGGTTTGCCGCACTTCCCGCCGTCGAAGAAGGAGAGAACTACCGTGACGATCATCGCCGGAGACTCCGCCGTCCACTGCTGCAGTTGTTGCGCCGTGATCGGAGAAGGAGGAGAGACTCACGTTCTGGTTTTGTTTCCAGAACCAGAACGTGGAGAGGAGAGGAAGACAACCCAGGTTCTTTGGGTTCAGTTCCGGGTTTGGGTCAATTCCGCCTGACCCGTGAAGTAGAAAGCCCAGACAGTAACACGCTAAGTTTTTGTATAATTTATCTGAGTTTTTAACAAATTTATCTGAGTTTTTTTATTTTTTGTCAAGTTTATCTAAGTTTTGCGTAAATTTATCTGAGTTTGCCACAAATTTATCTGAGTTTGGCTAATTTATCTGAGTTCTGTAACAAATTTATCTGAGTTCTAAACAAATCTAACTAAGTTTTTGGCAAACTTATTTGAGTTTATGGCAAATATTTTTAAAATTTGAAAATTTGGTTTATCTTAGTTTTGACAAATGTATTTGTATTTTTTTCAAATTTATTTACATTTTTTAATTTTATTTTCGTCTTTTCAAAAATTTATTTGTTTCTTTTGAAATTTATTTACATCTTTTGAAATTTATTTGGGTCTTTTGAAATTTATTTGGATCTTTTGAAATTTATTTGGATCTTTTGAAATTTATTTGCGTCTTTTGAGATTTATTTATATTTTTTTAAATTTATTCTCGTCTTTTTAAGTTTCTCTGCGTTCTTTATGAAATTTATTTGATATTTTTTGAAATTATTTCATTCTATGAAATTTATTTGCTTTCTTTCGAAGTTATTTGTGTTTTTCTAATTTATTTGTATTTTTTAATTTTATTTACTTATTTTGAAATTTATTTTCGTCTTTTTAAATTTATTTGGATCTTTTTAAATTTATTTGGCCAATTAAATGGTAGTTGACCATTATTAATAGCACATCCCACTAATCGTGGGATATGATTTTGAATCTTGTTGGGATATGATTTTGAAGAAGGGGTAAATTAGACATTTTAGGTCTTCAAATTTGAAAAAATGACCTATCACACTATGAGAAAAGGTTGTGGACCTAAGGCAATAAAGTGACATGTTTGGGGACCCGTCGCCGAATGCCCCCATTATTATTAAAGAAGTGACGGGAAAATGATATGAGATAAGCATCAATATAAGGTGCAGATATAAATAGGACCTTCACTTTCTTGCATATTGAATTTTTAGGGTGATTGTTAGGTATTTATTTTCCATCTTTCTTTAATTCTATTCCCATAAACGAAAATGATATTTGTCATATTTTTTACTCACCTGTGATCTTCATTTTTAACCGCATATGATATGAAATCTTATGTTATTCTAATGCAAATAAATAGGCCCCAAGTGATCTCGATCTTCAATCATGGTCATAACTCTGTTCTGAATCCTTCTTTTATTGATCCAATGGCCTCCCCCAAGATTGGCATTTACTGGCTTTGATTTAAGTTTCATGATCATATGTTAAATAGTCTTTTAAAGTCTTTATTTCCATAAAAAAAAATGTTAAATAGTCTTTTAAAGTCCTTATTTTCTACTATTAAGTTTTGCTTATCTGTATTTAGATCCACTTTACGTTATTATGATTTATATGTCTGTGTATCTTAATAGGATTTTCATTTGGAAACATACTATCACAATTTTTTTGTTGAGTTATTTTCTGATCACCATTCTCCGTTCATCATATATATCAGCTTTACGTTTAATGCTATTACACTAGGAAAGATGTGCCTTCAACCTTTACTTGAGGAACAAGTCTATTTAAGGGTTAATTTCCTTTTTTCCTATTGACATAAAAAGCAGTGAGCTGCTACTTTTTAGGGTACTTTGGATCAAGAGAACATGTGTAATACATTCTTAATCTTCAGAACATGTGTAAATACATTCTTAATCTTCTTTAATTGATGACGAGAGTAATATTTTTTCATTATTGGAGTGGAGTTAGCTTCATAAGCAGTGAACCATGTGAATCCTGTCTTCTTTTATTTGCACATTATTGCTTGCTGTTTTTTAGCACTCTTCACGTTGAAACATTTAATGCATTAGATCTAAACTCGTCTATTTGTATAAATTTTATAGAATCTGAATTCTCTGAATACAAGAGGATTTTCAAATCTATTCATTTAAAAAAAAAATCAGAATCCATTATATAAATTATTTCCAAAATTCATGAGAAAATAAATAGTGAACAAATTGAGAGCACACTTTCTATTTGGACAATTCAGTTTGTAGCCTATAAATGATAATCAATATTTATAATTAAAAGAATTTTAAAGTGTTCTATTATAAAACTTACAAACTCAACTACGTATCTTATTTTAAAACACAATATAACAAATTTACGTCGCAACAAATAGAAGAAAAGTTCCAAAGTGAAGTAGATGGCGTGTCTCCTAGGTGATTGAGTTGAAAATCTTGAGAAATATTCCTAAACGTTGAAAGTCTCAACTTTAGTGAGTCATGTATCCGAAATCCAAACTGCCGCCCCGTGCCCTTGGTTTTGGGATCCGGATCCCCTGTTTGGACGAAACAGGGGATCTGTTTCCTTGGTTTTGATGTCTGTTTTAAAACCATTTCCCAACTCTCCCTATCCATGTGAATGAGGAATATGGTGTCCCGCGGGATTGTATTTTGGGAATAAGTGGAAAGTTACTTTTCAGTTTTCACCTCTGCGTGCTTAATAAATGGGACGAGGCGACCTGGGTTAAAATAGGACGGGCTGCAAGTGTTGTCTAATTTCGGTTTTAAATTCAACGGACCTACATCAAATCTCATCTTGTATGGGCCGGGCTGATATAAGGCCGGACTTGGACTTAGCCCCATTCTGGATATAAACAAAATATTCTCTAATTATTCATACCGTCACCAAACACCAGTGTGAATCGGACTTTAAACCCTCCTCCTTTTTTTCAGATTTGGGACCGGCAATACAATGCAACAAGCAACATGGCGAAGTTTAAAAAAAAAAAAAAAATTTTGCCGGTGACAATAGAAAATCAGAAAATCAATAGAAATGAATGAGTATCCTATAGACTATATGGGTCAAGTAATATAGGAACGGTTAAAACCTTTTTTTTTTCTCTGCCGATGAAAGTAGAAAATCAGAAAATCAATAGAAATGAATGAGAATGAGTATCCTATATGGGTCAAGTTAAAGTAATGTAGGATCGGTTAAAAACTTCTTTTGTTTTGTTTTTCTTTTTTTTCTCTTTTTTTTCTTTTTTTTTTTTGCCTGTGAAAGTAGAAAATCAATAAATCAATAAAATGAACGAAAATGGGTATCCTATATGGGTCAAGTAATGTAAAAAAGAAATCAATAGAAATTATTTTTTTAAATATGTATAAAACTTCAGTTAGTGCATTATCATCATTGTCTAAATCATCATCACTAGTTGGATCATGACTAAACCAATTTTGGGCACAAACTAATGCTTCTACCATATCTGCTTTCAAAAAAGTCCTATGGGGGTCAAGTACCCTCCTCCCTCCGGTGCTAAATGCTGACTCTGAAGCAACGGTAGATACTGGAATAGCTAAAATATCACGAGCCATATGAGATAAAATATAATACTTAGTTGAATTTAATTTCCAACATTGTAATATATCTATCGTGTCATCTTCTTCTGCAGACTTGTCATCAAAATAACGATCTAATTCTGTTTTTTCTTCTACAACTGTTTTATTGGTGATTTCATTTCGATACTTTAAAAAAAGAGAACGAGCCTTTCCATGTTCATCATCACCAGCCTTTCTTTTAAATTGCCTACTAGTTGCATCATTTTTATCTACTATCTGATCACTTTCTTTAGCAGCATGTAAATCTCACACGATATTTCTCATAAATCTTTTTAAATAGATTACGAGCTTCAATCATACTCCTTATTGCCGTTTTTTCCTATTATTAAGGGGCATTTCAGTAATATATAAATTATTATTATTAAATGACCTTGCAGCAGGCCGGGCCTGAACAGGCTGGGTTGGTTCAGCCCAGTCTCAGTCCGATTTTGGCGGGGCTTTTAAATGTATTATCCAAGCCCAGCCCACTGGGCTCAAAAAATTTTAAAAGCCCTGTATTTTCGGGCTTGGGACGGACCGGACCGGGCCGGGCTTTCTACCCGTTTCAACGCATCCCATTGACAGGCCTAGGTGGAAGAAGAATTCACAGGCAGATTCAAATAGTGTAAAGGCAACCACAACACAATCTAGAGTCTGAATCTGGCGAGCTTTACCCTACTGTGAGGAGTCCGGATTCCCTGTTTCAAGGAAACAGAGAGATACTGTTTCATCTAATCCATAGTCGCTGACTGTATAAAATCTCTTCTTTTCTATTCTTTTTCATTCCAAAGAAGCGGATGAGAGGGTGCATTAGCTTGTATGATATTTAATAGAATTGGCGAATGTAGATTGGATGAAACAGTATCTCACTATTTGTTGAGATGGGAGATCCGGACTCGACGGTGAGCATGAGTGGACCAATCATAGTCTACTGCATCACCATGGGTCAAATCGCTCAAAGTATACCGATTCCAAAATCTATGGTGCCCTGGTCCATAGCATTGACTTGCAAATTATCCCATGCCCAAAACTAAAGGGATTTTTCTTTCGCTGTCCACCCTTTGGTTTTTTACCAAATGGGAGGAATTGTAAACTATATTAGTCCTAAACTAATCTAATCTATGAGCACAGGATGACCCTGGGTTGCTCCACTCCTTCCGCTCGAGTGCTCCGCGCTCTATACTTCACCGCAGGACACATTTCAATTGTACTCCGCTGCCGACTACTATTTTATTTAAATTTGATGTAAAAGAACTAGGGGAATAATTATAATATATTAAATCTTAGACATATTAATTTTTTATTTTTTCTTTCTTTCTTTTAAAATGAGCTGAAACAGAAATATACATCAAGTAAAAAGCAATATATCAACCAATACATAAAACTTTGTGGCATTGGCTGGTAAGTGTTCAAAATTGTGGTTTAAATCCATGATTTCCTCCTCTCTATCCATCAATAGGGTGGGGGCAGCGAAGACCTGAATTTAACCCAATTTTGAATCTGAGTCAAAATCTAAAAGCTCGTACCGGCCGTAGAATTGAGTTGGGCCAGGTCTCTGCAGGTTTAACCCCCATCACCCATCCACATTGGAATGGGCCATTTACCCTCCTGAGGTTCCAACTCTGTAACAGGAAATTATAGCCAGTGATTAGGTGGGCCAGCAAATACTCCTGTCCACTGCTTCTCTCTCATAATCTCTGATTTATGATTGCTACTATTGCCACCAATAAAAGAGCCTATGGTCATTGCACCTAACAGTGGGCCCATATCTTTTAGCACATGATCCGAAACCCTCTTAAGGGGGTGGCCCTATTTATTTCCATAAGCGGGGCCTGCATTGGAAATTGAAAATCACCATCCCCATTGAATTAGCTGTAAGCCAATTTCACTCTAATCAATCATAGGTGAACCCACCATCAAATTAATCATCTATTAATATGTGATTAGCATATGAAAAACAGGAGGAATCAAATCGTGCGTTTGACATATGATCGCCCAACTTTAATAAGAGTGGCATTTCGCCTAAGCTAATACAATTGAGATGGTGATTTAGGTACCCCATGTGCCACTAATTAAATACATATCACTGTTCAATTGATTATGTGCAAAGTGTTTTTTTTTTTTTTTTTCTGTTTATAATCAAGAGGATTTTACCCGAAAAATCCTTTAAGACTTGTAAAAAGCCGAAAGCACCATCCACATCTTATAATGACCACATTAGTCTCAAAGGCCCTGTTTGGTATTTTTTTTGAACTTTTTCTTTTAAGCAGGGATATCCCTACTCATTTCCCTTAAACAAAACCCAAAACTCAAAACTCCATCCTCTCCCATATCAAATTGAGGAAGGAAGGAAGAACCGAACCCTAACCCTAAAATGAAGAAGATGCAGATCTTCGTCAAAACCCTAACAGGCAAAACCATAACCCTAGAAGTCGAATCCAATGACACCATCGACAATGTGAAATCCAAGATCCAGGACAAGGTGGGCATTCCCCGGACCAGCAGCGCCTGATCTTCGCCGGAAAACAGCTTGAGGATGGTCGGACCCTCGCCGACTACAACATCCAGAAGGAGAGCACCCTCCACCTCGTCCTCCGCCTCCGCGGCTGCATGGCTAAGAAGAGGAAGAAGAAGACCTACACCAAGCCCAAGAAGATCAAGCACAAGAAGAAGAAGGTCAAGCTCCCCGTCCCAACTGAAACCACCTTGAGAGACAATACTCAGGTGGGCGGGGATATCCCCGCTCACAGCACTAACAGAGGCAGGGATAACCCTGTTCACAGCACTAATTTGGGCGGGGATATCCCCGTCCCAACTGAAACCAGTCATTGATAGACAGCACCCACAGTACTCTGGTGGGCGGGGATATCCCCGTCCCAACTGAAACCAGTCCTTGAGAGACAGCACCCACAGTACTCTGGTGGGCGGGGATATCCCCGCTCACAGCACTAACAAAAGCAGGGATATCCCTGTTCACATCACTAATTTGGGCGTGCACTGTCTTCTTCTTTTTCTGACGTTCTGGAATCTGATCTCTGCAACTGAAGAGGTTCTAATCTGAACCCAGATGAAAATTACCCAAATCTCCCCTCAAAATGATGAATCCAAGCACAATAGCTTTTTAATCCTTGCATATCCAAGAAAACCCTTCTACTTTGTAATCAAGAAAATCCCAAATTCCAGCTGGAAACTCTAGATTCAATCCTTAAAACCCATCTTCCAAAAATATAAGATTCTAAATGTGGAAAAAGCTCCTGTTCTAGAAAACCCAGCTGCCATATCAAAACCTCATTTCCCAATGAGCTCGAAAACACCCAGGTTTTGATCTTTCGTAGCAAAAGATAGTTGCAGCAGATTAGAGGAAGGAAAAGAGGAGAGGAAGAACTCCAGACTGCCGGTGCCGAACCATAGGGAATAAGGGAGAGAAATGAAGAAAGACGGAGGGAGAAAAGAAGTCGAACATGGTAAAAGGCAAAAGGGTTTTTGGGAGGAGCAGGGATATCCCCTGCTCAGAGAAGAAAAGAAAAGAAAAACCAAATAAGGCTTTTGAGACTACTGTGGTCATTATAAGATGTTCATGGTGCTTTTGGCTATTGACAAGTCTTAAAGGATTTTTCGGGTAAAATCCTCTATAATCAATCCAAAAGAGTATATCAATTGGGAAAGCTTTCTGCACGAGGGATACATATGGCCTGAACAATTTGGATCAATTAATCATGGCCCTACAAAAGTTAAATTCGATTATACATGTGATCAGCACCATGCATGGGATTTCTCTCAGATGAAATGTCTAGCTCACATCACATCATCTGCATGAAACTGACCAGTACCCTATATGAGAAGCCACTTGGAACTTATAGCCACTGATAACTAAGAACAACAACTAGTAGTCTAATGGGCCAGGTCTGGTCAGTCCACAGCTCCTCCATAATGATCTGTCTGTGTATGGATCATGTATGTACTGTTGTCGACATTTAAATCTCTAAGGTCGTGCACCTAACATGGGGTTACCCAATTTTACTGAATTGGTTTCGTCCACACATATATAAATACACAAATCTTGGATCAATTTCTCACTGCAGTAAGAGTAGGGCCCAATCTTCTCAACTTTCTATCTTCCAATGAGTAATTATTGAATGTCACCCTCATACCACTTGGGCCACTCATTTATGTCTCAAGTGCTCCCACCACCATATATAATGCAGCAGCATAGTATGTGGCGGGGAATTAGTTAGAGAGTTGCCTTCGTTAATGCCATTAATGCCAGTCCTAAGCAATATCTCAAAACGAATCCGAATATGGGTCCAGATCATCTAAGGGTGCAGCTAGTGAAAAGATAAGTGGGGCCTTATAAAAAAGATTCAGCTAATCATGTTTACTATATGCGTTCAATCATTCAGTGAACCCAACTCCAATCAGAGCAAAAATTTTGCACAGACCTTTACTGATGATGATAAGGATGGTCTCACAATTCTAAGCCGACCTTCAAAGGATCCGGCTACCAAAACTGTCCTTAAATTTCTGCCATATTTTAAAAAGGCAAAATTAGCGAAAGGTCCCTCTAAGTCAATATTTTTAGCCTCTAGTCCCAGGAAAAACTTTTTAAGGCCTATGGTCCACTCAGCTAGACTTTTTACAGCCTTAGGTCCCTGCATCCACATGATCTCATTTTTTAGGACTAAATTGCCCTTTCAATCGTTTTAGGAATGAAATTTTGAAATTTAAAATTCCAAAATTTATATTCTCCCTCGTTGGGCTTGGGCAATCCCGATCTCCCACCCATCGTCTCAAAAGAAGATGAAGAAGAAGAAGAAGAAGAAGAAGAAGGGCTGGATGGCAAGCAGCAGGCGGTCTCAATCCTCTTCCCAGGCACAGCGCAGCAGCCCAGCCATCATCATCTTACATCGCTGATCTCCCACGGGCCACCCATCGTCTCAGGCAGCAGCTCGCTAGCCCCATCAGGCCATCAATCATCATCACCCATTCACCTTCCAATCTCCATCAACGCACGCAGACGGCAGACCCATCACCCATTCCTCTCATCTCTACCTCTCTCTCGCCCAGAACTCCCAGACGCAGAACCCACCATCACTGCGCCCATCATCCTCCATCCAGCCATCCGGGCCTCTCATCGCCTGCGCGCAGTACCTTCTTCCCCAATCTCTGCAAATCCGACCCCGAACACCTCCCTGCAAATCATCACAGAGAAGACGAAATAGAGAACTCCCATCTCTGTTCTGGGCTTTGGTGCGATCGTTGCCGAGGAAGCAGCACACTCTGTTTTTGAGTTGTTGCCTGCTACAGACGAAAGACGCAGAGCATCCAGGTTGCAGCGCTGCACATTGTCGCGCAGACCCCACACACCGTCTCTACGTAAGCTAGCTGTTGTGACGCCGCTCTCGTCGGAAAGAAGCAGCGGCGCTACCACTTGTTGTTCTGCGTGCAGAACAAATTTGAAGAAGAAGAAGACCATGTGTTGGGTCGTTTTCAGGCCGGTTTTGTGATTTGAAGCCGCTGCCGCCCTTTGTCATCTTCGTCGAAGAAGGAGAAGACCCAGATTACAGAGGATCCGGATTCACCTATTGCCAGAGAAGAAGACGCAGCAGCGCTGCCGTCGGTGAATTTTGTCGTCCCCAGATCTGGGAGTTGCTGTAGCCGGAGAAGACAGTTATCGCCAGTGCTTCCGTGATCTAGAGCTGAGAACGAGTTCTTGCTGGAAGTTGTAGATTCATCGTCTTCTTCAAGGAAGCTGAGATATTATAAGAAGAAGAAGAAGAAACAGGATAGGAGAGAGAGGAACTGCTGCTGTCAATAGTGATGAAAGGAAGCAAAAGAATAAAGAGAAAAAAAGAAAAAAAAAAAAAAAAGAGGGATAGATTTGTTGCATGTGCTGATGGGTTTGATTTGGTTCTGATGGGGATTGGATTGATTGAGAAGGAAGAAGGCCTGCAGGTTCGTTGTAGTCGCCACTGTAGTTTTTCAATTGTTGCCGAACGTATTCGATGATGCTGAGCCATCACCAGAGAAGGAAAGCAGCAGGGCTGCCTTGACCGGAGAGGAAGAGGACCTCTATTGGCAGCAGAGTCTTTTGGCTCTGTTTTTGTCTTTTGTCAAATTCCGTGGAGGACTGACATCTCCCCGGTGATCGCTTTTGGCTCTGTTTATCTCTTTTGTCAAATTTATCTGAGTTTTTGTCAAATTTATCTGAGTTTTGTTCAAATTTATCTGAGTTTTTGACAAATTTATTTGAGTGTTATTCAAATTTATCTGTTTTCTGCCATATTTCTTTGTGTTTTTAGTAAGTTTATCTGAATTTTTTTCAAAATTTATCTGAGTTTTTGGTAAATTTATCTGAGTTTTGTTCAAATTTATCTGAGTTTTTGTCAAATTTATCTGAGTGTTGTTCAAATTTATCTGTTTTCTATCATATTTCTTTGTATTTTTGGTAAATTTATCTGAGTTTTTTTCAAGATTTATCTGAGTTTTTTAGCAAATTTATTTACGTTTCTTGAAATCTATATGTGTTTTTTAAATTTATTTGCGACTTTTGAAATTTATTTGTATCTTTTCAAATTTATTGCGTTTTTTAAAATTATTGCATTTTTAAAAATTTATTTTTGTTATTTTAAATTTATTTACATTTTTTGAAATTTTCTTTTGATATTTTGAAATTTATTTGAGTCTTCTAAAATTTATTTGGATATTTTGAAACTTATTTGCATTTTCTTAAATTTATTTGCTTTATTTGATTATATATTGCTTTTTTTTAACTTATTGCATTTTTTGAAATTATTTTATTTTTTAAAATTTATTTTTGTTATTTTAAAATTTATTTGTGTGTTTTTAGAATTTATTTGGAAATCTGGGGATTCCATTAATCATGGCTAATTAAATGATAGTTGACTATTATTAATGGGACATCCCACCAATCATGGTAAATTACACATTTCATATATGAAAAAGTGTGTGAGGGACCTTTGGCTCTACCTTTTTTCTGTGGACTTAAGGTAATAAAGTGAAATGTTCAGGGACCCGTCGCCGAATGCCCCTTTAAAAAAAGACAGAAGTTTTGAAACTTTTTGAATTGGTCCTTAAATCTCTTACTATAATAAGGGCAATTTGGTGTGTGTAATAAAAAAAGTCGGGGGCCCGGGCAGGGCCAGTCCAGGTTAGTACTGTCCAAACCCCCCCCCCCCCCCCCCCCCCAAAGTAGGGGGCCCGGGCAGGACCAGTCCGGGCTAGTACTGTCCAAACCCGTCCGAGCTTTTTTACGACCCCCCCCCACCCCACCCCACCACCCCCCCCCCCCCCCCCCCCCACCCCCCCGGGCGTCTGGGCCAGGCCTACTAGAGGATCTGGTCGACAGACAGCACGTGTCTACGAAAACCAGGGACAGTGTCTTCTGGTACTCGGTTCTTAACAATCTATTGGTTGCTACATAGCAGACATTTACTTCCATTGAATTTACTTTGGTGAATTAGGGCCGTTCATTTTCACGGAATTGAATCAGTAGGAATTCTTTGTAAAAATTGCACCGGCCAACAAAAAGTGAGGGGGTGAAGGATGAAAATGTTAATTGAAATCGATTTCCTTGGATTTGATTTACTTTGATAATGGCTGGCCATTTATTTTCCTTCAAATGAGAGATGATTCAATGGTCTCTTATGGATCTTCACATTATTTCTTCAATTTTAACCACTTTTAAAAATACGTTCTCTTATTTGTAAATATAAAGAGGGTTAAATTAAAAAGGGACTTTTTATCCACATTTATTTCAGTTTATCCCACTTTGTTGGAGTAAAAACGAAAGAAGGCAAAAGAGGAGTAAAAGGGCAGGAGTCTCACATCAAAACATTACTTCTCCACTCCATTTCTTGCCTACAGTAACAAAAAATTCACATCATGTCTTTACTTTTTCACTTCACTTCTTCATCCAAACAGATTGTATATGAGGCCGATATATGGGAAACAGCCATGTAGTCATTTCCCACCAAAGATGATTTCATGATCATCCAAATTTACCTTAATTACTTCAATTTTAGCCCCAGTTATATATTGAATTACTTAAGACTTCCTAAATACCCAAATGAGCAAACCCAAGTCTGAACCTCAAATTCAGGGTTTCAGGTGGACCTTCGAATTTTCAGGTTACGTTTGGGTGGCATCTCTTCATTTTTTTTTTTTTTTTTTTTTTTTTATAACATTTGGGGGGAATTTCTTAATGAGTTAAGTTGAAGTTAAGCCCATAAATTCTACTGGACCCACCAACACAACCTGAACCTAACCTGTTAAATTAAGCGTTCAGATTGACCCACCTAACCTCTAGGTTTGATTCATATTAATATTTTCGACTCGAATAATAAATGGGTTAAGTTTTGACTGAGCCTCTACATGTCAACACACAGTGCCTGACTAGACCCAAACTACCCACAGCCACCCCTAAAGCATATGCAGTCTTTTACCCATCTAAGCCTGGCCCAGTTTCGTGAGTAGGCAGAACAGGAATGTGACTGACCAGGAAGAAGCCCATAAACACATGCTATTATGATTAAAAAACACATTTTCACCACTCCAAAATGGCAACGAGCCAGAGTGTAGCAGAATTTGAATGAAGAGCAATCATATTTTGCTCATTTTACCCTAAAGTAGTTTCATGTAAGAGCCCTTTCTGGATCCTCAGAACCCAGTAGCTCTGCAATAAGTTCACCTGTAAGCATAATCACAGGTGACACCATTTACCTGGAATTCGTTAAGGGAAATAATAAAACAATTGTCACTTACATGTTACTCAGGTTATCCAAACACATGAACCCTGATTTCTGCATAAATTGAGTTACCTGCACTTGGTTTACAAAATCCACACACCCCAAAGCATTTTGTTGTCTCTCTTCTCCCTACTCCCATGCAAAAGCTCTAATAAATCTCCCGCGGAGCTCTCTCATTCATCAAGCCCCTTTATCTCATTCTGTTGTAGCGTCTTTTATTTGAACTCACTAGATGTCAAGATGCATATGCAAAAAATCATATTAAAAGGATTGACTAATAGCAAGACAACCCTAGTTATGATTCAGCAAAAAAAAAAAAACTACAGCTGTGAAGCCACTTCAAGTTAAAATAGACAAGTTAGATCAAAACCCAGCAGGGGAATATTGCAACTGTCCCAACCATCGCTTGGATCGGTACAATATTTGAAATGAGAGAAAACTCTAAGATCAGCATCTGACAAAGATTCTATAGTTTGGAGACCACCCCCATCTAAGGGAACTTGGACCAGTCACAATTCACAAGGGAGTTCTGAACCAGTTTGGCCTCCCGTGATGAGAAGTGAGAATCGTGCCAACGTATCTCATTGACATAGTGACTAGCAAGAGTGGCACCTGTCTTTAACCATTCCATTGCATCACAACCTGAAAATTCACAAGGCACAGTTTTTCAAAAAACTCATTCAGCATGGAAGTCAACTACTTAAAAAAACTTGACCATTGAAAAATAATTGGGTTACAAACATCAGGAAGCTGTTGTTCATTCAAAAGCAACATCATTCTTTGTCTCAGGGACCACTTTATTCGTCACTGGCAAATCTACAAGCATTTTAGCAGGAGCAAAGTACATGTGCAAGGACATCATGCAGATGATAATACCCAAGAAAAGCTGCAATAGCACGAGAAAAATATCAAACAATTTCACTTAAGAAAAAATAATAAATTCAAGAAAAAATTGTCCACAACAGGAGAATGCAATATGACATGCCATGCTTTACATGCCCATTCAAAACCACATATCGAGTTGCGCTCACCATATAGATCAGAGGCCCCAAAAATAAGGCTGGTCCACTTGTCAGGCGGTCGTACATGTACACACAATGTAGATCATCAACCAATTACTGTTTCCAACTGTCCCTTTGATCATCTACAAGAGGGACCCGCATTGGAAACAGTCTGATCTCATTCATGTCATTCACCTTGGCACACATTCATCCATATGGAAACCAATCTCCTTTTCACTTGCACTTAGATCAACAAAAATTAATCAAAAGGGTCTATGAAAACATGGGCACCTCAGTGGTTTTCAATTGATGCTGTGCAGGCATACCTGGACAGTAGGTTTGAAACTGAAGAGATAGATGGATAGAACCATCGTTAGCAGCATTGCCATTGATGTTGAATACACCTAAACAAGGCAAAGAACAAATACTATTAAAGATCAACGAAAATCAAATGATCCAATTATTTAACATAAGAACAAAACTAGACTTCCAACAAAGGAAAAGAGAATATATAGACGCAGAAGATGATAATCTATGATGCACCGATACTTCAAAATGGGCAACGTATCGTGTCGTATTGTATCCGATACTTCACTTTTTATGTTTAAAATCCGTGTCTATGGCGTGTCCTTGCTGTATCCATGCCGTATCTGTGCATCATAGATGATAATATATATACATGTATATATATATTGAGAGATAGCAATTATTAAACAGAAAATGGACAACAAGAAAAGGATCCATCAATTATGAGGGGAGCATTTTTTAAGGAGGGAAACAAAACCTTGAAATAAAGGACCAAAAGCTCAATAGAGGCAAAAACAGAATCAAGACATAGAAGACCACAAAACGGAACATTAGATGTCAAAAATCTAAGTGTTACACAAGAAACCATCCATTGGTAAGAATCAACTGCAGAGTTCGCTAATCTATTCACATGAGAAAAAAGGCACCACAACAGCCTCAAGGACATCGCTCAGCACATCTAACCACCGATCTTCCTAGGACCAATACACCTATTACATGCCCAGGTATTAACTAACAACACATGCCGAGTCCCCATCTAGTACAATGGAAAAGATCCAGGTTGTGAATTTCGCTCACCCGACACCGGATCCCCAGGGTATTTCCCACATGCTTCAATGATTGGAAGGAGTGGAACTCCACAATGGGGCCCACCTATTGAGAATCCAAGGTGCTCAAAATGAATGCCCTCCTCATGCATTAGATATCCTCAAATTTTACCACAATAGAGTTGGTCCCACCATGAGATTGAGCATACGATTAAGAACTTGATTAATGCATATGACTAATAATGCATAAGATTTTGTTAATCATATTCTTAATCATTGCTCATTCTACTTTTGTTAATGCATAAGATTTTGTTAATCACTTTCTCAATCTATTTTTGGAATTTGCATGCGTATGAGTCTAAGTAACACATCACATATTGATAGATCTGAGAGATCAGATTGTATCTTCTTTTCGATTAATCCTTCCTTTTCAACTTCACCAGCAAACTCTTTTTCAAGTTCTGTAGCATACCGGGCTACCACTTCTCTCTTTTTCACTCTTCCGGGGAAGTGTATGGAATTTTTGTATTGATCCCAAAAGTCCATAGTGATTCCTCGAAGTGTTCTTTCAAGAAATGTTCTGACTGAATTATCAGACCACTTTTTGTTTACTTTTATTACAAGGTCATTTCCTTGTGCCCAGTCATCAATATCTAGACTAGGGTCTTTTGAGCAATCTAGGTCTAGATATATTCCTGTAAAGGATGCCATTTTTGGACCCTTTTCATTTTATGGGATAAATTCAGGTTTTGTTTGGCATTTATATTTTCCATTACCTATTTCTTCAAAGTTTCCTTCCCGATTCTCAAAGAGAGGTCTTTCTCTTTCTAATTTATCTTTTAACAAATCCGGCTTAGGAGGTACATCAGGACCAGTCCGGATCCTCCTTCACCCTTTTTTGCTTTTTCTCAATCTGTTTGTAGCTTTTAGAAGTATTCGGCTGCTTCCCTTATTTCTTCATCAATGAGGATTCGATATGATCCATCCTTTTTATCATTTGGGTCATGGGGACATCAACCCCAATCCCTTCAAGATCTACCAGCGATGGAGGCGTAGAGTTGTAGATCACCCTACTCTAGAGGTGTCAAACGTGTCGTGTCGTGCCGGCACGCCTGATCGCACTGTCGTGTCAAACGTGTCGTTTCGTGCTTCCATTTTTAGGGTCTTAGACTAAAAACTTTAAAAGATACACACAAAGAAGAGTATGACACACAGATTTAAGTGGTTCAGTCAAAGTCGACCTACTCCACTAAGAAGAGAACCATTTGGATCTTTTCTACTTGAAGGTTTTTCAACATGTTACCTTCAAAACCTTTACAATTTTTGTAGATAATAAAAAAAGTAAAAGATTACATTTTTTCCATTTACACTAAAGAAAAGAAAAGAAAACTATATTTGTAGTTCGGCGATGTATTCGCTTGGATCATAATCTTCAATTTCTATCATCTCTTGCTTTCTCTTGTCCGCCAAATACCAGTCTCGTAGGCAGCCGCAGCACTCCACTCTATCATTCGCTAATTCCGTCCTCATGTCATCCGCCACACGTCCACCTGCACTAAAAGTTTGTTTTGATGCTATAGAAAACATTGGAATTGTTATTAAATCACGAGCCATGGCGGATAACACAAGAAATCTGCTTTCATATGCTTTCCACCAGGCTAAAATGTTAAAACCAGATGCATCGTGCATCTCCAATACACTTAAGCCAAGATATGACAATAACTCCGTCACAACATGACCTGAGGTGGAGGATCTGCCCCATTCTGTGATAAAGGACATTCCAAGAAACTCCACCTTATGGCTGGACTTGTTGAGGGGCCATTGTAGCCCCTGATCTACCCATTTAGACACAATAAAATTGAAAAAGTGATTCTAAATATTAACTTAAATTTTCAAAATTATTTAAGTTTTTTGTTTCCAAATTATTATTTATTTCTTCAAGAAAATTTATACACCAATTAATTTTATCCTAGAGAATCTAATGCAGTGGCCAAACAAAATCCCATTGGAGCTTCTCTCCAATATTTATTAAATTTATCTTCCATTTTTTAACAAATGTCCTCAAGTAGTTCATTATTTCTGTATCTTTTAATTTGTAAACTAATTTCAAAAAGATAGTTTAGAGCTTGATTAGAGGTGGGATAATAAACCTGAGAAAAAAATAACATTGCATTATAAAAAAATCTTCTCATAAATCTCTTATTTCTTAACACACATCCCAATGTGCATCAGTCATCATGTATTCTTGTGCATGAAAAGCATAAAATTCAGTAAAAACTTATTTTCTAGAAATAGCCTTATTTAACAGTTCATACATTGAGTTCCATCTATGTTCAACATCCGTATTTATTTTATAACTAATACGCCATGCCTCGCACATATTGAAGAATATAATTGTCTTCTAGGTGCAGAGGAAAAAATATATCTAGCAATATCTTTGATTTTTTCTGTTATAATTTCAATATGTTTTAAACCAACTTGGGCAATGAGATTTAAGATGTGACATACACATCTATTTTGAAAAATAGATCCATCAATCAAATTTGAAAGTGGCATGGTAGTTTTCTTTAGTAGCCACTTTATTATTGGTTGCGTTATCTAAAGTTACAGATAAAAAAATTTCCAAAATATTATATTCTTGAAGTTGTTCCAAAATCTATTCTTTGGCCAATGCGCGGCCAATCAAGTTTAGCAAAAGTAATAATTTGTTTATTCATAACCCATTTTTTCATCTATGTTATGGGCAGCTAGCTATACAAAGAGAGCTATCACCACTTCTAGCTTTCCATAAATATGTAGTTATAATTATTCTACCAAGACTATTTGCTAAGTAATTTTTTTATATTTTCCTTTTCACTTCGCCACGGTCTAATAGAATCATTTCTAGCAAGATTTCTAGAAAATCTTTTAAACTGTGGATTTAGGGCGTTTTCGATGTATTCTTCAAAAAAATTGTTTTCAGCAAAAGTAAATGGTGATTCAGCTAGTACAATCATTTTTACAAGTAATTGTCTAGCACGGTGGCATTATAAGAAAAAACTCCTAATTTACTACTAATAGTTGAAATTTGGGTCTATACCAATGTTGCGAGTTTTGTTTCGGTTCACCCAAAATTCCCGAAATTATTCGGTTCAGACAGTAAACCGAACCGAAACACCTACCCAAAGAAATTCGGTTCAATTTTCGGTCCGATTGGGTGATTTCAGTCCAAAATCACTGATTTCGTCCGAATTGGACTGAAATCATCCAGTTCGGGTGAAACATTAAAAAAAAAAGAAAGAAAGAAATAATGAAGTACCTTTGGTTCCACTGAAAAAGAATAAGAATAAGAGGAGGAGGGGGAGGGGGTACCCACCTGGAGCTGCCGGACAGACCTCCTCCTTGCCAAGCTACTGCCGACTGCCAAATCTCATCCCCCAACCTAGGGCTATTGCCGACTGCCGAACCTCATCCAAGCTAGGGTTGTTGCCGACTACCGAACCTCATCCTCCTCCTCACTGGAGCAATTGCCGAGTCGCCTCGTCTCTCAATCTCTCCATCGCCAACGAAGTTGACTAGGAAAAGGGGCAAATGCCCTACGAAGGGAGCTTTGCCCTTTTGTACCCTTTTATAGTCTTTCATTTTTTTCTTTTTATTAATCGTGGATGGACTGTTTGGACCTTATGAAAGGCCCATTTTAATTGAGATTCATGGGTCAACAATATGTCCCATCTATTATATCGCATTTCTTTTATAAGATGAGCTTTGTGAGATTCATGTGGTCCCCACGTGATGCAGTACAGAAGGTGGATGATAGGGATTCCGGGAAGGACAGACGTCTCCCCAGCAATCACTCTTCGGCTCTGAAACCAATTGACGCAGCGATCGGGTTAATAGATCAATCTTCCGAAGGATCGATCGAATCCAAGAGGATTCTAGCCACTAGGGCACAAACGAAACCATAACACACAAGAGATAACTCACGTTAACTTGGATTAATTGATAATAACCGTGTCTATTACAATGGAGGGCTTCTCTATTTATAACGTAATAAGGACTCTAAAATAGAAAGCTACTAATCCTAAAACAATAAAACAAGAAACAATCCTAATTAAATAAACTTAAGATAAAAGTATTATGCCACGGTAGCTTCTCAGCAACTTGGGCCTATGGGCTGAACCCAATGGACTGGATTGGATGGCTGGGTCCATCATGTGGGCCCAGGGCCTTCCGTACTGCATCAAGCAGGCTTCATACTTTGTCAAAATCATGGCAAACCCTTTCTGAAATGGATTAAGGCCTGACGAGTAGGGATGTAAATGGGTACCCGATTCTTCGATTACTCGAAGGTTCCAACCCGTTAAAAGCCAAGTCTGGGTCCCTATTTAGGCCCTGATAAGTAAATGGGTCTGGGTCCGGTTCCACCTTGGTTCAAACCCGTGGACCAGAGACCCAACAGATTGCCTCAGTTTTCAAAAATCTCTCCTAAAAATCATATTTTTTTAATATCATTCTCTACCTAGACCCGGACCCGAATCCAGACCCATCCCATATGTGGTTCTGTTCCGGAGCCAAGAAACCTGTTCCGAAACTGTTCCGGATCCGGTTCCACCTTCTCCTTAACGGTTCCGGTTCCGGGTTTACCATGGACCCGGACCGGAACCGACCCGTTTACAACCCTACTGACGAGGTTGCAGAAGCCACGAAAAAATGGGGATGCAGAAGTGGTCATTGATGCGGTTCTTGTTGTTGGACAATGAGGAGTTGAGGACCTCATTCTTGTCAATGCCAATGGCCTTGAACACCTAAGCCTCCACTTTTGACTGATCCATGCTAGGTATGGTGATTTCTTCGATCTTGACGAGACCAGGGTTTGTCATCCAATAGGCCAGAGAGAGAGAGAGAGACGTATATGTATATGTAGGGAAATATTCAAGTGCATCTATCCCTCACCATAGGGTGGGGACACTCCCTTTTTTGGGAAGTTTCAAGTACAAAAGTGACTTTTCAAATACATAGGAATACTTAGGGCTGCACAAGAATAACCGTAACCCGCCGCCCCGCCCCACCCCGCCCCGCTACAAGTGGATATACGTCAAAACCGCCTTTAAGCGGGCGGGCGGTTTCAATCCGTACTAATGAGCGGGCGGTTACGATTTGACATTTGAGTGGGCGGTTTCAAACCGCCCCGCCCGCTCATTATTAAAAAAAAAAAAAAAACCTTTTCATCTATTCTTTATGGATAACACTTCTACTCCAAATCCTAGTGCAATCCAATACAAGTCTAGATTATATTGTATTAAAGTTTGACGACCTTACAATTTTATCACTAAACATTGATGTTTATTATCTTTTATCAATTATTATTCTAACTATGATTTTTTTTGGGTTGTTGCAGGATTGCTTCAAATTATATATCGATCTTTACGAACTTGAAGTTTAGATTTTGAATTTCTTTTAGCATTTGGACATTGAATTTTGAAATTTGGAGGTTTATTTATTGAAATTTAGACATTGAATTTTCGAATTTAGATGTTTCTTTGTTAGGTTTTTGACTTTTGGATGTTAGATTATATAAGTGACTGTATTTTTTAATTTTGGTGATGCCTTTGGACTTTAATTTTACATTGATATAATTAGTTGAAATTTTTTTTATTACTGATTATTGACTTTATTAAAAATCATGTTTAATTTTTATTATTTATGTTAAGTACTTTGAAACTTTAGTTACATTCTATTAGAAATAAAAAAAGAGAGAGATAGGTACAAATACCAAACCGCCCAACATGCCGCCCAAGTCGCTCGCTAAAAAAACCGCCCAAACTGCCTATACTTTGGGCAGTTACAGTTTCTATTTTTTACAAACCGCCATAAAACAAAACCGCCCAAATAACCGCCCAAGCCACCCGCCGTGCACCCCTAGGAATACTCCCTATGTACTTGAAACTTCCCAAAAAAGGGAGTGTCCATCACCCTATGGTGAGGGATAGATGCATAGGAATACTCCCCATATATGTATATGTATATGTATATGTATATGTATATGGATATGTATATGTATATGTATATGGGAGGAAGGGGAACATAATGCAGTTGGGTTTTTTATTTTAGAACTTACCAACCGGTTGAGTAGCGTATACCTTCTTGTGGATTTACCTCGCACGAAGCAATCAGTGAAACGTAGCATGTGGGGCCCGCCTGGGCATTGATCCGAATGGACCGTCAAAACCCCCACTCCCTATTTACACCGGATTTGCTGTGTTTACACCCCATCTAAATGGACTGGACAATCGGATCAAGGGTCATATAAATTAAGCCGTTTAACTTGTGGGTCACAGATCAAGGGGTTAAAGGCATAGGATTGACCTCAAATTACGCTCTATTTTTTTAGAAGGTAACTATAATTTTAGTAAATAGTACAAGAAAGATTTTGATGGGCAAAGATATACCTTCACAATATTGTCTGCATATTTCATCAACCATGACACCAGCAACCCAGTAGACCCCAAGTTTAGCACAACCATCCATGTTGTAAGATTGTAACCATTAAGAAGGCGTTGCCACCAGGGCCCCTTTTCAAATCCGCCCCTAAAATCATCCAAAAGAAGTTTTGCCATGTTGAAAATTGCACCAAACCTGCAACAGAGCTTAAGGAAATGACAAACTTAAGTCATAAACTCTTGAACAGCGTATGGAATGCTAATCACATAAACCAGACATTGTGGCTCCTAAAACAAGGAAATAGGAACAATGAGGATACCTACGTATATAATTGTACATTCTGCCAATAAAGACTGTCATTATTCTTCTTCATTAGAAATTCTGTATAAACACCTGCTAGAGCTGACATACAAGCAGACAGAACTCCTAGCAAGTACCCTTGTATTGGAGCTGAGAAAAGAGAATCACATGAGGGCTCGCCGCAACTTTTCACCTACATCAATGAAACAGATGAGTGACAAAATGAGTATTATGCAAGTGCAGATATATTTCAATTGGCCATTTGGGAGAATAAGGTGGCAATCAGAGAAACTAATTAACAAACTATATAGTATATAGGTATTTATGTTATGCCAAGAGATGAAAACTCCAAATCATCATTGAGGCAACTTTAACATGCCCTTCAGTAAAAAAATTATCAGATCATACCAAACACCAACAAAAAAAAAGTCGTTTCAAGAGGAATATATGTGTGTGCAGAAGATGATCCCAATTCTGTCTTCAACTTCTACAGTTGATATTAAGTTAATTTCTCAGCTGGTAAAAGATGTTTTTATTGATTATAAAATTTACCTAAAGTTATGTAGCATAAATTAACCATCATCACATATGGACACACTCAATAGCATCTGTCAAACAGAAGACCGCCCAAAAATATTTCAATGGGGTGAAAGGAACGGACCAAACTTCAGCGGCACCACTCTTTTCTGATTTGATGTTCTGTTGAGGGCCGCAAGCAAAAAGGTCGAGATCTTTATTCCGTAAACTTTTGCCATCTTTCAGATTTGTCTACCACAAAGGAAGAATTCATTAACTTGTAGACCGCTTAAGATTATGTCGATCACATTGCTACACAATTTGAAATCGGCTTAAAGAGGTTCTGTATATTTGGCAAGGATACTGCTACAGTTTTCTACTTAGTACTTTGACTTGAGATTTCACAGAGCCAGCAGTTTCAAGGATTCAGGAGGAAATAAGTAATGCACTTGTGCTAGGTTTTCTTAGACCCGAGAGGAGATTCTATGGCAGTAGGTGGCCTTCTCCATTTGTCTATGTGTTAATATATTACTCCAGAACTTCTTGTCACAATAACAACGTTACCTAATGCTTTGTGACTTTGCAGCTGCAGTATTGGCCAGTTGGGTTGCCTTTAGAAGCCTGATGCTTTTCAGTAGTTTTCCCGATCTAAATCAAGCGGGCTTTACAGGAAGAAAATTGTGTTCAGCATGTTCTATTCAATACTGGCAGGAGAAGAACCCAGCTCGATTTTGTGAAATTAAAAATAAAATAAAAATAAAAAAAGAACAAAAAAAGAGAGGAGGAAGCAGAACCAATTCAAGATGATATATATCAACCCTTTCTTCTTGCGAACAAGATCTTACCATTTCCAAAGGAACTAGAGCTACATCTCTTTTCAATTTCTATTCAAGAGATTTTGTGTGTTTCCACGTCCTTTTGGACCTCGAAAAATGGAAAAATTCCTTTTCTTAGGAATACATGCAAGATTCGTCACTAGCCACTACTCACTACTAAATGGATAATAGTAACCACAACATTAACTACTTCATTTCTGAATTTAATAGTAATAGAAATACATGTCCTATCAAGGCAGAATTTGTAACTTGCTATCCTCTTGCCTATAGTAGGCAAAGATTTACCTCCATGGAAAGACGATTCATTCAAATCAAAATGAGGGTCCAACTACAATGCATTGCCAGAATCCATTTGTATACTTGAAACAGGTTGACCTCCTTGCTTCTCTCATTGTACAATCCTCTTCCCCATAAATCCCATTCCCCCCCTCCCTCCTCAAATGTAGGACCGGTGGCAACAGTTCACCACGGAAGAAAGGACTCACCAAGCTGAGATCACGATCTAATACTAATATAACAGAAAAAGAATTGCCTTTTCTTTACACTTTCCCCGGCTCCGTAGCTACCACAAGCCTTACACAATCGATCAGAACATATATATATATATATCCTACAACACAACATAGGTCATCAAAAGGATCTCGAACAACCCGCCAAATCACAAAAGCCAGGATCTTTCAGAAGGTTACAAAAACTATAAAACAATTATGATGGTTGTCTTGTTCAAACCCGTTCCGGCGAAAATGAACTATTTTGCCACAGCGATGTCATCAAATTTTCTTGATACCAAGGGTACAGAAAATCCGCAGATAGGTTGTACTTCTTCAGATCTATTGTTACTACTTCCATCCACATCCTCTTTGGCCTAACCTTTCCCTTGGTCATCATGACCACACTGTCTGAAAGAATTTCAGAAGTGAGATCGAAATTAGTGAGTATAATGGTGGTGGATGACCGCCAGATGCTTCAAAATAAGTAACTTGTCTGTCCATCTTTTGCAGTGCTCGAGAACTTCAAATTGTAGCAGCTGAACAATGACCGGGACGATTAACTCTATATATACAACCATTCAATACTGCTCCACATCTTTAATGGGTATTCATTTGCAGCTTCTTCTATGTTCAATGCAAATACAACGTGAATCAATGGTGGTGATGATTTATGGGGACTTCATTTTAAATCTAGTGTCACGAAAAGGAATTCTATAAATTCTGTTAGGCTTACGATCCACTGTCAACATTCTTCTAGTGCAACAGATTTGTTCTTAAGTAGTACAGATTCAAATAAAAAAAAAAAAAGAAGCCAAGGAAAAATGTGTTATTGAAGCCTGCATATGGGCCTGTTTCTTTACCATAATTTATGACAAGAATTTGGGATGTTGGGGTTTTTTGGACATGGTGTGATGGCTTGTCCCCTGGGCATTTGAAATGTCATGTTTCACTAGAATTTCAAATTTCAGCCACCTAAAAGGTCTCAAATGACCTTTTGGAATTCCTAGAATTCCACTCTCTATGCATTTGATTGGAATTTCAAATGCCCCACCAAGAGGAGGGAGTTGGAATTCCACCTCAAGGGGGATAACTTTTGGACTTTGGAGAATTTGAAATTCCCCCAGACATGAATTCTTTGAATTCTGGTAAAGAAACAGGCCCACAGACAAAAACAGGCTAGCATTTCATGACTTTGATACGTAAACTCTCTCACTCTCTCTCTCTCTCTATATATATATATAGCAGGGCTCTCCCAAGCTATAGCTTTGCTTACCCTAAGCTGGAATAGTGCTGGTCCCACAAATCAAAGTTGATTATATATGTTTTTTGCATGATGGAACTAGAAAATCCAGTTCTGATTGGATTTATCTTGATTTTGGAGACGATCATCATGCAGAAAAAAAAAATGATAATCGACTTTAATTTGTGGGACCAGCATTGTTTCAGCTTAGGAGAGCTGGCCCCAATATATATATAGTGTACTTAAGGGGGTTCCATGTGTGTGGATGATGTTCGGATGTGTTATAAAGTCAACCCTAGTATATTGTCCCTCGCCATAACATGGTGAGGGATGGATGCACATGAATATTTCCCATATATATATATGCAAAGAACAACTACATCACTTGACACCAGATGTATCTTATAAAAGCTCCTGAAAAGACTACTTAGCTCGAGCTGGTAGTGAACGACACAACAATGTATATCAACCCCTTGAAATAGACCAGACAGACAAATGGAGGTAACATGCCTCCCAGGGGTTTCAAACTCGTAACCTCTGGCTCTTATACCATGTTAATAACCGGAAACACCAAAAGCTCAAGCTGGTAGTGAACGACACAATAATGTAGATCAACAGGTAGCAAGCTTGAAGAGAGTACAATGACATTCGGAGATATGACGTTAGTCCAGGCAGCTGGTCTTCTTTCTTCCTTCACCAGCTGGGGCAGGTCAAGACTCTTGATTGCTAACAGCCTGGCTACATTTATTTTTCTTCTTTTTCCAAGAAAATAATATCAGGAGACAACTGGTATGGTGGAGGTGATCTGCGACTACTCAAAAATATAACTGCAGATGGCACAGTTCTGCAGACAGAACAGAGTGGCTAGGGCTGGTGGAATCAGAATTCATCAGTCCCTAGTTTCTATACATATATATCGTCAGAATAATCTTGAAACAAGGTAAGTGAGGAATGGGTGGGATGGTTTGTCTGTCTTAGAATTCTTTGGATCTGAAGAACCATGTAATACACTGCATCATGGTGAAGGGTTGACAAGTGGATTATGATAAGGCATTTGAGAATATCAAGGTTGACGACATCATTTGCAAATGGAAGGCATGCAGAGACTGTAGAGAGAAAAGGGCTCAGAAGATCACACATTGGTTTTCTCCTCCATTAGGTGTTCTGAAGTTCCACGTTGATGGATGACTAGAGGCAAGCAGGTGACAGAAAGTATTTAGGTGGGGGGTATCTTTGCAATGCCGGGTATGTACTGGTAGCATTTTTTGCACCGATCAGTAATAAAGCATCTAATGAAATCATATGTACAAAGCAACCCAAAAAACAAGGCATAAATACTAGTAATTAAAGGGGTTTTGAAAAATCCTTTCACAGTCCTTTATTGGTTGTCCGGAAGTGGAAAGCAATTCACAAACTGCGACCTTTTGGGTATCAGCTTCATCTTGGGATCTTTGGAAACTCCAGTTTTATCTTAAATGAGATTAGGGCTGTGTTGTCTGATCTTCAAATGGAAACTTATCATGTGGGTAGACAGGACAGTAACGTGGCTGATATGTTAGCAAAACAAAAAGGGTCAAGGATGATTATTATGTAGGGCCTTCATTGTAGTTCTTTGTTTGCTGTTGTCTCTGTTCTTTTTTTTTTTTTTTTTTTGCAAAGCCAATGGGCCAATGCAACCGGACTCGTGGACCCAAAAAAGTCTAGGATTTTGTTTCTTATTTCATATCTTTTATTGAGTTGTAATTACAATTAGCTTTCTATTCAGTAGGAGTCCTTTATTAGTTTCCTAGTTTCATTAGGAGCCTTGGGTTTTGGGGTTTGTTTTCCTATATGTGTAATGTAAGACATTAAAGGTAGTTTGGGAGATTAATTAAATCTTCCTTCGTGGATTGGGGTTCATTCCTCTTCGTGAGAGTTTTTTTTTTTTATGACATCTCAATGCAGAGACTCCTTTTCCATGCTTCGGCACTTCAATCCAAACCCTTTTAGAGGGTTTTGCATCAATTTGGTATCATAGCCCTAGGTTGTACGATCGACAAAATCGGATATGGAAGTGGCCCGTGATTGTGAGATTAATGAAAAAGGAGACTCATTAGACTTGCAGACGAGACAGGGTCTATCCGCGTCAAGGTTTAAAAAAACGGACTCGGGACCCGACTCGTTCATGGCCGAGTCCAAGTCGACTCGCCAAGTCCCAACTTCAGTTGGATGGGACTCGGCTGAGTCTCATGGGACTCGGCCGAGTCCCATGGGACTCGGCCGAGTCCCATGGGACTCAACCGAGTCGCATTAGGACTCGGCTGAGTCACATGATTCGAGTCCAAGTCCCATGCGACCCGACTCGGTATGTGCCACCATGGTCCCCGTTTTGATTGTGGCATATAGGCAAAAACCCTTCTCCGGTTTTTTGTTTGGACAACTTCGACTGGTAGCAAAAACTAGGAGTAAAAAAGAGATGTTTGAGAAAGAAACAACAAAGAGCGAAAAAAAATAGAAGACCTCGTACTGCTTGGAACATATCAGAATACACACACACACACACACACAGAGAGAGAGAGGAGTGAAACCCTCTACCAAAATCTCCTGCGCACAGATGACCAGTGTGATGCCTGAAGAGAAAACTATCAGTCCTGGCGAAAGAGAAGATTTTTCTCTCTTGCAACTGACTCAGATCCCAGCAAACTCCCACTATTGGTAGCAGAACAACTGAGAAACAACAAAAGAAAAGCACCAAAAGAAAGAAAATAAGAGAAAAAGGAATGACAAGAGGCTAGGCTTTCCGGTTGCAAAGAGAAGAGGAGAAGAGAGAGCTTAGACAAGCCCTCTGCAAATCAAATCCAATAGAAAAGAGGACCCTCACCTTTTTTCTTCTTGTTTGGAAAAGAATTACAGAAAAGGCAAAACAGAAGAAATAAGTTAAAAAAAAAAAAAAACAAACAGAAAGCAGAAAGCAGAAAGCAGAAAGCAGGGAAGAAAGGAGGAACAAGAACGAAAAGAGGTTTTCTAGGCATGATAAGTGAAAAGGGACACGTCATCCCCTCCACCTTGGCATACATGAAGCCAAGAGGCCCATGTAGTTGCAAGCCCAAATTAGAACCGGGTCTGACCTGTTTTTGCTGGAACGACCTGCTAAAATCAGGTTGGCTTCAAGTTGGTATGGCCCAACACATCAAACCCAACAAGGAGAGGACACAGCTTCAACATGGACATCATTATTGACATCAGCACTACATCAACATCGCATCGGTTAATGATCAGTTGACCAGATCAACGGTCATAATTGTTTCATTATTTCTTAAGAAACCTAAAACATTTGTGGATTGGCTATTGTACGTGAAGAATGTGTTTGAACACAAGCGAATACAGATGGCCACAGGGTGACATTAGTGACTACCAGATTCCGTGGATATACGGTTATTTGGTGGACAGTTGCATCGATAACGTAGACCCCAAATATGGATCCAGTGGAAGCATGAGCAAAGATGCAGAATATAATGAAACAGAAATTCCTTCCAGTCAATTACCAAGGGGACTTATTCTCTAAGCTACAGGACTTGAAGCAAGGCAGCAGCAAGTCAATGGTCAAGTATATGATGGAATTTTTCCTAGTCTAGGCAAGGTGTGAAATTAGACAAATCAGAAGATGTTGTAGCCCGCAGTTATTATCATGGTCTTATATTGGACAGCCGATATCTCTTAGCTTCTCAGAACTTCAAGACCATCAATGAGATGATGGAACATGCATTAAAACAAAGTAGAAGAGTTTTTGCAATAAAATAAGCTTGTTTTCTATGATGCCCAGATATGGCACGGATACAGCAGGGACACGCCATAGACATGGCAAGGACACGGATTTTACATGCAAAAAGTGAAGTATCGGATACAATACGACACGATACGTTGCCCATTTTGAAGCATCTATGCATCATAGCTTGTTTTAATACATTTTCCATGAAAAAGCCAAGAACCCCATTGATACAATAATTGCAGCTTTCTGTATTAACTACACAAAGCATGAAAAATTTGTCAAGGTATGCAGTCAACTTCATTGCTAAAGACACGCATGTTTTTAATAACACCTGGCTTGTGGTTGTTCCAATAGTTAAAAGAACAATTGCCATCCACTGCAGGTTCGTCAATTTCTTCTTCAAGAATAGCCTGAAACATCAAATAAACAACATTAGCTAGCCAAAAACAATTACAATCAGACAAAACAAAATATGGAGAACCTAATTCCAATTTTCTTAGGCGGATCAATACACGCAATAGAAAATAGCACAAATGCTTCTGTTGACACTCATAAATAAATGTAGATCACATCCATGCACAGCCCAAAGCGAGCACCTGAATAATATACCAGTTGTCACAATCTTCAGGTTGCCCATTATCTGATACGTTGATGTATCAACATAAGTTAACGTAGCAAATTGAATATTATTGTGAATTAGGTATATGATGGATGGAATGGGGAACAGCCGCACGTTCTTCCAATCTGTAGTCATCCTTGGTGGACATGACGATCGGCACTCTCTCCAAAGAAGAAAACTTGATACAACGAGCTGCAATTTAACCCAAAAAAAAAAAGAACAATGCAAGTCAGCTAAGAAAGCAACAGCTTAAAAAAGTATTGCCTCCCTGCATGGTGAGCCAAATTGGTGTCCCAGCTGAGTCGACTTAGTTCGGCCAGTTTATGAGTCACTTTAGCCACTCTTGAAACATAAATAAAAAGAAATCAAAATGGGAGGGGAAGCTTGAACCTGTCCCAGCTGAGTCAACTTAGTTAGGCCAGTTTATAAGTCATTTTAGCCACTCTTGAAACATATATAAAAAGAAATCAAAATGGGATGGGAAGCTTGAACCCATGACATGTTGATCTTTCACTACCCACAAAGCTATGAATTTCATAGGTTCTTTTAGTGAGATTTTTCCCATGAATGTTGTAGGTTATTTAGTTAGATAAATGTATAGTAATCCAATCCATTAAAAATCATTGATATGATAAGCGACAGCGTAGATGGCCGATTATATCTAAACATAAAAAAGATGAAAAGTGAAACAATCCAACAGTCAGTACCAAGGATGAATACCAAGGATGAAAATAGCGGTTGCCGCCAAAACGCTACATAGCGGACGCTACGTAGCAGCATAGCGGTGCGATTTGAAAAAATCGTCAAAAAAATTCTAAAAAAAAAAAAAACTGTAGAAAATCTCGAATATTGAAAAATTGTATATTTTTTTTGCAAAAGTAACTAAGGGGGTGTAGTGGTCCCCTCATTGTATGAGGTCCTGTATCGCTGTATAAATAGAAAATAATTGTAATGATCATTTTTTTCATATGTATTAATGTTGCTTAGTTATGCTAACTTAGAAGCTAATGAAAGGCTCGTAAAAAAAACTATGTCATGAAGTCAAGACTTAAGACTTAAGAGTACCTAGAGAAAAGAATACACCTACCAAAGGGGGTGTCTAATAGGATGTACTTGGAGAAGAATCCTTGAGAAAGAACTCTCTGTATCGACTGTAATTCGGCAACATTATGTGCTTTTTGTGTTCTTTTAAACATAAAAGGGTAGAAGAGTTGCGAAGCGTAGAAATGTTATTTGGAGAGAAAAAGAAAAGAAATAAGTCTTATTATGCATTTTAAAAAATTTTGGGAAGTAGGAATCTGTCTCACTCCGTAACGGCCCGTAACGTGCGTAGCGGCCGCTACGGATGTGAACGGCGATAAATGCCATTTAGCTAGTGGCCGCTACGTATTTTGATCCATGGTCAGTACATGATCAATGTATATGGAAGTAAAATGCAAGATGGGTAGATTTCTTCCATGTGTAACTTTTCAGCCATCATCCATCTATTGGTAACCATCAACTCAACAGATACACTCTATCTACAAAATAGTCATGTAGCCTAACTGCATTACAACAAGACCAAGTAAAATAAAAGAAGTCGAGTTCTTTGACACCCATAACCGGGCACAGCTTTGTTTGGCACGTTTGGGTCTTTACTGCTTCATGAGTAGGGCTCTTCTTGACCATGGCCATCACCCTACCACAGTTTGACATTTATCTGACCTATCTTAATTGTTAAATTAAACTTCAGAAAACACAACTCAAAAAAGTTAAACTCTGCAGCCTTGAATGAAGGTTTAGAATAATTAGGCCTTTTTTTTTCCAAAATGAGTCCTTTACATCCCTATCTCCCTCCCCCCACCCCACCCCTCAACAGGAATACATTCAATTGGACCCTACTGTCCCTACACAAATAACTCATCTGTGCACGATGCACATATGGTCAGCCCTGCACACGCCCACTTTGAGAGAGAGAGAGAGAGAGAGAGAGAGAGAGAGAGAGAGAGAGAGAGAGAATTTTGAGCTAAATGAGATAAGGCCACGAGTGAGGTGGTGGTGGTGATTCAATGCAGACCAAGCAAGCAAGCTTGCTACATATAGTCATCCCTACACAAGCCCATTATGAGAGAGAGAGAGAGAGAGAGAGAGAGAGATGGAAATTTTTTAGCTAAATGACAAAGACTACGAGGGTGCTGATGTTGATGGTTCTTGCTTGCTCAAGCATGCACAAAAGTAGCATGCTTATTCTAATGCAAGACAATTTGGCAATTTGAAAATTTGTCCGGCTGTATAATAGATGTCTTACCTTAAATACTTCAGCAAGAAACGGCACTGTTGCATAGTCATACCTATATCCACCATTATTTTGTGATAGAGTAGTCAAAATTCCCTACCAAGGAAAGAAAATGACAATTATTGGTGTTTAAAAGGTATATCAACACTTCAACAGAATGCCAAATTAACAAGAATTCTTAACAATCACTTATTATTAACTGCCAGCATACTTGAAGATTATTGATAAAACAACAAACTCACAACACAAACACACACATACACACATTACACAGTTGCAATGCAGTTACATAGTCGAATTCTTCAATCCATGGTTCAAAGTCGTCATCAAGTATTTAATGATAAGTCCACCCACTCAAGTAGGGCCCAAGGTTCACTATCCAAACCCATAGATTTGACCAACCAAAGGCAATAAGGGATACCATAAAAGCCTTTTAGATTGGAAGAGATCCTAGTTACCCAACATTGGCCTTTCTAAAAAAGTAACAAGATATATTAACAAGGAAAATATATAATACAAAATGGTGTAGGAGCACTATACCGAAGGCAAACTGCTCGAAAGCTACAAAAGGAGCCAAATAGAAACAACAACAACAAAAAAAAAAAGAGTTGACCAGCCAATGGCGATGAGGCGTACCCCAAAAGCCTTCTAGATTGGTAGAGATCCTAGTTACCCAATCATTGGCCTTTTCTAAAATAGTAACAAGATATATTAATAGTAAAAAGATATAATGCAAAATGGTGTAGGAGCACTATACCAAAGGCAGACTGCTCCAAAGCTACAAAAGGGCCCAAATAGAAACAACAAAAACTAAAAAAAAGAGCACATGGTAACAGAGCAAAATACAAAGCTTATCAGGATATTACTTGCTCTAATCAGCCACCTCATTAGCACCCTTATGAGTATGATGGAAAGCTACATGAAGAGAGGAAGAATGACCCTGTAACATATCCACCCAGTTTGTCAAAAAAAAAAACAAAAAAAAAATTTGGAAATGATACAAAGAAAGATGTCTTTGTGTAGGACCAAAAAACTATCCCCGGAAGATCTGTATAATCACTGCTTTATACCAATGAACAAGAAAGGTACAGCTTGAGGAATGAATTCATAAATTGAATTGAAATTCTAAACAAGATATCTCTTAGTATGGATGTGCTTGTAAAAAGGACCCAATTGTACAATGACAAGAATAAACAAGAATGTGTTCCTAGAATGTATGATCCTTTTATAAAAGGACCGTATTGTGGAACAACTAAACAAGTGTATTCAAATTCAATGATGGATGAGTCAATCACTTCAACAGAAGATTTAATTGGAATGGTTTGGACAAATAAAATTAGATAGTCAAAAACTTCAAGCTGCAACATGTTTCAGGAAACCCTCCATCCATAACAGGAGAAGATTTAATTGGAATGGTTTGGACAAATAAAATTAGATAGTCAAAAACTTCAAGCTGCAACATGTTTCAGGAAACCCTCCATCCATAACAGGCCACAAAAGGAAAACACTTCCTCCCCTTCCCCCTGCCCACGTCCTCTTGGACCCAATTTGCATCTTGGAGATTGAGAAGCAAGACTGCCTTTGTTGCACAATCAAATATCCGAATCAAGTGGCCTTTTCTAAATATAAAGGCAGTACGCTAGCAATCTGAATTTTTTTTCAATCGGCAATTGTTTTATTAAGGAAGAAGCAATTATGCAGTGAACAAAGAGAAAGCAAGAAATCTTCCATGCTGTATGAAGAAGAATGTTCAGCGATGAAGAAACAAGTAGCTGAAGTACATGTGGAAAAGATGCGCATGCTAAAATCAAAGTGTAGAGTTACAAGGATATAGATAGTGTTTTTCTTCTTTTTATATATATATATTTTTTTTTGGAATGGAGGATAGAAATAGGAATTAGTACATGAGACAAAATCTATGGGCAGCATCAATAGAAGAGGGAGAAAAATCAAGGAATAATGTTTAAAATTGTTTTCAGTATAAGTCTCTTTTACTAGTTCTTTTATTAATAAAATGTTTGTTGACATTCCCAAAATAATAATAAAATTTGTGGTCAAATAATATCCTACATCATCATCATGATCATCAAAGCCTTCTTCCAACTATATTGGGGTCGGCTACACAAATTCTATTTCTACATTCCGATCTATCTTGAGCCAAATCCTCAGACAAGTTGCTTTCTTCAGATCTATTTTTATTGCCTCCATCCAGGTCCTCTTTGGCCTATCCCTTCCCTTTGGTGGGCCATCAACCTTCATAGCCAAACTTTTCCTTACCAGCGCCGCTACCGGCCTGTTTGATATGGTTTGGGCATGTCCAACGCAAATAATGTCCCACATATGGGATTTTTTTCTTTTTCCTTTTTTTTTTTTTTTTTTGTAACTTCCTTCCTTCTTTATCAATTATCACTATTAGTCTCTCGGAAGCTCTTTATTTTCAAAAAATAAACACTCATTTCCACAAGCGGAAGCACATTCAGACACATATAGAAAGATATGTCACTAGTCACTTTAGTGAGTAGAACGAGTTAAGTAGACCCAATATGGTAAACCTGACAAGATGATAGTTTTGGTGGTAGGTATCTTATGCAGCAACTCATAGTTCAATTCTGTTACCTACTTTTTTTATTAAAATTCTGTTACCTACTTGCATTAGAGAGAGAGAGAGAGAGAGAGAGAGAAAGAGAGGCAAACTTCTTATAGTTTGATTCCATTTTAGTGTTGTAGGAGATTTTGCATGTAACATTCACTGTGGAAACCCACGGTGGCAGAAATATCAATGGTATTGAGGAGATCCAAGATTCTAATAGTAGTTTTCTTTTTTTTTTTTCCTTATTTCCTTCTTACCTTTTCTTTCTTTTTATTTGAAAGTGAGCTTTCGATTGTATTTTGTTAATTCATATTCTGTAGAAAAGAGAGGTAGACCATTTGATCATTGCGGGTGGGGTGGGGGTGATTCATCTTCTCTCTTTCAATGTTATTACTAATAATAAACTTAAAAAATAAATAAATAAAATAAAATTGCCATATAATTTCAAGAAAAACTCTCCTCCTAGGACCCCTTATCATTTCAATATATGTACTTCATATCATATCAAATACATGTTTCTTCAGAAATCGGAGTAGCTTGTCAGAGAATGGGTGGAAAAAATTATGATTTTTGATATAATTTCGAGTGAATTGCGGTGTAGTTTTCTATTTTATACTAATGAGCACACTCATTTCAATTTTTGTGTGGACTCACACAATGCCATGGATGCTGTGCAAAGGCGCAGAGACACCCACACAAGTTTCTACCAACACATATTTTTGTATAACATTACATACTTTGGCTACTAAAACAATAGGTAACTTTCCCTACTACACATAGAAAGCAAAATGTGCAGAAGACAAAATTCTGATACAAAGAAAGTGCATGGAACTGCCCAAGAACAAGGAAGAAAAACCACCAATTACAAGTCACTAACAGAGTGATCCAAGATTTTCCTTCTTTAGTTTTGTACAGCAAGGGTGGGAGGTTGGATGGGTGGGTGTGTTTGGGTGGGGGGTTGGTAGGATGCAACAATATACCACTGATTCTCTCTACTAAGTGAGAGTCACCCTCTCTAGTCTCTACCATGTGGGAATCTCACAAGTCACAATCATTCTGATTGTAAATTCTATCACTTTCTAGTCAAATCTTTTACATGATAGCATAGAGGATCATCTATCAGAAATCGTCTCTTATACCAAAGAGACCCAAAATGTATCTTTTAGGGGTAAATGACTCAATGCACATACATACACATGATTCCTATAGTAAAAGTCTTAAGTGACTACCATTCATCAGGACACCAGAACCCACCAACAGAAGGTTTTAATTCAACAAGCTCCATGAAAGAAGATTTGATTGATAACACACAGGTTTTTAATTCAACGAACGCCTTCAACACCCCATGAATTAAATTTAAAACATAGAACAATCATCACCTCATTATCAAATGACAGAATCTACATTTTAAAAAAAAATCAAAAAGTCTTCTTGCAATTCCGTTTCACTCCAACGAACAAAATAACCCTAGGACGATAGATAAATAAATTACATGGATCTAAATAAGACCTTTAAAAGAATCAGAGATGAGATGATGAAGTTGGTTCTTCAGTAATGGATCTGATTCTGACCTGAGAACTGGTGAGAAGAGTGAGAAGCCCTGCAACAAAGTACCACCGCATCTTTCTTCTTTCTTCTTTCTTCTTTCTTCTTTAACAGATTCAACGCCACTCGACTCAAAACTCAACTGAGTACCCTCCTCGACTCGTACTCCTTTTTACATTAACAAGGTCGAGTTGTTGCAATTTACACAAGTACCCTTCCCCCATTTGCCTTGTGCTCATTCTTCTCTCCCTTTTTCTCAGCAGTTGCATCAACAGTTGCAAGGGAAAATTAGTGAGTTAAAAAAAAAAAAAAAAATTTAACGGAGGGTATCTTAGTTCTTTTGGCTATAATAATCTCTACAGACCCAGAGGAGCGAGGTAAATCCTCTGTGGCCCTAATATAATAGTGAACCTTCAACCTCTGGTTGCAAACTGTAGTACTAGGCCAAAGGCTAGTGAGTTGAAAGTTTAAAATTATATCTAATTTTATGCTCATCAAACATTTACTCGCTATTGGATTGAGTGTCCAAAAAAGAATTATGTTATTAAAAGATTATTAAACTTTACGAATGTAAAGTCAAGGGTAGGGATAATTTGATAGAGCTAATTTTATGAACATAAAAAAATCTTTTCATCTATCCTACTCCTAGATTGATAGGAATGCATCAAAATAGGCCCCGACAACATAAATGTAGTATGCAGTAAAATTTCTCCCTTTTATACTATATTATATTGTTTATTTCCATTTAAAATAGAGTTTAAAAGCAATAACTAATGAAAAATCACAATTTCATTTTGTCTTGTGAATTTTTCTTAATATTATTTTTTCTAGTAAAAAGGATTGGAATAAATCTCAAATATAAGTTGTAGTATGATGTTTAATAGCCGATAGAAGGTTTAGGCAATGGCTTTTGGATGCAAACTCGTCGAACCATGGTGAATATTGATGCGGATCCAAACCCAATTTGTCTTCATATATAAGGTCTTGATCCAATATAGAACCTATTTATTGTGCCAAGATATGTCTTCAATTGAAAATTCAAATCTGATTTCGGGTTCAAATACAAAATAAGAAGTGTGTTTATCAGTATAAGTGGATAAAGGGTTTCTAAATAATTTTTTTAAAATATACAAATAGGGTCTATGATTAAAACTATGGGTTTTTCTATAAGATTATAAATAACTCCTCTAATTAACATTTAATGATAGAAACTTAACACCCTGCCAGATAATGATAACTAAACCTTAGATAACATTTTTTTTACGGATATCCCAATAGGTTGCGATATTACAACCTATGTTTAACTTTTAACCTTGTTGGAGCTCTTCTTTTTCCTTCTACCATAAAACCCCTGGTGAAAATTCCAACAATTAATTTAAAAAATTCGGCAAAGAGGAAATCTAAAATCTATTTACAAAATAAATAAATAAAAATAAGGTAATCTCATCCAAAACTGTTAGTGCCACATTTTCATGTGCACTGTTTTTATTGTCAATTCCGTGCCAAAGAGTTCTGAATACATTGTCTCTTAAGTACTTCAAAGTATATTCAATTCAAAATGTCTGTCAAAGCTTTTTGGAAATGCAAGGTTTCGTCGAAGATCAACATCAAGATGTGCCAACCAAGATCAGGTAATTGGGACCGAAACCATACGCCTTAGTGACCCTAAAAACCCTAGGCTAAATTATTATTTTGATAGGTTTTTAGAAGATTTTTTTGAGCTTGTTTAAAACTCAAAAATGACCCCAGATTTCGGCCAGCCAACCTCATGCGGTTAGCAGTTCACCCCCTAAGTCCACATGTCCTAAGGCATCCAACATGATCATAACACCAGGTCACATTGAGGCTTAGTAAGCATGAGTATGTATAGAAACTTAACAATAAACAACGTTTTATAAATTATAAAGAAATGTGAAGTTTTCAAAACCAGTGTGCTTTTGATTTCTTTAATATTTTTTCTAAAAAAATTTTCCTCATATTCATACTCATGTTTCATATAAGGCCTCACCAAAACATTGCTTATGTCATGGTTTTTTTATCAAATTTCAAACGTTGGAATAGTGTTCCTTCAGGTACACCCTACCATGTCTTAAGTGACCGTTGGAACTATCCATTGGATTTTTTTCTATAAATACCTGAAGCTCATTTTCAACATTAAGGAGTCCAATTTTTGAAGAGCCTTTGTTCTAAATTCTTGTAAACCTTTCTCAAGCTCTCAAAGCTTCTTCCAAACACACTTAGATTCTATCTTGAAAAATCCAAGGGCTTACTTAGCTCTAAGGAGTGTGCTTTGAGAAGCCAAATTTAGGGTATCCTAATCGCTAAAGCTATCTCTCATTTCTGCCCTAAAAATCAAACCTCTATAACTTGGTTGTGCATCTCAATGGAGTTTCATCATCAACATCAAGCTAGCTGCAAGAGGTAAAAAGCTTCGATCACGGTCAAAAGCTTCCTCGAACACTTTCGATCTTCATAAAAGGCAAGTGTTCGCCCTCCATTCAAATTTATATCTTTGTGACAATGGATTGAATCTGTGTGTGTCAACCACTCTAAAAAATTGTGTGTGGGGATTAGATCTGTGTGATCGAACCTCAGTGATAAAATTGAGTTAGAATCAGTACTCCATGTGTAGTTTGATTATTTATAGTGGAACCAAGGGACTATGTGACCCTTGAGAATGGATGTAGGTCTGTGTGACTGAACCACTACAAATCTCTTGTGCCATTTTATCTCTTGTGCTTACTATCTTATTTCAAATTAGAGTGTCTCTGATTATTTAAGCACACATACATTGAACTTATAATTCAAACAAGTTATTTTGTTATGTGTGATTATTATTCCAAGTTGAGATTAAAATTGGGCTAATAAGTTTAAAATTGGCATTAGAATTCCTTTTGTCCTATTCCCCCCCCCCCCCCCCCCCCCTCTAGGACTTATTCATTTAACCTAGTTGCACTTTCATTTGGTATCAAAGCAATGTTACTCTCTAAAGGTTTAACAACCCGGAGTAGATCTACTTCTTTTTACTAGTGCCAATGTCTAATCCAGAAGGTAGTGCTATAAACAGACCTCCATTGTTTGATGGTACAAACTATGCCTTTTGGAAAGCCCGAATGACCGTCTTCATCAAATCTTTTAACGGAGATGTGTGGGATATTGTAGAGGATAGATGGACTCCTCCTACAGTCACAGATACAGATGGCACTGTCCAGCCTCTTGCAAAGGCAAAATGGACAGCTGATCATAAGGAACTGAGAGACAACAATGCAAAGGCATTGAATGCCATAACTTGTGTCATGAATGATGAAGTATTCAAAAAGATTATGACATGTACTACAGCTAAACAAGCTTGGGATCTTTTGGAAACAAATTACGAAGGAACAACCATTGTCAAAAGAGCCAAGCTCCAAATGTTAACTTCTCAATTCGAATCTTTAAGAATGAGGGAAGATGAAATGTTCGATGAATTTCGAACTAAGCTAATGGTAATTGTGAATGAGATGTGGGCACTTGGTGAACATATTCCTGAAGGCAAAATTTGTAGCAAAATCCTTAGATCCCTTCCTGATAGATTTCACCCCAAAGTGACCTCTATAGAAGAATACAATGACCCAGAAACTATGAAAGTTGAAGAATTATCTAGTAATATTAGAACTTTTGAGTTAAAGTTAAATAATGCTTCTAATAAATCCAAAGATAAGAAATCAATTGCTTTAAAAACCTCTCAATCAACTCAATCTAAAGGAGAATCAGATAATGATGAAGAAAGTGATAATGAAGATATTGCTCTTCTCACTAAGAAATTTATAAGACATTTTAAGAAAAAGAATTCAAATTTTAAATTCTTTAATAAAAATAAAAACAAAAGCATTTCTTCATCTAAGAGTCAAGAAAGAATAGTCAAATGCTATAACTGCAAAAACTTGGACATATATCTTCTGAGTGTCCAATGGAAAGGAAGAAAAAGATACTTATGGCAATATGGGATGACTCATCTGAATCAGAGTCAAAATCAGATGAATCACATCGAGCTGAAACAGAAAATTACACTATTTTAATGGCTCGAAGTTTATGTGATCCATCAGTTGAGACATCTGAAAAATCTCATTTTGAGAAATCTGAGGATGAATATAAAAATTCAGATATTGAAGAATTTGAAGAAGAACCAGAATCTGAATATGTTGGCTCAGATAATGAAGACAATGATGAAAATCTTCAAGAATCATATAATAGACTCTATGATGAGAGCTGCAAGTTAATTAATATCATAAGAAAACAAGAAGCAAAGAATAAAGTTTTAAAAGACAATGTTAAAACCTTAACAGGTGAAATTAATATCTTAACCAATGATCTTAACGAAACCAACTCTAAATTTCAAATTGTCAGGGAATACATAAGAAATCATAAGAAAGAAACTAATACTCTAAAAGAGGTAATCACTAATTTAAAAAAAGAAGTCACCCATCTAATATGGTATAAAGAAAAATATGATTATTCTTTTATTCATGGAGAAGAAAATTTTGAAAAACTATTTAGAATGAATAAATATCAAAGAGACAAAACTGGGCTGGGGTACAACAAAGAATCAAAACAAAACTCCGATGTCTCTACTAAATTTATAAAAGGTAAGGCTTCCTCTATTAATCAAAACATTCCTAAAGTTATATATAATTCTTATGAAAGAAAAAGATATATCAAATATGACTGGAAAAAGGAACCAACTAAAAAGAAAAACTCAGGCAATTTATTTTTTTCTCAAAAACTAAATGAATTGATGAAACAAATTTATCAGCTAAAAACTCAAATCTATAATCATTCTAAAAATATTTTATCTACAAAAAGGAACTCAAAGAGATCTTTTCATCAATATGAGTCTCTAGGTCATAGAGGAACTTCTCACACACAAAGGTATATGTGAGTACCTAAAAGTCTACTTGTTCACACAACTCTTAAAGCTAGAGACCAATCTGTATGGTTCGTAGATAGTGGGTGCTCTAGACACACGACTGGGGATAAAACACTCTTCTCCAAATTAAATAATTATGATGGTGGAACTGTCACTTTTGGTGATAGTAATATTGCTAAAGTTATAGGAAATGACACTCTGGATGTTCCCAACTTGCCTAAAATAGAAGATGTTTTATGTGTTGACGGTTTGAAACATAACTTGCTTAGCATTTCACAAATTTGTGATAAAAACCATGATGTCTTCTTTACTAGTCATGGTTGTGAGATTTCGAAAAATGGTAAAGTGATTCAAAGAGATCTTAGAAATCAAGAAAACTGTTATGTTATTGGTAATCACAAAGAAGCATCAAGTTCAGCCTGTTATATAGCTCATCTTGATGAAGCCCAACTATGGCATCAAAGGCTTGGACATGTGAACCATAGAGGCTTGTCCAATTTAAACAAGTATGTAAAGGGCCTTCCAAAAATTAGCAGGAAGTCAAAAATAGTTTATGGAGAGTGTAAAAAAGGTAAACAAATCAGAAACTCTCACAAAAAGACTAAGTCCTTGAAGACTTCTAGATCCTTAGAGCTTCTCCATATGGACTTGGTTGGTCCAACAAAGAAAGAGAGTAGAGGTGGCAAAAAATACTTCCTTGTTATTGTTGATGATTATTCCAGATTTACTTGGGTTGCATTCTTGAGGGAAAAAATTGATGCATATACTGAATTCAAAAAGATTGTGAAAAATTCAAGTTGAAAAAAGAAGAGCAGTTGCTAGAATAAGAAGTGATCATGGTGGTGAATTTGAAAATACTAGATTTGAAAAATACTGTGATAAGTATGGAATTCACCATGAATTTTCTGCCCCTAAAACTCCTCAACAAAATGGAGTTGCTGAAAGAAAGAATCAGGTTTTATAAGAGATGGCCACAGTTATGCTTCATGGAAAGAAACTCCCTAGAGATCTATAGGCTGAAGCAGTGAATACAGCTTGTTACATCATAAACAGGGTTTACTTGAGAACTGGCTTGAACAAAACTGCTTATGAATTATGGCATGAGAAAAAGCCAAACATTAGCTACTTTAAAAATTTTGGTAGTAAATGTTATATTCTCAAGGATAGAGAACATTTGAGCAAATTTGACTCAAAAAGTGACGCATTTTTATTGGTTATTCTCAAAACAGTCGTGCATACAGAGTTTTGAACACAAACACTGGAGCCATACAAGAATCTATAAATGTTGTCATTGATGACAAATTAAAAGATTCCAGTAATAAAGAAAACCCTGATAATGATGAGATAAAAGTCCCAACAGCTAAGCTGGATGAGCCTCTAATCTCTAAGGACTTGGTAAACATGAAACATCATCCTATGGACCAAATTCTAGGAGATCCTTTGGCTGGTGTCAAGACTAGAAGGCGATTGGAAAATATTGTTAGTTATCTTTGCTTTACTTCTATCATTGAACCTAAAACTGTTAATGAAGCTTTCTCTGATGATTGTTGGATAAATGCTATGCAAGAAGAGCTAAATCAATTTACTAGAAATGAAGTATAGGAATTAGTACCTAGGCCTATTGACAAAAATGTTGTAGGTACCAAATGGATTTTCAAAAATAAACTTAATGAAAATGGTACCGTAGTTAGAAACAAGGCCAGCCTGGTTGCCCAGGGATATTCCCAAATTGAAGGAATGGACTTTGAAGAAACATTTGCTCCTGTTGCTAAACTTGAATCCATTAGAATCTTTGTTGCCATTGCTTGCTCTTTGAAATTTAAATTATATCAAATGGATGTGAAAAGTGCTTTTCTAAATGGCATATTAGAAGAAGAAGTTTATGTTGAGCAACCTAAAGGGTTTGAAGATCCTAAGGAGCCTAATCATGTATAGTATCTTAAAAAGGCTCTCTATGGTCTCAAGCAAGCTCCTAGAGCTTGATATGAAAGACTCACTCAATTTTTGGTTGATCACAATTTTAAAAGGGGAAGTGTTGATAAAACTCTATTCATTCAAAGAATAAATGACACTATTTTGATTGCTCAAATCTATGTTGATGATATTATGTTTGGATATACTTGTAATGATTTAACAGAAAGATTTTCTAATCTTATGAAATCTGAATTTGAGATGAGCATGGTTGGCGAACTTAATTTCCCTTTAGGATTACAAATAAAACAATTGACTGATGGAATGTTTATTTCCCAGATCAAGTATGCTAAAGAATTGGTCAAAAGGTTTGGATTAGATTCAGCCAAGCACATGAACACACCCAGGAGCACAACTCTCAAATTACTAAGGATATGAGTGGTAAGAATATTGATCCTAGTTTGTATAGAAGCATGATAAGGAGCATATTATATCTTACAGCTAGTAGGCCTAATATTGCTTTCAGTGTAGAAGCTTGTGCCAGATGTCAATCTGATCCTAAAGAAGCTCATTTGAAAGCTGTTAAGAGAATCATTAGATATGTTTCAGGGACTTCAAGATATGGCTTATGGTATCCATATAATTCATCTACTTATATTGCTGGATACTCAAATGCCGATTGGGCTGGAAATGTGGATGATAGAAAATCGACTAGTGGTGGTTGCTTCTACCTAGGAAACTGTCTAGTTACTTAGCACAGCAAGAAACAGTCATCCATTTCCCTATCCACAGCTGAAGCAGAATATATAGCAGCTGGAAGTGGTTGTACTCAAATGTTATGAATGAAACAAATGCTGAAAGACTATGGTATTGAACAAGGTAGCATGAATTTGTATTGTGATAACACCAGTGCTATCAATATTTCTAAAAATCTTGTCCAACACTCTAGAACTAAGCATATTGATATTAGACATCATTTCATTAGAGAATTGGTTGAAGAGGGAGTCATAGTTTTGGACCATATTTCTACTGAGAAACAACTTGCAGATATTCTGACAAAACCATTGGATGTTTCAAAATTTGAAAACATGAGAAAATCCCTTGGTATTTGTGTTGTTAAATAATTTCTTATTGTTTATTTATTTTATATGTGTTAGTTTCATTTAATTATTTTTTTTGTGTTTAATTTAAAAAAAATTATTTAAAAAAAATGGAACATATCATTTCTTAAGTCATGAACTTATTTCATAGTTCCGTAAAAAGCAATATCCTGTTGCACTATCTACTGCTGAGGCAGAGTATGTTGTTGGAGGTAGTTATTGTGCTCAAGTTCTTTTCATGAAGCATCAACTCAAGGTTTTTAAACTTGGGTGCTATAAATCTTTCTTAGAACCCAATACACCATTCTAGGACTAAACACGTTGAAATTAGATATCATTTTCTTAGAGATCATGTGCAGAAGGGTAATATTGTACTATAATTCACAAACACACACGATCAGTTGGCAAATCTTTTTACAAAACCCCTGCCAGAAAATAGGTTATGCGTGATTAGAAGAGAAATCGAAATGATGCATGCCATGAATATTTATTGTAAATTTTTCTCAATGTCTTACAAAAACTTGAGACTTCTAGCCTCATCATTCAAATGCTTTTGGTTTTCATAGATCATCATGCAATCTTTGTCTAAAGGATTAGGCAATTGAATTAAAGAGGTAAGCAAGGATCTTAAATCCTTATTCTGTTGCTTCAACTCTACTATTTTTCTATTAGACTCAAGAAGAAGCCGTTGCAGTACATCGATCTCCTCAATAAGCTTTTTGTTCTTGCAAGTTTTGGACTGCAACCGATCGAAAAATGAGATAATGGATGATGAGTATTGAGTTTCGAGACTCACAAGCTCATAAATAGCGTCTTGATCTAATTTATTAGCCAAAACGCTCTCTTGTTGCCTTGGTATCATGGAACCTAAAACAGATGCAGAAAAAAGTTTGGGATTGAGGTAAAGAATACATCATCTTCTAATCACAAGAAGTACTAAAAGGAAATTGTTGAGCCATTGAAACTTTGTGGAATAAGAATGCAGATGACAAGAAGAAGTTTTGATACAAATTAGATAGAGCTAAGACTGTTCTTATAGAGATGAATTTCGAACAAGACAAACCCTCATATCTTCAAATCTTACTTTTCCAGATTGAAAATATACTGGATGCATATTTTCAAAAGCTACTTAGCTAAGCCAGTGAAATTAAATGCGGGATGTCCCTATTTTTTTCGTTTGTCAACAACATCCAGCGAATTTGAATCTCCTTCAGCATCCAGTTGATAAATCTAGGCCTCTAGCCTTCGCAGGTTCTGTCAGACATGGGTGGTTCCAGAGTATATTTCTTTGCGGGCTTGACTTGGGTGGGCTGGGGCTTTCGTGATGTGCATGGGTTTGGGTTGCACTCACTTAGGACCAGTAAGAATTGTGGGGGATGAATTTGAATGCCCTCAGCCCTGTCTAATAGAGGCCCATCTATTATCTATGCTTGCATGGATTATCTACCTTCTGTTCTCTAATCTTTGGATTAGCTTCCAAAGTTTCTCTCAGTTTATACATCTTTTTGTCAATTTCTGACAAAAAGGGAGAGAAATAATCATCGTTAAGGGGAGACAATCAGTTTCTCCTCAGTTTCATATGTTGCAGGTACAAAGGGGAGAAACAGGGAAATTCTTCTAAAGTAAAAATGAAGAAGATCATACACTTTCTTTCTGCTTCCTTATCCTTTTATTATTGAAAATCATATGTAAAAGTTTATGAACTTTGTATATGATGTATGATTTTTTTTAAGTCTCCTCTTTTAAAGATATATAAGTTTAATTGGTTTCGTCACGAAATTGACAAAGGGGGAGATTGTTAGTGCCACATTTTCATGTGCATTGTTTTTATTGTCAATTCCGTGCCAAAGAGTTCCGAAGACATTGTCTCTTAAGTACTTCAAAGAAGATTCAATTCATAAGGTCTGTCAAAGCTTTTTGGAAAGGCCAGGTTTCGTCAAAGATCAACATCAAGATGTGCCAACCAAGATCAGGTAATTGGGACCGAAACAATACGCCTTAGTAACCCTAAAAACCCTAGGTTAAATTGTTATTTTGATAGGTTTTTAGAAGATTTTTTTGAGCTTGTTTAAAACTAAAAAATGACCCCAGATTTTGGGCCAGCCAACCTCATGCGGTTAGCAGTTCACCCCCTAAGTCCCCCTGTCCTAAGGCATCCAACATGATCATAACAACAGGTCACATTGAGACTTAGTAAGCATGAGTATGTATAGAAACTTAACAATAAACAACGTTTTATAAATTAATAAAGAAAAGTGAAGTTTTCAAAACCGATGTGCTTTTGATTTCTTTAATATTTTTTTTACAAAAGTTCCCTCATATTTGTACTCATGTTTCATATAAGGCCTCACCAAAACATCGCTTATGTCATGGTTTTTATCAAATTTCAAACGTTGGAATAGTATTCCTTCAGGTACACCCTACCATGTCTTAAGTGACCATTGGAACTATTCGTTAGATTTTTTCTATAAATACCTGAAGCTCATTTTCAACATTAAGGAGTCCAATTTTTGAAGAGCCTTTGTTCTAAATTCTTGTAAACCTTTCCCAAGCTCTCAAAGCTTCTTCCAAACACACTTAGATTCTATCTTGAAAAATCCAAGGGCTTACTTAGCTCTAAGGAGTAAGCTTTGAGAAGCCAAATCTAGGGCATCCTAATCACTAAAACTATCTCTCATTTCTGCCCTAGAAATCAAACCTCTATAACTTGGTTGTGCATCTCAATGGAGTTTCATCATCAACACCAAGCTAGCTGCAAGAGGTAAAAAGCTTCGATCGCGGTCAAAAGCTTTCTCGAACACTTTCAATCTTCATCAAAGACAAGCGTTCGCCCTCCATTCAAATTTATATCTTTGTGACAGTGGATTGAATCTGTGTGTGTCAACCACTCTAAAGAATTGTCTGTGGGGATTAGATCTGTGTGATCGAACCTCAGTAACAAAATTGAGTTAGAATCAGTACTTGTGTAGTTTGATTATTTATAGTGGAATCAAGGGACTGAGTAACCCTTGAGAGTGGATGTAGGTCTGTGTGACTGAACCACTATAAATTTCTTATGCCATTTTATCTCTTGTGCTTACTATCTTATTTCAAATTAGAGTGTCTCTGATTATTTAAGCACACACATATTGAACTTATAATTCAAACAAGTTATTTTGTTATGTGTGATTATTATTCCAAGTTGAGATTAAAATTGGGCTAATAAGTTTAAAATTGGCATTAGAATTCCTTTTGTCCAATCCCCCCCCCCCCAGACTTATTCATTTAACCTAGTTGCACTTTCAAAAACTACATAATCTTATCAATTATTAAAAAGAACAATGTGGAATTATAAATCTTAAAGCATAGGATTTGTTTTGCCATGTCAGCAGCCAAAGAGCTCTCCTTTCAAAATTTAAATATATAGGCTTTGCCTTTTAAGTGGGCCGCTGCGCTTATCCAGATTTATCTTATCTTATTACACCATAATCAAATTTAAATAATGTTTTTCATATTTATCCTTTCTTTAGCCCTACTATATCCCACACCCCATTCTCTCTCTTACGTGAGCCTCCTCTTTCCATAATATTCCTCTCCATTAAAGTTTTCCTCTCCATCACAAATCTGCCACATGTTTCCATTGTGAACTCTTTGTAGAGTATAATTGATTGACCTAATGTGGGCAATGTGACTTGATTTTCATATTAAAGTTTTGGGGCCAGTTTTATTTGCACACCCTATGCATATTATTTTCCTATTTGGATATGCTTGAACGCAAGGATCCTCATGTTGTGCCCAATCTGGTAAACGTGGGTCCCTTCTCTTTTGAATGAGGGCTTAATGACTCATCATAATTGGATTTTCAATCCAATGGGTGAGCAATAGTCCTGCAGGGCCTTTATTTTATTTTATTTTTTACAGATCCCTAGGGAAAAACTAAATCATTCCAGTACCCATATTCCCATCTTCCAAAAATAAATAAATAATTCTATTCATCCTGGTTGGCCAAAAGTATACAGACATACATGTGTCTGGTACTTTTTGGGCTTGGTGGTGGTTGATAAATGGTATCTTATTAAAATGGGCCACTGTACAATGTATTCTTATTAAATTTAAAGAATAAATTTTAAGTATGATAGATAATGGATTTATTTCTTTTAGAATTATTTTTTCTAAAATATCTCAAAAATTCTTTAAATTTAATATATTTTTATTTTTGGACCTTGGCTTAGCACGGGCCTTTATTGCTAATTCCTATACAAACAAATACAATTAAGAACCCCTAGAAACCATTCTTCCCTTCTCAGATTTTCTTTATCTTTTTGAGTGAAGAAAATAAGTTTTCTTACGCCCATTGGAGGAGCATAGGAAGAGATCTGCCACTTCCTTTTTTGATTATATGCCTTTTGGTTTGAAGCTCGATAAGTAGTTTGCTAACTACATCCGGAGACTCCCATTATTATTGAGGTTGAGGGGAACATTTTTTTTTATTAGGGGTGCACATGGGCAGTTCGTATAAATTTAGAGGGGAAGCTATCAACCAAACCTAACCCATTGGTTTGCTATTATCTCAAACTGAACCGAACCGCCCATGTGTTCAAATCGAACTGAACCAAACTGAGAGGAATCGGTTCGGTTCGGTTCGGTTATGTTTTTTTTTTTTTTCACGAAAAAAATGACAGTTGAATTAGTGAGAGATGTTGGACTTCAAGTAACGGAGTGAGGGTTCGAGTCTTCTTCAAGTAATTTTTAGTATTCCTTATATTTTTTTATAAAAAATATATATTTATATAATTGGTTCGGTTCGATTCGGTTTGAGCGGTTTAACCGCACCTTCAAACCGAAAACCGAACCAAACCGAACGATTTGAAAGAAATCCAAATAGTGACAAACCAATCTACTAGAAACCCAATCCGAATCGCCCGGTTCAGATAGGTCCGAATCGGTTTAGCAATTTTTTTGTGCACCCCTATTTTTTTTTATCCATCATTGTACATCATGGATGAAGTGGAGGTACTTAGTGGCAGACCCAAGTGTCCCCACGAGGGTGTCATCGCACCTATGAGATTTGAGAATTTCTTTATATAATAACTTAAGATTTCTATATTATTGTTTAACTTTTTCACTTGACCATTGTCCGCACCACCCAAATGAATATCCTGGGTCCACCATTGGAGGTACTAGGGTTGTTAAAGAGAAAACATATTATTCCCGATGAAAGAGGTATGAAATGCAGGCCAAATAGGCCCTAAGTTACTCTATCGATTGGGCAATAACAATGGGAAGGCAAAGAAGTGTAGGATTTGAAAAAATGAGGGGTTTGGAGTCTTATTATAGTTGTTGTTATTGTATAAGGGACATTTACAATATCATCAATGAATTGACGATATCATTAATATGGGTAATCTTATCCAACAAAATGCACAAATAACTCTCTCATCATTTTTTAGTTTCTATTTATAAAACTGTTTAATGAAGTTTTTTAAGCTTAATTTTTTTTTAAAGATCTCTAATTTCAAAATATCACAATAATATTACGAGACATTTGAATTATGAATTCTTAATATTGCAATGTTTTCAAAATAGTGCTAGAGAGTGAAAATATAACAAGATAATTGCATCAAAAGTAATAAAAATGAACACAAAGAAATATATATATAAGAAAACATACACTTTTCTAAGAGTATTTCATGTTTGTTTTAAATTAACTGTCTTTTGATTTATCCAAAAATGCTTGTTTTCTATTATACTTGCTAGAAAAATCATGAGAAAACCCTAATTAAAAAATATCTCGAAATTCTCCCGAGATAACTTTTAGATAAAAAACACTGAGACAATAGGCTTGGTTATCTACTAGACGAGGATCGATACTTTATGATCCTTCTATGTTTGCCTTTTGTTTTGTCTCTAAATAAAAGTAGCTCACCTATGATCCATCTAACTTCTACTTCTATTGTCCCTTAAATTAACAATGATTTTATTTTTATGTTTCTCTTTTATAATCATCACACACAATTATTATTATTATTATTATTATTATTATGTAATGAAGAGAAAATTTCGGGCTTACAATTTTGACCAACCCCACAATGCTCAACTGTAACTGTTGGTTCTAGTGTATTAATTCATCTAACCATATTAGTGATAGAATCTAAACGGCTAAGTAAATGCAAATCTAAACGGGTCCATGATATCTGCTCTTAATTACATAGCCATTAAATTATTAATAGTGCACACTCTTTTAACTTATTCAAACTATAGTGGTGGTGGGGCTTAAATTAGACCTGGCAAAAGCCAGCCTGACCCACCAATCTGACCTTGCCCAACTTGCATGATATACAGGTCGGTTGCGGGTCAAATTTTCCTAACCTGTATTTAATTGAACTGGGTTAGGGTTAACCCGCATGACCCTCATAACCCATGTTTCTTCTTCTTGCAATTGAAACTTATACTCAATACTCAGTTCTATGGAGTATCTTTTTATTTTGATATGGATTTTATATTTTTTATGAAAATTTTGCTATATTTTTATTATTTTTTCTATTTTATTTCCATAGTCGTTATTTAAAAAGTATGTACAATACTCAAGATATAAAATAATTCATTCTCTTTTTTTTTTCTCGAGTAGGCCCTTTGTTAGCTTGCTTAAGAACATTTTTGTGTGTTTTTCTCTTTTAGGAGGATTGTGGATATGGAAAAATATGGATATGATATAAATAAAATAAAATAGTCAAAGTAATGGCTGAGTTCATACTAGTATTCACGCTATTTTCCCCTAAAATTGTTATTTTATGAAAACATTTATAAAGACTATCACAAGTAGTTGCCCGTCATCCAAATTAATAATTTTCATAATGGACGCTGCTCATCTGCTGCACCTGTATTTGATTCACGGAGGAGGGGGATAAGAATATACTCATTTATTTTGATTTTTTTTATTTTTCTATTCATTTTAGTAGGGGTGTAAAAGAAAACCGGAAAATTGTCTAACCGAATCGAATCATAGTTAATAACCGTGTTTCACAGTTCAATTATGGTTACAATTATTAAAATCGAAAAACCGCACTTCATAGTTCGATTACGGTTTTTAGTATTGACTCATGGTTATTAACCGAACCACGATTTGGTTAATTGTACCGTTATACTAATAAAAATAAATAAAGGGCTTAAATGAAATATGTATATAATTATTAACTTAAGTATACACTTGACAAAATGGTTTTTAACGATTTTTTCTGATACGGTTCGGTTAGGTTTTTAACGATTAACCATAGTTCATTTTTTAACGGTTTTTCCGGATACAGTTACGATTTTTAAAACTGAAATCGTAATTCATGGTTCGATTAATAGTTCTCCCATAATGAACGATTAAATGAACTGTTACACCCCTACTTTTGAGTATATGCGGAAGAGTTTTTCAAGATTACTTTGCTCGACCTCCTGCAAAAGGCATGCCCAGTGATAAAAGGAACATGAAGATGAAGTTCGGCAATGATAGGCAACAGCGGAAAAAAAGGGCTTTTTTTACATGGAGATAAAGGAAAAAAGGCCGGGAAGATATCAAAGAGTGGTAAGGTTCCTATCTAAAAAATGAATTGTTGTCTACTAATTTCATGCTAGTTGTGAGAAATTATTTCTGTGTCTAAAGGAATAATACATGATCGCGTCTATATGCTAACGTTGGACTGCATAGATATTGTTTGTGTGATGAATTCTGATATTCTGCAATATCTTTTTACCGCTCATTACAATTAGAACAAGTAAATACCCTCCGTTGGCAGCCATGGTCATCGGTCTGAATCCTAATCTTTTTTGGCCGACCTGGCTATTTAGTAGCTCATGGTGGCAAAATCCGTTCATCAGATGTGTGCTCCCATTGTTTACTGTCGCAGGTAGCATGTAAAACTTCATTGTACGTCGTACGATAAACACTTGATAGATACCAATGTTCGTAGAACTTATATGGATCATAGTTTCTTACTCCCATTTAAGCTAATGCATGAGAACATGTGATTCCCAAAATCTCCCTTTTTCCCATTTTTGACGTGCGCAAGTCTTGTGTTTAAGATCAACGATGTCCACATACTTCGCAGATTGTACATAAAACTTAAATAGGCCAATCACACGAACATGCACTCGTCGAGATTCTTCGATTTCTTGTTCCTAAACTTTTTCCGCATACGGTGTCAGACGACTTATAACAGCTTGTGATTCAAGATGGCTCTTCTGGTAAAATTCGATTAGCTTAGCCCGTATTTTCTTGACCTATTTTGTAATAGGAAGGACTCTCGTTTCTTTTAAGAGCCCATTTGTGCATTCTGCTGTGCTACTACTGAGCATGTGATACCGCTAGCTCCTTCTACAAATGCATCAGCCCAGCGTTGCCTTCCAATTGCCTCACTGTAATTGAATGCCTCTTGGCTAACTGCCCATACGTCAATCATCTATGCATCATATTCACAAGGCCTGTAGGCTTTGGCGGCACGCCAAGATCTCATCACAATTGTAGCATTACTGAAAGCCACCATAATATTCTTGGCAATGTGACGGCAATAATAACAGTGCTTTGTGGAGGGTATGGTGTTCAAGAGCGTTGGTGATAAGTCCTTAAAAATGCACATTTTTATGGTTATTTTTGGTAAGTTTAAGGACTTATCAAGCCAAGAGAGCCTCATTTTGTGTCATATCATGATTTTATGCATTTTTAATCCATTGTAGTACATTCATGCATAATTTGCTCAAAAATCATCATTTTTGCATCAAATCATGAAACCTGCCATTTTTAATTTTAATTTTGGAAAGATTTTTTTCAAACGTGGTTTTCTCAAGAAATTAATTAATCATCAGGTGCATTCATCATTTCATGAGAAATGGGCCCGCAGTCATGCAATTGTGAATTAATGGTAAATTTATCTTTTCACATAAAATTTATTTATTTATTTATTTTTGGCTTGCAGGAAATGAGAAAAAAAAAAAGGGTCCCACACATGCTCATGTGTAGGTCACACATGTGGGGCGTCCAAGAGGGGGGTCCACTTTCTTTGCACAAAATCCCAAGTTAATTTTGAAGATAATTCAAGATAATCAAAGAAAATCCATGAAGGGCCAAATCAAGAAAGAAGATTTCCAAAGAGATAAAAGTGGAAAGAATCTACACATATTGGGCATTCAATTTTCTCTTGATTCCAACTTAGAGCTTGCCACCTCATGTATCTCTCATAAATGTCAAGTCTAAGGAAGATTTGCTAAAGAAGGAAATATGACATTTGCATGAAGATAGAATGGAGAAAAGAAAGGAGAAGACTTACTAAATGAAGAAGATTCTTGCAACAAAGAAGGGACTAGGGAGAAAGAATAGGGCAATCCATACCCTATTTAAAGAGGCCCTTGGACATCCACTCCTTTCATGAAGGAAAAAGCCCCCTCACTAGTTTACTTCCTCCACCATTCTACCCATCTCCTTTCTCTACCATAGCCCATCTCTTTTCAAGAAGGCTTGTCCCAACTTGATGCTTCAACTAGAGAGGTTCCTTTCATCCTAGTATGTAATTGTTTTTGAAATTTTAATTCTCCATCTTTTATGTAAAAACATTGCATATTAGTAAAAGTGTGATTTTTTTTTTATTCTTTTTCTTATGTGATTAATGCTTGAATTGTGTTTCCTTTATTGTTGTTCTTGGATTGACAACCCAAGATCCTAAGGGCATGAAATAAGTAATTATGAACTCGATTTGAGAATAAAAAAAAAAGAGCACACTTATCACACATTTATTTTTATTGCAATTCCCACACATTTACATTTATGCAAAATTCACACATTTAATTTATTGTTAATTCCACACATTTAATTTTATGCAATCCACACATTTATTTTTTTTGCACTACACATTTAAATTCAAGTACTTTTTGCTTTCTTTTCTTCTTATGCTTCTTATATGTTTATGTGATTTTTTTTATGCATAGTTTATGGTTGGAACTAGTTAGCATTGCATGCATTTTCATATTGGTGGAGTTTTAATATGTTTAAGTTGCTGGAATTGGAATTTTAAATTGAATAAGTAAGAAAAATCAGAGATTTGATTCAATAATTTCGGCCAAATATTTTTTGGAAATTCGGATCCCAACATAAAGTGCACAATTCAACACATTGTTGCAGGAATTTTAGGACAGATTTTGTGTGAAAAGTTTGCAATTAGAAACCTGATCAAAACACATTATTTTTTGATGAAACTTGGGGAAATTAAAGTTTGATCAGTGTACTTTCAAACCCCAGAATTTCATGCAAAAATAAATTTGAAAAGTTGGTGAACCATTGGCTCAAACATAGATAGTCGGACCCACCTATGTGCAGAATTCCTGCACAGATTTTTTTTTAGGTCATGTTCATGCACTCATATCTCATTCGTTTTAAATCGTTTTCTACTTCCGTTTTTTTTTATTTGATTCATGCATCATTGTAGTTCAAAACCCAGCCATTAAACTCAGTTTTAGGTTGCATTAGATTAGGAAAAAACCATGCATAAAAACAGCCCTGCATACTAGTTTTCTAGCCTTAGAATTTTCTAACATCTCATGGCATACATTGCATTACTAACTTTCTAACTTTAGGATTAGTTTCTAATTTTGTGTTTTTTTTATTTAGATAATTTCCAGAAATAAAAGATCTTTCTGATTTTTTTAATTGAACATTTTAACTTAGGAAGCTTCTTAATATTTGGAAATTCTAATTTAAGGTTTGATTGACTAAATGCTTTCTAAGATTATTATGATTTGAAAATCATTATTTATTTGTAAGGTCCTTGACTTTAGGGAGTTGATTAACTTGGTAAAAAAGTAGGTGTTTCCTTTTTGATTGATTTGATTTGTTACCAATCTTTGTTGAGCATGTTTTGATTAATTTGGTTTCTAACTTAGGTTTATTTTGTTTCTAATTTAGCTTCTTAGTATTATTTTTGGTAAGTTTTATTTTTGGCTTATTTCTAATTTGATGTTCTAATTTGTGTATTCTTTTGTAGCAACTTGTGATTCATTTTAGATTTAGGAATTTTTATTTCTAGAAATGTATTTAATTTTAATTTAAAGTAGGAATGATGAATGTTTTTTTCTAAATCTTAGGCTAAAATTAGATTTTATTTAGGGCAGGTGACAAAGTTGGAAAGCCTTATTTTCAAAGCTCCCTGTGGATCGACCTGGTCTCACCAGTTTTATTACTACAATCGCACCCTACACTTGGGTCCGATCAGTTGGAACAATACCCTTTTGACGGTCCGACACAATTATCAAATTGTTAGGCTCACCCAGCACTATGAATAAGTTTGCAAAGAATCACTCCCAACTATCACGTCGCTTAGCTTTCGTAAAGGCAAAAGCGATCGTATAATTGACATCGCGTGTTATAGTTACAAGCAAAATACCGGGATACTTCCCTTGGAGATGCGCCCCATCTACAGAATCATTGGTCTGCATGTATTAATAAAAGACCTTATACAAGGTCCAAATGCCCAAAAGAACATTTTAAAACTGTTCTCGGATGTGGTGTCTATATTTGTTATTGTGCCAAAGTTTGTCCATACAGTTCAATACAGTACATAGGCAACATTTGAAAGGACTCCTTATACGATCCTCGCACCATACGCGGGGCAATCTCCTTTGCTATATATGCCTTCCTGTAACTAATAGTTGTCCCAAATTCCATTGGGTAGTCATTGACGATCTCTTTCGGTTTCAAATGGACATTTTGTTAGATTCTATTCATGATGAACTCCGTAATTAGAGATGCTGATGCCTGTTTATGTGCCATCACCATAATTGGCTTCGAGCATCTATGGACAATATTATATGTACGCACTTTGAATTGTGGTCATGATTCCACAATAGAGGCATGAATGCACTAAGGGAAATTCTGATCTTCTCAGCATGTTGTCACTTTGGACAGGTTGGTCTTCAAGTGCTTTAGAGTAAAGTTTTCATAAATTGCTAAGCCACAGTCTTCCAAAATGTGTCACGACCAGGGAATTGTCGACCAACCCACATTTCACGTGCTGAATTATTTCCAATGTCTGCATTCAAGTCTTTAGAAACCATGTTGTCAACGAAAATAACACCTGAATGTTAACTTGAATGATATGCATTATTGATTGGATTAGCCTCGACAACGTTACTTCCGTCTAAGCCCATCGCGATTACATGAATTTGTCCGGTGAAATTATGTTTATCAAAATGTGTCTCATCATCATAATCTGTCACATCCTCTGTATTATCAACATCAATTTCTTATTCTACGGTATGATGTGGACTTGCAGTGTTTCGAATGGTTGAAAAATGTAGGTCATTATCTTCATGGAGATCGATAGTATGGAGCTCTCGAACAAACATAGGCTATTTCACTTCTTTTCCCTTGCAATTTCTCAATACACTACTTGATTTTCTAAGGAAAGATCGATGCTTATTGTTGACACAAAAAAATGTCACTTTGCCTCTTCATACACTTTCAGCATCAAGAAGCTACATGAAGCCGCATCCTACCACAAACAGGCAATGCCACTCCAAAACATCAAATCTTGTCAGTATCAGACAAAAACTGCAAGATTCTTAAAAAAAAAAAAAAAAAACGTAAGAAGAGTACAAAAGAAGTTTCAGGCCATTTCGACACTATTTAACCTAATTTCACTTTTCCAACATCTCAATGGGAGCTCCCGGAAGCGGTGAAGCTAGAGACCCTGATTCACAAAATAGAGCACACAGTTGGCCTTAAAATACCACTAGAAGGCTCTACATCAAATTTCAGGCCATTCCGACACCATTTGACCTAAAAAACAAAAGCCGCAGTAAAATCAGCTCTCTCGGCGGCAACAACATCGAGGATGTCAAATCCTCAATCAGGGCCTGTAAATGGTCTCAAAATACTTCCAAAAGACTCTATTGCAAGTTTTAGGTCGAACTGACAACGTTTGACCCGATCACAACCCTCAAACATCAAAACCAAGCCTCTTGGCGCAGGAACCACCGAGGCATCATTCATAAAACAAAAGTACATGGGTGATCTCTAAATACTTTAAAAGGGCTACATGTCCAGTTTTAGGTCATTTCGACAACATTTGACCAGACTTTGACCTCTCGGAAGCTAAATCAGGCCTCCTGGCGGAGGAGTTAATCGAGGCCAAGATTTTCAAATCGGGGCTAATAAATCATCTTAAAATGACTCCAATAGGCCCATTGCCAAATTTCAGGTTAATTGGACATTGGTTGATCGTACATCAAAGTGCGGCATCTTCCTCGCTACAAAATCAAGTCTATTGACGACATGACTTCACGCAGCTCCAAAACTCGAACAAAAGCATGTGGTTGGTCTTATTTATTGCTTAAGAGGCTTTACCTCAAAATTTCAAGTCATTTTGACATTGTTTGGCCTAATTTTGGTTCCCGACGGCAATTTGGCACCTCTACGCGACAAAGTCTTTGACTTTCCCGAAAAATCAGAAACTTTGCCCTTCAATCTGCACGGCTTCTCATCAAGTTTTTTGCAGGGAAATCATGCTAAAACATGTGCAAAAATGCCAAAGAAAAATCAAAGAAAAAAAAAACTAAAAAACGACCGAAAAAAGCGACCAAAGGGGGCAAAAATGCCCCATGGTCGTCGGCAACCCTCGAAATCCGGGTCACTGGATTTTCGCCAAAAACCCATCTTTGGGTCCCTTTTCGCGTTTCAAGATGTTTGGCCTCTGTGATTTTCCAAAATTCTGATTTTCGGGGCACGAAATTTGTCGATCTTCGTCAACATCACGGATCCGCCGTCAAAATTATGGGATCGTCATCGAACGCTTCGAAATCGCCAACCGGCCGACAAAAAAAACACACTTTCTGCCCAACCAATCGAGAAATCGACAGGACAAACAGTACTGGCCCACTAGTAGTAATCAATGTCTTAAATTGCATGATCATCCGACATCAATCAACATGAAAATCCATTAACGATCAAGGCTTTTTACATCGCGGGCAGCATTTCAAAAAATGTGGGGCGGCCCGCAACTCTTCAAGTGCTTTTGGCTGCCACTTAATGCGATTAATGACCCATTTTATGATAAATTAATGTGGTCAATTACTCATTATTTTGGATGGCCCAATTAAAAGCCAAGAAATGAGAGTTACAAGTCAAGTGCAATCATGACAGTAAACCATGTGGCAACTTCCATCATGGAGCTTAAAGGCAATTAAAAGTCTATTATTCTCCAACACCCAATCAAAAGCCAAGAAAAAATAGTCACAAAGATACAAATTTAAAAACTTGTAACTCCTCCTATCATGGAGCAATAACGCAATTAATGCATTTAAAGCTCATAAACTTCCCTCATGGCCACCAAAAGCCTATCAAAGGAGGTCATTTCCACCATTCCAAAGCGTGATGATGATGATGCACACGACATGCAAATCCTAGAAAGAGAAAACTCTACAAAAGTTGCTACAGCGATCTCTCCTCCATTGAAAAAGCTCTATGGCGACCACTACTACAAGGAGACCAAAGTCCCTTGGGAGGCAACCCCCTCAATGCCTTCTCCTTCTACCTCCATGGCTTAGACGTGGCTTTTTGGCCTGTCTACTTAGTTTTTTATTGGATATAGGACCTCCTCTTGGTCTTTATCCTCTAAAAATCTGAGGTTCAAGCCGAACCAAGCGAATCAAAAGCATTCATTGTTCTCATTTGAAGGATGATGGTGAAGTCCAAACATGACTTGCGATCGTCAATCTGAACGAGTCCCCGCAATCTCCTGTGAGGGCCTGTTTGGATGTATGGTGAATTGAAGTATAGTGAGGTGAAGCATTAAATCAAGAGAGGATAAAATATAAGGTGTTATAATGGTGTTTTATTTTTAGTTGTTTGGTATGGTATCTTTTTTACTTATTGTATAGAAAAATGGAGTTTTTTGGTCTATTAGTGGAGAAAGTGGGTTGCTTTTTTTACTTTTTTTGAAAAATTCGGAGGAAATTTTGAAATTGTATACTTTTGATATGACCCCTTGTCATTTCTTGTCTATATTCACTTTACATTAACTTAACTAGTTAATTGCCAAACACGAGTTAGATCAACTTTTTTTACTTTTCATTGTATGCTGTATTTTTTTAAAGAGACATAAAAAAAATCACAACTCTTATCTTTTCTTTTTTATAAGAATTATAAATCGCCTTTCATGGCAAAAAACCGCCTTTCACGGCAGAAATCGCCTTTCACGGCAAACAAATGCAAATCGCCTTTTACGGCATTCAAATCAAACAATGTCTCTTTTATTAACACATGTGCAATGAAAGTTAGAAAAAAAAAGTTAATTTTCTTTTCTACTTGTGAAGGTGGATCTACGAACCACCACTTGTCAATTCTGAGTAGAGTAGAAAATTTGGCATATCATACATAGAAAGTTGATGTTTGCTTTGTCTCCGGTCGCGAAAGGGTTGGGCCTCATGGACTCTCACTTCTGCTGACCCCGGTACTCCCGCGAGCAAATAAGTGAGACCATCACTTATCATTCCTCTGAAACCTACAGTGCATCGATAAAACAAAATGCAAGTAAAGAATTGGAACTAATATTTGATAAAGTATAGTTTAGAATACAATGAATACCCAGCTTGTTTTCCTCCTCTACATTGTCCATTGTTCCGACTATTAGATACATATAAGTATATTTCATTTGTATCCTGTCTTGATGCTTTGATCATTATGTTCACATCATTATCATCTTCAGTGCTAGCCAGTGAAAATGCACGTCCATCGTGATGAAGGTATTGTATGGTTAAATTTTCAGTAAATGAACTCAATTAGATGCATCAATTGCTTTGGCAATCAATGACCCATATTTTATATTGGTTGATAAATACCTTATCTTCTGCTTTCCTCCATTATAGACGGGACGCATAATATCAAATTCAAAATTTTCATTGTAGTGGAATATGATTAGGACCTCGCTATCTGACATGCTATTTATAAATAAAAAACTAGTTTATAATAGTGATAGGAATAAAAGGTAAATACATATACATAGACAATGCCCATCGTGAAAGAGCAAATGTATGTTTAAAGTAAATGCATCGTGGTATTCTAAGCTCTATACTAATTGTATTGTTAAACAACGCCATAGAGAAACTATGCACATTTTAAACCCTAAACCCAAAAAGAAATATGAAAAGTAAAGATGATAGTGTCACTCTAGGAGCATATCCACCTTTTATAACAATTTCATAGGGCAAGGCAAAAAAGCTGTTAACATTTATGGGACTTGTAATAGGAAAGAAATGAAAAAGAATCAACATGGGGCATATGAATGTTATGTTTTAGGGTAAATAATATAGTGAAGAAGAGAAATGATGTCTGTATTGTTAAACAATGCACATATTAAACCCTAAACCCAAAAAGGTATATGAAAATTAAAGATGATAGTGTCACTTTTGGAGCATATCCACAAGATACAAAAATGGCTAATAGACGCACTTGGGTACCATTTTCTAGGACAGAGCAAAAGTGTTGTGTAGATGTCCAGGGCTTATAACATATAAGAAATGAAAATGAATCAACATGGTGGATGAATGTTATCTTTTGGGGTAAATTATCAAATTGAGAATGAAAAGTAATGTCTGTACCTGCTTTTTAAAGGAGCGTGACCACCACCCTAATATAGTAAATAGGGGGACCTACAACAGATGTTTGTCTCCAGGCATCCTTGTAGATTGAGATGAACAATAAAAAAGAAAAAAGCAGATTCGAAACTGGATATAAAGTAGTTTTGAGTGAGCGTCGATATTGACCATTGCACTAAACGACAAAAAAAAAAAAAAAAAAAAAACCATAGCGCCAGGACCCAGTGGCAAAGCCAAGTTTTTCTTATAAAGGGGGCAAAAAATTTCTCTTAGCAAGAAGAGAAATTCTATTCACACCACATGTTTTGCCGAGCCCACCTTCCCAAAAAATGCCCAAAACACCGTATTATCCTCTCCTCTCCTCTCCTCTTCCCCTCCCCTCCCACTTGATACGATCGAACCCTGATGGCCGCCCCATCACCGGAGAGCTCCCCTCTCTTCTCCCTCCGGTGAGCTAATAAGTGGTTTCTTCTCCTCTTCTCTTCCCCTCCCACTTGCTGCGACTGAACCCTGAGGGCCGCCCCATCACCAGCGAGCTCCCCTCTCTGCCCCACCATCACCGGCGACCATCTTCTCCTTTTTATTCGTGTGTATCGCTTACTGATGGGGTGCACAGAGTTTCAGGGCTGTGCACATAAAGGGGTGTACAGCTGTGAAAACCCGTGCATATATATCATGTGCACGGCATTTCACACCCATGCACATGAGATATGTACGGAACTTATGAGTATTTTGTTAATAAGTTTTTTTTTGAAAAGTGGGTGTGCTCAGTTATTTTCGTGGTGCTTCTCTAGAAAGAATTTTGAAAAATGGTAAGAAGATTAATTTTTTTGCTAACAAGAAATGATATAAAAATTTAACATAAATTAATTAGTTAACTTAATATGAAGAATTTTAAATCATATATGTATTCAATCCAATTTAACTCATATGCTAGTTATGAGATTATCATCAGAATGATAAAAACTAATGAACTTGTATTGCTTTCCACTTCCAACAACATTCAATAACGGGCCCGGTAGACTATAAAAGAATTGCCAATTCCATGATTTTAACAAATTTACCTATGAGCACATGATTATAAATATGAAAAATTAAATTAAATATTTTTTAAATGTCATAATATAGGTTTGATAAGCACATTATTCATATGTAATTTACTTTTTAATTATCAATCCTATGTCAATGTATATACATGTGAGATTATTATTATCGGTGTAGATTTTCTAATGCATAAGAATGTGTCAATTAAAAATTGAGAACATTGATAGGGCAAGAAATCCATTTTGCATGGATCGGATTTTCATTAAGTGGGCTGTACTATGGGTTCCACTCACTTATTGTATCTAGGTTTTAGTGAGAAGTAAATAGGTAGAGAGAAGAAAGAGAAACAATTGAAACCATATAATTGGAATGGAATTGATTTATATGGAATGGAATTGATAAATAGATAGTTTTGATGAGTTGTCTTTTGGACAAAAGTAAATGTTGAAATTGTCCTTTGTGTTTGGAAGTTCTATTATTTGCTATGATGAAAACAAATTTGTTAAGGGGCAAATAAAAAACAACGAATTTGAGGAGGGGCAAAATACAAAAAACCTAAATGGCCTGATGTCAGGCCTGAAAAGTGGCCTGAACATCAGGCCATTTGCAGGGCTTGGCAAAATAAGATAAGATCACAGTACCCAAGCGACATGCCAACTATTTTCTCCCAGGTTGAACAAAATTGAAGAGCTGATGAGGGGCAGTGTCTCTGCCACAGGCATGACTCCTTTTGTTTGCCCGATTTTATTGGGTACAAATCTGTGTGGTGCCTGAAGTTTTTTTTTTCCTTAAATTCCCTTTAAAAATATATTAATATACTTTTAGGGCCCAAAATTAGTATGGACCTTTTCTACCGTATGTAGTGATTATTTGAAAATTTAAATTAAAAAGTCTACTTGGCCTGATGTCAGGCCCGATGAATGGCCTGAGACCAGGCCAAGAGCCATTGGATCTCATGCCATGAGATCCAATGGCTCTTGGCTCAGGGCTCAATTTAAAACTATAAAGGTCAGGATCATTTTACCAAACCCTTTGCTTTTCCTTAGAACGTGCAAGGTCGGTTTCACAAATGTGACCAATAAATGAGCGGTCCAAATCTCACGCTGACATTTAAATGCCAAATCCACCACATTCAATGATTCACATTTTATCAACATGCAATGCGTAACGAACCCCACATCCCTGACGCTTTTAAAAAAAGTTCTCTCCGTGTCGCCGTTGGATCATTGCATGGACACTACGTGGAGAGATCCAGAGCGTCCAAACAAATGTGGTCCCATAAGCAGCCACGCATCCTAAAGCGGGCCAAGGAAACCAAGGCTACTACGTGGTTACGTCATTCGCCACTCTCCGCACGGTTCGTCTTTTATAAATGGAAATGGATCCCTTTTGGGACCAAACAGAGTGACCAATGGAGGAGTGCCACGTGGGGGAGAGGATGTCAAATCAGTTGACATCCCATCTCTTTTCATGAATAAATTTTTTTCTCCCTCCACGTGCCACCTCCAGATTGGTCCAACCATGTTTTTCATTTTGGTCCAAACAGGAAACGGCATGTTGTACTTAGACAGACAGTGTGTGTGCTGTAATTTGCATATGGATGCAATGGACGCCAGGGAAGAAGTAGGAAAAGCAGGTAGTCAGGCAGTCAAAATAATCTTGCAAGTTTAGTGAGCCAGCCTCATAAACACAATTTCCTCTAAAATTATCTCTTTATTTGTTGGGACCCACCTATGATCAAGCAAATTTCTTCTCTGACAAATTCATGTATTTTTAACATTGCCATCAATTTAGCTGTTAACTATGAGAATCTTGATATAAGAATTATAATTAGTTATTTCCTTGCAGGTAAGCTTCACAAGAAAGGTTCTTCTTTCTTTAGATATAAGAATTATGATTAGTTGTTTCATTGCAGGTAGGCTTCATAACAAAAGGGTTTCCTTTTGCCCCCTATAACTTGCATCAAACATTAATGCTTTACATGATTAATCTAATCTCTTGACCGGCACTGTTGTTCGATCTCCATAAACTAATATTGACCCTGATCGATTGGACACCCACCCGCGTCTAATACATGATCAGGAGATTGGTGAACATAGGAGCCCTTAATCTGATGGTTGGAAATCTTAATTTATGAGGGGTACTGGATTTGAATGTGCATTCAAGGCAGGCTCTTAATCCATATTACATGGGTTGGCCATTGATAAATTGAAATCCCATTGGCCTATTCTACAATGATTCGAGTTCCTCCCCTGTCCCCACCCTTTCTTAAAATGGTTCCATCCGGCTTCTTATCTCAAAAAAGATGTGAGATAGCTATGCATACATTGACTCATCGACAATAAAAAAAAATATTTTTTATAAAAGATTAAATTGAATGAACATTACTTAATCATAAATGTAAACCCATAAAAACAAATAACTGAAATCAACCATTCATTTGATAACGGTAGATCAAAACATCATATCTAGATGTTTTCTTTTAATTTGTTGCACCATGAAAATTCCACACCAACTAGAAGCCTCACGAAGTGGAGAGGTATTGCATTCAACATCTATTTTTGTTGGCCTCCTCTTATAGTTTTATCCATCCATTTAGATAGGAGGATTTACATATGTCCCTAGGAATTAGTTCTCATCTATTTAAAATTGAACGTCTCTTGAACTAAGGGCCAAACGCTCATGGGCTCCCCATTCGGTGGGAGATATCAAACAAAACTAAAATGATTAAATAGAGTTAACATTTATTTTACAAATAGATAATACATGTGACAGCAGATGAATCTTGCCCATAACCAATCAAGGAAAGATTTGCATTTTTTTTTAATTCCTTGATCTATTTGAGAGAATTATAATATGTTGATTATTGAATGTGGGCCCCACTCTTGATGGATTCTAGTCCAGGTATTTTTTTAATTTTTTCCTACATGCATCATTCATGAGATTAGAAAAGTTGAGTGATGTTCACTCACGTACATAAAATATCTAGACAAGATAAGATGGTTTTTTCGGCCCTCTCTCTCATCGCTTCCCTGCGCGCATCGATAGCCGCATCTTCGTCTCCTCGTATGAAAATGAAATGAGACTGAGGGAGATAGATAGAGAGAGAGAGAGAGAGATTTCCCATTTCAGTTCAGGTATGTCTTATTAGAAATCTCCCGCTCTGTGATGTCTTTGCGTTGAGATTAGGGTTTGCAATCTCGCCCCCTTTCGTCAGATCATTGAACATGCAAACTTCCCCGATTGTATGGTTTTGATCCAAGTATTCGGATTCTTTATTCTTTTCAGAATCTTCTTTCTTTTGTTGATTTTGGTTGTATGTCGTGGATTATCGAGCTTGCGAGCTTATCCGATCTTCGGCTTTGGCCGTCTAGGATTGTGATTTAGAGGAGCCTTAATGCGGGATTTCTAGTTAGAATTGAAGTAGGTTTTGTTTTGGAGGGATTTGGTTGAATGATGATGCTAGGTAGGGCTGAATTCGATTTTCTGTCGAAAGAGAAATCGGTTTAAGAAGACTAGGGGTTTTGTTGTAGGTCATTTGAGGAAGGAATGATTCTGCTGGTTGGCCCTGAATATGAGATAAAGGAAAGGTGGTGTTTTTCTTTAGGTGTTTTGGATGTGGGATCTTCATATGGATGTACAGAGCTGCAATTGAGGAATGGAAATGTGGGAAATGTTGCATTTTGCTGTTTGGTGCATCTATATTCATTTTGGAGATGTTACTTAAGGTAGTGAAATGCCCGGTCATCTAATTTGTGGTGTGCATGGATGGGTTATAGATGTCTTTTAATCGATGGTCCCCTTGCTGGCTTAAACCCATTCTCCTTACTACCTTGGAGATAACATTTCCTTCAATGAACTCTTACCATCCATTTCTGGTCAATGAGGGGTAGTTCGGTTGCTACTTCTATTCGAGGATAGACCCAAAATTTACTTCACCATTCATCAACAAAAAAATAAAAAAAAATCGAGCGAGTTTTATGGCCAAGTGTGTGTCTGATGCCAGACCTCCTTTATCCATGCATCAATATGCAACAATGAAATATATTGGAGTGAATAGATCTATATCAATATTTTTCTGCCTAATGGAATGAAATATAGGGCTGTTAATGTTGCATGCTTAATAAGTTGCTTCAGGTTCAAATTTTGAAATGGTTGGTGTGTGCCTCTTTGGAATTGTAATTTTATAAGCCTGTTCACAGCCCCAGTTAATGATGAATGTTTTGTGTTTGTCAGTGACCTCATTTGAAACCTACTTCACCAATGGTTTGAAAATTTGGTTAGGCATATATGGTATTTTCTTTTGATCCTTTTGCTCCAGTTGTCTGCTTCATAGGCATATATGAAAATTATATAATTTTTTTTTTCCAAAAATCTGACTGACACACCTTTGATTTGTGCGCGCAGCTGTATACATGATTCGATGAAGTCTATTTAGATGCCATGGAAGGGACTGGTGATGTAAATGCGACTGTAGAGGATGCAGTGCAGGATCTCCATATCAGGAGTAAAGAGAGTGATCAATCCCTGCAATTGGATAGCTGTAATGTGGTGGGTGGCCCTGCTGTGCTTATGTCTCGGGAGAATGAATGGATGGAACCACACTCATTGAGATCACCTGAACACTTCAGTGAGACTTTAGAGGATCAAATTTTACTGAGACACAGAAGTTTCGATATTGGGTCTGGACAGCCAAGCTCTAGTCCTCTCATTTTGAATTCTTCTGATATTATGGTTGAAGAATTGACCATGAACAATTATAAGTCCTCAAACTTGACGGTTGGTTGCTCAAATAAACAAGAAGAGAGTCCAATGAGTAAAGGCCAGTGGCGACATCTATATCTGCTGTCAGGTGGTTGCAGAATTGGAAGTTCACCTATGGATACGGTATCTAAGGAACCAGTGATGTTAGATGGCAGGGATGAGGATGCTAGAAATATGTTTTCACCCAAATATCTATTTCAAAATCTTCAGCCGAGTAAGCATGTAGTTGAAGGCCATCATGGAATCTCAGAGCGTTTAACTAATAGTACGTTAACTAATTTTCCAGGAGAGAGACAGACAAAGGTCCTTCCTACATCAGGTTTCTCTGAATTTTTTGTCAGGAATACTTTGAAGGGAAAGGGGGCTGCACATGGAGATCTTCAAATTCATGAAGAATCTGAAATTGTGAACTTGAAGAAGGATAGTGAAAAGATGATTTGTGATGGCGTAGCTCCAAATACATGGCAAGGTTCCGGTGCAAAAGCTGATCATTTATCCATAAATATTGGTGCCAGGGCTGGTGCAGCGTCAGGTCATGACAGGATCAACTTAAGAGAATGGCTTAAACCTGGGTGTCGCAAGATTAACAAAGTTGAGAGTTTGCAAATATTTAAGCAGATCTTGGAGCTGGTGGATTTTGCACATTCTCAAGGAGTTGTGCTAAAAGATTTTAAACCATCTTATTTCATGATAGTGTCATCGAACAAGGTTCAATATGTTGGTTCCTGGGTCACTCAAATCTACAGCAAGTCGTCAGAGAATGTAATTAATCAAGAAGATCATTACTCGACGCATCCCTTGAAGAGAAAAGGGTCCATGATAGATGGTATGAACAGAAATTCTGTTTTAGCGAAGAAGCATCAGATGCTGAGTGAAAATGTGGAAAGTGTTGGCCAGCAGCCTAGGTCTGCAGCTAGATTTGGCTTGAAAATTGGAACAATGATGAAGGGTGATATAATGAGCCTCAGGGAAAAAAGCTCCGGTTATCATTTGAGGGAAGAGCAGATCTTGAATAAGGGAAATAAGACTCTGAACATGTCTGGCAGTCCAAGTGAATACACCAAACACATGCAATTGACCTCTGAAGGTGTAAATTTGGAGGATAGATGGTATACCAGTCCTGAAGACCTCAGTTATAGGATGTGTACGCTGGAGTCAAACATCTATTGTCTTGGGGTTCTTATGTTTGAGGTGTGAGGAGATCTCTATATTCTATTTTGTACATTGTCATGATTGTTGTTACTAGGTGGCTTAGAATTTTGATTTATGACACTGATACTTTTTTTTTTGGGGGGTATTCACCTGTGCACCGTGCATTTGGACTTTGCGTTGCACGTATTTTGAAGTGGGTCCCGCCTTTGGGACGGACTGGATGCCAGTGTACAGGTGAATATTTTCCCATTTTGGGACATGAATGATGAAACTTTTGTTTGTTACTTCTAGGATAATATTGTGAAAAGATGGTATAATTGTCCCATGTACCAGAACGTGAAATTGGATGCCATTTATCTAATTGTTCACCGTTTACTGCCCGAGGTTTTGTGTTGGTTTGACTCAGCAATCAGCACACCCACTTGCTTATGATATATGGCACAAGAGTTCAGGTTTTGGTTCCATTTAACTTACTTTTCTGAAGTACCTTAACAAAGATTTAAAATAGTTGAAAATGGATGATGCAATACTCTCTAGTCATAATATAAAGGTCAGTAAGTTGATAAGCTATAATGAATCTGGCTATTCTATTCCAGCTCTTTTGCTATTTTGAATCAAGTGAAGTGCATGCTGCAGCGATGTCGAATCTTCGCCATCGGATTCTTCCTCCATATTTTCTGTCAGAAAAGCCAAAGGAGGCTGGCTTTTGTCTTTGGCTTCTTCATCCCGAGCCATCGTCCAGACCAAAGACAAGGTATTATTGCACATAGTACTTCATTATAGAAGTTTGTATGCATATGTTTCAATGAGACTAGTCCCTATGAAGAGGGGAACTTTGATAGAATGAATATTGTTACTGAGACTCGACAATCGACATTAACTACAGTTGAACTCTCTTGTTTATTTGCCTTTTTCTTAATGTATTGCTTCTTTTTTCTTTTTCTTTTTTTTTTTCTTATTACAACTTTTCATTGACCAAGGCCAACTACTTCCTTTAGCAGCATGATTGTTCTTTTTATTATGTCTAGTGGCTCTGTACAGTTCGCCTCTGGTTGCATTTTTTTTTTCTTGTTACTTATTTAATCATACTGACTGCAAGTTCAGCTTGATTCTATCTTAAAAAATTGTAATTGAAGTCGAGAAGGGCGAGTTTGATATTCATGCTGTTTGTTGAGGCCGAGGGTTCTCAATGCAAAAAGTTAAAATTGTATGCGAAAATTATTTGAATTAGTACCTTGCAAAAAAAAAAAAAAACAGCCCATGAAATTGATGTGTTCGTAGGCTGCAGGTTTTGTCACATCATTTCTGTTTGTGAAGTAAATCATGCAGTAATTTACACCAATGCTATAGAGTAATACCTTTTAGCCCATGATTCCATATTTGTTACTCTACTAGAAACGAGTGACTCGACTTGAAACTTGATAGAGTTTTCAGTCAGACCATGGTTTAAAATTGCGGCCAGCCCAAAAAAGTGAACATCGTGGAAATACACATCTGTTCGCGGCTATTACAGCCCTGTTGTGATAATCTTTTTGGTCCAATTAGAAAGCAAAAAACCTGAAAAATCTACTGATCTTTTCCATTACGGCACAATGTAAGGGTATGTAGTGGATCCCTGAAGTCATATAGGTCCTTTATCACTGTCATCTGAAGGTGTTGGGTCTGTTGAAGTGTAATGATTGTAGTAAATATATTCCGATGACTTAATTGTCATTCTAAGCTTGCCCCTTCAATTTAAAATGTGAAAATGATAGGTGCACATGCATGAACTTTTTATATAGATCTTCTAATCTTTGATACATTGTCTGCACGTACTCTTTCTTGCATCCATAATGAATCCCATTCCACTGTATATTGTAATTGATCCCAGTCTCCAGTAAGACCCACAAAGTAAATCCCACAAGGAGAGGCAAACTATAGTTGGTATTGTATTTCATTTGGATCGCGTTTGCCTACTTTGTATTGAAATCCTTGGAATGCATTGTAAGGGGGGTCTTATCAAAGGAGTATTAAAACCACTAAAAAAAACCAAGGAATATTAACGAGGTGACAAATGAAATGTCTAAGGTGTAGATCTTGACGGGACCATCACTTTACTAGTATTTAATATACTAGGGGATGGGTAGGTATCATTTCCTATCAAACAGGAGATCATTTGACTGCCTAATCCTTCACTTTTATTTTATTCTTTCGATAGAAGAAGGGCTCTGTTTATATATCTTAGGAATTCAATACCTATAGAAGACTTAAATGCATATTCATTAAAAAAAAAGGAAATGGAATTCAATTGTGGGCCGTATTCGCTGCTACAGGAGATATGGGTCAATATGGCTCCAATATCGAAATAGCGTAGCGTCTACTGCCTCTACATGGTATGTAGCATATTAGCTGATATTTTAAACTATGTAGCATATTAGCTGATATTTTAAACCAGGACTCTGATGCTTCTCAATTCAGATCACAACTTGAGAACTGTTGTGTGAATTCTGGCTTGACCAACTTATTTCCCCCCTTATTTTTGTCATCAGCTTTTATTTGTTTGATTCTTCCATTCTTTGCATAATTCATCCAATTAAAAATTTTCTTTGATTGAAGAAACCTGAACTAATGGTCAGTCATTAACATGCTTAGTTTGATATTGAAAGCCTCTATGATATGGGATTCTAATTAGGATCATATAATCCAAGAACTCTGCTATTTTGGACTTTTCTATATAAAAAATTATCCCAGTACACAAGGAGAAAAGAAGTTAGAAGGCGTACTTTAGTGCAGGACAGTTTAAAGGCTCTAGATGAGTGTGGCCCTATTGGGATAAATCAGGTACAGATTACCACTTCTATCAAATGGTGGATTGGGTCAGCATTTGAGTGAGATGTCAGTGGAATCCTGTAACCATTGTTGTTATAATCTTAGGATTTTTATCCTGAACCCTACAATTGGTATTGTATCCTAGGGAAAATGATATGTATACGTACAATGGATCCCATTTACAGGTAAACGTAAGGAATCAGGCGTGAATTATATAATACAATACTTGCGTTCGGCGATTTGTCTGGGTGGGAAAAGCCACAGCCGAATGGATAATATTAGTAATATTTAAATTTCTTTTATTTTTCTCCATTTTTTTAGTGTTTCTACTTTTAAGAGGTTTCAAGTGATTAACTAAACTTATTAATAATTTGTGAGATATTGGAGTGGCTTCAGAGAATAGTCATGTAACTAGAGCATTTGACTTTACTTCTTTTTTTTCTTTCAGTTTATTTCATTAATCACTTCCTTACTTCAAGAGACAAACCCTAGCCATATAATATTGATGTTTTGAATTTTATTTTATTTTTTTTATTTAAAGAGAATAAAAGGAAGCTGCAGCTCGTTTATTTTTCCTACCAACATTAGCATCTAAAACATAATTAACTATTAATACATATATCATTTATGATATATTGATATATGTTGATGATGTTCTTCATATGATTGTATCATAGTTTTATTTGTCACTTTATGAAATGCTTTTATAGATGGAAAATGTTTGGATCATGAAAACCTATGTTTTTCTTGTTTTTATTTTTTTTCATTTTTTACAAAAAAAAAAAAAAAAATCACATGTTCATTATTTAATTCACGATTCAATTCAGTTCAATTCAATCCCTTAAATGATTTGCAATGCTATTGCGATTTTCAGAACATTGTCTAATAACTGCTTTGACTTGGATCAATAATGGCTAATGGCTGTCCTGAGACTCTTTCTACTGCAGTGTAGATGAATTAGTTTTGAATGAAGGGCAGCTGTGCAGTAGGATTCTGACCTGCAGTCTAGCGAAATTACCCTGAGTTGTAAACTTGATGGTTGGTTTGGAATCCCAGGGCTCCCACTTGACTGTAGCAACAGAAGAGATGATAGTTCTTAAACTACCGAACGTTGAAGAAATCCGGGAATAAAAATCACCAACTTTGAAAAGATACTAAATATGTCCCAACCAGAAAATCCTTCCGATGTTGAATCTGCTTGGCCTAAGTTGAGGGAGGGATGGAGGGAGTAGATGACAAAGAGGGCGTGCCTGAGAGAAGCGTTCTTTGTGAGAGAGATGTTCTTTGTCAGAGATGCGTTCTTCATGATAGAGATGTCCGCGAGAGAGTCGATTGTGAGAGAGGATTTGCACAGGGAGGGTGAGGATTTTAGATTTTATTCCTCCCCCTTCACCTTGTGGAATTTGCAAAATCCCATAGGGGTTTCAGATCTGAGAATCAATGAAGGGAGGATCTTGTTCGCCTAAAATCAGTGATGATTTATGATTACCGAACTCAGATTATCAGCAATTTTGTGGCATGGGAATCCTTTGCCTAGAGATTTGGTTACCAAACGTGATTTGTAGGAGTTACCGAATTTAAAAAAGTTAAAAGGCCTGGGATTTGCAGGAGAGAAACTAAGAGAGGGAGGAGTTACGGTTTGGAAGAAGATGGAAGGAGTTATTTATTTCCAAAGATGATAAGGGGACGGTCAAAATAGATTCTGGAGGGTCAAAATCAATTGAACAATTTGAGGCTGATTTCTCAATTGAAATCAATCTCTTTCATACTTATAAATGGAGTCCATTCAGTCCCAAATTTCTGTTTGATACGAAAAATCTGGAACATCTATGTTCCAAATAACTACACAAAACATAATTACAAACTTCATTAAGAAACTGAATGTGAATTATCCTTCGAGGCAGCTCATTGATTGCATTTATGAAAAAAATTAATAATAATAAAGAAAACTCCGAAGTAGATCCAAATTCCTGCTCTGGTTCGATTGAAACTTTGTATTCCGAGGGCTCTATTCTCCTATATGCAAAAGAACTGAAAGGTATTAAAGTAATTCAACTTTAGTCAGCTTGAAAGATTGATTACCAGTGAGCTGGGACTGTTTCTGTTTGCACTATTGGTGGGTCCTACGATGATTCCAGGCTGTTCGGCTAGGATTGGAAAGGCCTGTTCATTCTCAGCCAGGCCTGGCAGTTCTGGATGTGGGCTTGTTGGGCCTGATATGCCTGTGCCTGCCTCTGCTGGGCTGGGCTTATCTCAAGCATAGCTACCTGATTCGCAATTCGATGAATTCAGATTTGAGTTCGCAGTTCGTAATTCGGTATGGACTCCAGTTTAGAAATTCGATGGAGTGGGTTCACTTAATTTGTTTTTCGATTCATTTAATTCGAAATTCAAGTTCAATGAGTTCAATGAACTAATTCGTTGTAGTTATAGATGATTCTTGTAGTTGTAGGTCTAATTTGAAACACACACACAGATATATGAGTATTTTAATTTGTAATTTTAGATGCTTAAGAAATATATAAATAAAGACATTTCACAAAGAATATGAAAAATGAATATTTGAAGACTATTTAATTTCTATGATTAATTAAATTCAAAGATTTAAATTATATTTTAAACTCCGAACAAAAATACATTGACACCTATCATTATTAATGTGAAACCTTTTCAATTGGGTTCTTGTACTTGTTATTAACCCTTGACTTTTTTAATTGGTCCTATCATTAAGCTAGTCTATGAGGAAGCCTGGTTTTGAATGGTTTGGATTAGATGCAAGAGCACCACTCATGAATTAATGTAGAGGACACATCAATATATGATATAGTGCTGGTCGCAAATTTGATAAATATTTGATACATCTCCTATATAGATGTCAAAGAAATATCTATCCATTGTGTGTTTATAGGAGAGATGTGTATGAAATTTAGGATTTTCTAAAGCTTAAATGAAAACTTGCGAGGCTTACAGGGGGGTCCATCTAAAAAAAAGAAAAAATCTAAACTGATATAGATAAATGTCTCTCACTTGTATGATAATTTTTACTTCAGCAAGAGATGACTCCACCATCAAATTTACTAAGTGTAAATAAGTAAACTTTTTTCTAATATTTTTCAGTGTTTTGTAGCTGACTAATCTTATGATGGTCTTAATTTTTATTAGAGTGAAATTTCGGTTAGATTCAATAAAATAGTGGGCTCCTTATTTTTATCCATTTAGATTTTTAGAAAGTGGGACCTACTAACGAGTTTAACAAATTTATAAGTATTCTAAATGAGTCATAGACAGATAAGGGGAAATAAATAAAGAGGCTTTAACTCCTTCCCTTTAAAAAGTGGGCGATTTGACTTGGTTAGGAAAGAGAGAAATGTGATGCAGCAAAACACGGGATGGATAAATGTGATGCGGCAAAACACAAGGGATGGACAGAAGGGAGAGAGAGCGACTTTCCGTTTTCAACTTCTCTGTATGCTCTTTTCTTTGCTTTCTTGTGTGAGTGTATTGAATATTCGAATTGCTCCGAATTGTGCCATTTCTAAAATTTTGAATTTGATCGAACCGAATTCTGAATCATTCGAATTGTAGTATATGTGATCCGGATACCGTTTGATCAAATTAGGTTACTATGGTTTCAAGTGCCTGGTTTTCATCAGAACCTAACAGGTTAATTTAGTAGAACTTTTTGATCAGTAGTTAATGTAACTTAAAAAAAAAAATCTCATAGGAGAATAAACCTGCTGAATTCTTGATGAGCAATCTTACAATGTTTTTTGAATATTGCAATAAGCTTCTGGTATGTTATATAAAATCCTAATTTTTGGGGGTATTGTTTTATGTCCAGGGAAATCCTAAATTCTGAACTGATATGTGAAGGTCGAGACTTATCTTCTCTAGATCAATCATCTGTAGCTGTTGATGAAGAAGATGCTGAATCAGAGTTGTTATTGCATTTCCTCCTATCCTTGAAAGAACAAAAGGAGAAGCTAGCCTCAAAGTTGGCTGAAAATATTGGATCTTTAGATACAGACATAAAGGAGGTTGAGAAAAGACACTCTTTGAGAACTGAGCTTCTTTCTCAGACATACAAAGCCTTGAATGTGAAAGATGCACCATCAGGCGTCCATGATATTTTAGATGAATGCCATCATTATGGATCTTTACGACCAGAGGCACCATCTAGAGTATCCAAGTCATGGATGCATGAGACAAGTTTGACGAGGAATATAAAACAGCTTGAAAATGTTTACTTTTCTGTGAGATCCAGAATTCAGCCGCCTGAAATTGATACTGCAGAACGCTCTGATAAAGATGTTCTAAAGAATCGAGATAGCTGGTCTTCAATTCAAAATGATAGTGACTGGTGCATAAATGATAATCCCACTGATCGCCTTGGGTTGTTTTTTAATGGTATATGCAAGTATGCTCGCTATAGTAAATTTGAAGTGCTCGGTATTCTAAGGAATGGAGATCTTTTAAATTCTGCAAATGTTATTTGCTCTTTGAGTTTTGACCGTGATCAAGACTACTTTGCTGCTGCTGGGGTATCAAAGAAAATTAAGATCTTTGAGTTCGGTTCACTCTTGAATGACACTCTTGATATCCATTACCCTGTAGTTGAGATGTCAAGCAAGTCAAAGCTCAGCTGCGTTTGCTGGAATAATTACATCAAGAACTATTTAGCTTCCACTGATTATGATGGCATAGTTCAGGTTTGTATTCATGTCTCTTAAGAGGCGTTTGCAGAAAAGTTCCAGCATATATACTGCTCTATTTTTGCTAGTTGTAGCTTATGCATTGTTTTGTAGTATTGATGTAGGATGTTTTTTTACCAACAGTGAGATACTTTTATGTTCTTCAGATTAGCTTGGAATGTGATTTCTGGCAATTTTTCATACCTTCTTTGAGTGCCATTAACTGTGAAACAACTAACAAGGAATGAAATCTTGGTTTTGGTGTCCAACTCAAGTTTCTATCAAAACCAAGTTGACCATGTTTCAGGGACTCAATAGCGTGGATATGTGTTGCAGCATGCATCTCATATTAACTTCTTGTGTGTCGAAACTTTCAATCATTTGACCATCGTTTTGATTCCTTGTTGTGAAATTAAAATTCCATAGAGTAGGAGGAGCATTCAAATTCTTGTAAACTAGTTAGAATTCTTGTTGCGACCTGCAGAAAATGAGCCTCACAGGGGGCTCACCACCCATGGTCCACAGGTGGGCCAAAAATTCGCCACTGGATCCCAGCCCTCCTTGTCACTAGCTCCCCTTGTTTGCTGGCTTCATTCTGCAAGTCCTCCGTGTCCGAATTTCTTTCGATGACTACCATTTTTACCTTGCAATTACATGCAAAGTGTCACGATTTCTCACATCAATAGCATGACTTAATCCTTTCTCTTATTCTTCCTGCCTTTGTTGCTTTAACTACTTGCTTGTCTCTCCCCCTTCTTTTGAGCTATCTTTGGATTTGCGGCGTGGCTTTGACTTGGAACCCTTGAAAACATGGCCTCTTCCTTGTCTTCAATCTTCAAGGTTCCCACTTCAACGAGCATCATCTCGTGGCTGATGAGAAGATTCTCTAACTCGTCTGTGGAAGGCTGTTTCTCAAAACTAGAAATAGCTGCAACATACACTGCATACGTTGAGTACCCGTTGACCAAGAGTCTCTGAAGCTTAGCATCCAAAATCTTGTTTTTGGATTTAACAAGAACAATTATCGACACAAAGTCTTTATGAAATACTCTGAGATGGAGAAATTTCCTTGCACAAGGCTTCCTATTTTTTTCTCTAGAAGTTGAAGCCAGTAAGCATTCTGCTTATCAAACATGCTTGCAAATGCAGTGGCGGACCTAGGATTTTCATTTTGGTGGGGCGGATGATGGTCAATTAAATATTGAAAATGTCAAAATCAACGCCAACTACCAATGATCTCCACTTATTGTATGGTTTAAAGACATTATTATTATTATTACTTTTTTGACAAATTAAGTATAAAGAACTCATATCCTGCTACTAATCAACATATTGCTTTCCCACATATTGTGTAAAGGTATGGTGAGAGGGCACACATTTATGCTATGCTATTGTGTAGAGGCCGAAATGCATGAGCTTGATGTGGAAGAAGGAGAACGATTGAGCAAAGGGTTCCAAGGTTTTTCGTTCGAGAGATCTCTGAGACCGAGAGCGCGGATTTTTCGAGACCTGGGTGGGGCGATTACTTTACTGGAATGGGGCATGGGCCATTGGATCGCCCCAGGTCTGGATCATGTAGGTCCGCCACTGTGCAAATGTGTCTCATGTAGATGCTTCCTTTGGGGTCTTGCCTGTTGCCTCCTCTATACCATTGACTGTTGGATTGCATAGAGAGTGCTCCCGGTTTTGGTGTTCCATTTTGCCCTTGCGATAGCCTCTCTTATGGTGGCGTGTCTTTTCCACATGTCTTGTCCTATAGCTCGTAAGCCAACTGATAAGAATCCATACCAATTTGTAGTTGGATTTGTTGAGTTTCCTGGAGAAGGAGAAACTCACTTTGTCGTCATCTACGATGATTTGGTCCTATCGGTCTTGGTTTTGACACCATTACATAGATCAAGTAGTCGGGCGTGGGCAGGTGAAATCATATCTGAAATTCGAGTTCAAATGGCCCTAGAATCGTAGAAACAAGTTTTTGCCCTAATTTGGTCCACACAACCCTTCTTGACTGAGTTCTCAATGCTGCAAATGAGGTGGTGGTTTCCGTCAGCTAGACACATGGTGGCGGTGCGGTGTGAAGTGTCGACCTTCTGGTTGCCTGGCATTGGCATCGACCAGCTAGCAGCACCATTGTTCTGATAGCGGTTGGTTGCAGGAGTAGTGGCAGGTGCTGCAAAGTTAGTGCAGTGATGCAATAAACGAAATGACAACTTTGCTTTCAGCCTAAGTCAAAGGCGGCTGCTTTGGAAGTGCGCTAACAACTTTGACACTGTTGGTCGGCTGGCTGGCGGGTGTACATGTGACAGAGAGGCTCTCTCTCTCTCTCTCTCTCTCTCTCTCTCTCTCTCTCTCTCTCTCTCCCCCCTTTTCATACGCTATTAATCCTACTTAGATAAGGAAAAGAGGAAAAACAAGGGCTCGTTTCCTTCTGGAGAAATGACAACTACGACCATAGTTACCTGATTCATAGTTCGTCTGATTCGCATTTGAGTTTGTAGTTTGCAGTTCAGCTACTAACCAAACCAAACCAAACCAAGCCTTTTCCAACTAGGTGGGGTCGGTTATATGGATTTGACGACGCCAATCAAATCTGTTTAGGGCCATGTCCTCAGTTAGATCCATGTAGGCAAGGTCATGTTTAATAGTTTCTTTCCAACTTCTCTTGGGTCTCCCTCTCCCTCTCCTACTCCTAGCAATCTCCATGCTTTCACACCTTTTAACAGGTGCCTCCGTTGGACGCCTTCTAATATGGCCGAACCATCTTAGTCGATTTTCTCTCATTTTATCTCCTATCGTTGCTATTCCTACTAACCAAATTCGAAAATTCGGTAGGGTAGCCTTATTTAGATCGTTTTACAATTTGCTTAACTCGAAGTTCGACGACAAGTTTGATGCACTAATTTAAATATGTAATACAATGCAGTTAGTAATTTCTAATTCTGTATGACGTGCACAAAGAGATCACGGTTAAAAGGGTAATATGTATCCTCAAAGCCTTTTAACTTAGAGAAATCTTGACTAAGGATTGGAACTCTACAACGGAGCCCATCTTGACAACCCGAGCCGCTCAAAATAAATGCCATCCTAGTGTATGGGCTATCTCCAAAGTTTAGCCAAATAGAATTTGGTCCCACCATAAGACTGACCATTTGATAAAAAAATTAATGAATTAATGCATTAGATTGTTTAATCACATTTTTAATTAAATGGTTAATCTTACAGGGATACCAACTCCTTCTAGAGTAAAATCTAGAGGACCCCATTGCGCGAAGGGAATTTATCTTGTGGGTTGGATTCTCAATAGGTGGGTCCCACTTTGGAGTTCCACTCACTTTTTTATTAAATGGTTAATCTTACCAAGGATGAAAAAAATTTATGTAGCGGCCGATAAATTGGGCGTAGCGGTGATGCTATTTTTCGGCGCTCACATCCGTAGCAGCCTGTAGTGGCCGCTATTTACCCGTAGCGGCTGATATGCATCGATGCGTTATGTATTGGTCGCTACAAGCAATGAAATGTAAAAAAAAAAAAAAAAACCCTCCGTTGGCTCAGGGAGATGAAGAAAAGGAGGAATAAGGAAAAAAAAAAAGGGCAGTAGCTGCATAAACATACCTTGAAGCAGCATCATCATCATCACGCAGCAGCATCACGCAACAACAGCAATAGGACGCACCAGCGGAGCAGCAGTGCCACGTAGAACCAACGGAGCAGCGACAATATCACCGCCAGGCAGCACCGTCTCCTCTTCTTCTTCTCTTCTTCATTTACTTTTCTTCTTCATTTTCTTTTATTTCTTCCTCTTTTCCTTCCCCTTTTCTTTGTCTTTCTCGAGCCTTGTTTTTTATTTTCCCTAGAATTCTCGAGCCTCTTGTTTTGGGAAAAGAATTAGGGCAGCAAAAGCCCCGCTTTTGGTCCCTCCAATATTTACTAAGTAGGGTAACTATGGGCCCCACATTGGGCTCACCTTATGAAAGATATAAATAAAGATTAAATGGGCCCCATAATGGCCCACCTTATGAAAGTTATAGATAAAAATCAAATGGGCCCCTCAGGTATTAAAATAGAAAAAAATCATGGCTTAGCCAAATAAATAAAAATTAGGGACTTAGCCATATTTTACTCTAATTAGAAATAGAGCTCAGTCAAATTTTACTCTAATTGGAAATAGAGACATAGCCAACTTTCACACTAATTGAAAATAAAGTCTAGTCAAATTTCACACTAATTGAAGAAAGGCTCTAGCAAAATTTTACTCTTAATAGTAAATAGGGCTCAACCAAATCTCCTTTTAATAGGAAATAGGACCCTAACCAAATTACTCTATAATAGGAAATAGTGGCTCAACCTAGGGCCCTAATCAAGTTTTTCTTTAACATAAAATTTTAAACTATATATGTAATTTCAAAATACAACTTAGAAATGTGATATTCTAAGCAACAATGGTGATAATATTTTGATGACATTGTTTGATTACAAACGTGAATATATGTGAAAAAAAATGATCATTACTGCTAGTTTCTATTCAGATAGCGATACAGGACCTCATAATGAGGGGGCCGCTACGCCCTCTTATCTTAATTACTTTTGCAAAAATTTTTTTTCTATCATTTTCCAATATTCTAGATTTTCTAAAAAAATTTCAGATTTTTTTGACGATTTTTTTAAATCGCACCGCTATGTCGCTACGCTACGTAGCACCCGCTTCGTAGCGTTTTGGCGGCGGGCTGCTACGCATACCGCTACGGCTATTTTCATCATTGAATCTTACTATGGAGTTCCACTCACTTTTTTAATTAAATGGTTAAGCGATACCAACTCCTTCCAGAGTAAAATCTGGAAGTACCCCATACGTTTGAAGGAAATTTATTTTGAGTGGGTTGGATTTTCAACAGGTGAGTCCCACTACCACTCTTTTAACTCCGAATTTCTCTTAAGTCAAAGCCTTGAAGAATCTGGACTTTACAAATGGATATATACCGGTTGGTCTTTTTTGCCATGCACTGTGTAAGGTGCCCAACTACTTTTCTTCCATACATTCACTTGTTAAAAAGAAGTTTTCGTGCATAGTGAGATGGTGGACATGTGGCACTTAGGAGTGGCGCTGTGGTCTCACCATATGGAAGAGAACTTGATGGATTAGTGATATGAGAAAAATAGACCTCATCATACATATTTGGGCATACAGTCAAAGGAAATACTTTTTAACCATTCAATGCTTCCATATCCACCATCCATTTTTATTTCCTTTGTTTGGATGATTAATAATATTTGCTGAGATTAATTTTTTTTTACTATCAACCAATCTAACATGCCCTTGTTTTTGTGATGGGGCTACTGGGCTACCCTGCAGACTATATTATGTGTATTTCTCTGTTTCATGGTTACTCAAAATTCCCATTGTATACTATTCCTTTTCAAATTGCACAGACTCTCATCTTCTTTCTCAACGGACTCCACTGTACTGCATTATTCTCAAACCCCGAATTTCAATGAATCGACTAGCAAATTATTCGGAACAAACTGTTTGCAATTCAAACCCCATGCAACGAATTAGGTAACTATGACTACTATTGGCTTTTTTTTCCTTCTCTTTTTACCCAACTGAGCCCTCTACTATTGCCTTTTCTGCAAAGACCAGCTGATTCAATTTAGTTGAATCGGGAGAGAGTTTTTCTCTCCTCTTTCCTTTGCACCGAAAGAAAGGACCGGTTGTCCCTTCTCGAGGTGTGAACCCGCCGATAGCACCACTAGGCTTCCCATAAGACTGTATAAGGAACGAGAAATTAAGTAACACCATGTCCACCACCATACGCATTGTGCACGCCTTATCTTATAACATTTAGGGGTAGCATCAATGGATGGTAAAATTAGAGAAACCCGTTTGAAATGGTTTGGGCATGTCCAATGCAGGCTAGCAACGACGCTAGTAAGGATAAGTTTGGCTATGCAGGTTGATGGCCCATCAGAAGGGGCAGGCCGAAGAGGATGTGGATGGAGGTAGTAAGCATTGATCTAAAGACGTGCAACTTATCTGAGGATTTAGCTCAAGATAGAGTGGAATGGAGAAACATAATTCATGTAGCTGAACCCAACATAGTTTGTGGATGGAGGTAGTAAACATAGATTTAAAGACGTGCAACTTATTTGGAGATTTGGCTCAGGATAGATTGGAATGGAGAAACAAAATTCATGTAGCCAACCCCAACATAGTTGGGACTGGGACTAGGCTTTGATGATGATGACGACAACGATGACACTAACTCCATCAACTTCCCACTTTCCAACTCCATCAAACACCTTCCACTTCTCAACTCCATTAAGCCCCTTTCACTTCCCAAGTCCCCTCTCCACCAAACCCCTTCCCATTTCCCAGCTCCATCAAATCATTATTTTTCATTTTTTATAATTTAAAGATATTTTTTTCAGAATTTTGGGGGCAAAAGATGGGCCTAAATCTAGACTTGAGTCAGGTCGGGGCCGAGTCCAAGTTTTGACACACTGGGCATGGGTCAGATTGGTCCTGGAGTCCAAGCTGAGCTTGGCTTTGGTCAGGATGGAACCTGTGCTTGCATCATTGCTTCATTTTGTTAGACACATTTCAGACGTCAGTTCGAGCTATACTTCCTGTGGAACCCTTATCTTGCTCTATAATGCACTTTACTGAAAAACTAAGCTTGTTTTCTATTTGTGAATAGTTTACTTTTGCTTTACTATAAGTTATTCCTCAAATTAAATTATCTAATTCTTAGCTGAGGATTGCCGAAAAAAATGATGACTGTAGATCAGCTAGTCCAACCTGAAGTTTATTGTCATTCAACTGTGAAATTCACTTCATCATCATTTTCGTTGGCAACTTCTCTTTCTAGTTTTCCTTGGATATATGTTATGTTGTTATTTGATTGGTCTTGATGATTTGTAGTTATGGGATGCAAGCACTGGCCAAGGGTTTTCACATTATAAAGAGCACCAAAAGAGAGCTTGGTCTGTTGATTTTTCCCAAGTGGACCCGACAAAGTTAGCCAGCGGAAGTGATGACTATTCTGTAAAGCTTTGGAGTATCAATGAGGCATGCACTTCCTAAACATATCCTTCTCTACTTGCTATTTTTTTTTTACTATATTTGAATGTTTAGCAAGTAAGCAAATATTTTCCTTATTCCTAGTGAAATGGAGACAATGCTTGATATTCCAAAAATAGAATGTATGGTATAGTCAACTGAAATAAGATGATTTAGAAAATTCCTGGAACAGATGTGGATGTCTTTTCGTGTGTGTATCCACTCTGATCAGATGTGGATGTCTTGCACAGAATACTGTGGAGTGGCCTGTGGGGCTTACCTGGGGCCCACAAACCATGGAGGATGTGGGGGGTCGAAAGATCTGGAGATGACCCACCTGTGTACAAGATTTCAAGTCTGTCCAATCATCCTAATCCCTTGATTTGTGGCTTTCAAGTTTAACAGTTTTAAAATGCATCATTTTTTTTTTTAAATTTCAATCCAATGTTTTAGTCCCATTCGGATCAGTGTAAAAAACATGGGATCCATGACATTCCGCGGAGAGGAGAGGGGGGGGGGGGGGGGGGGTGTTTGTGTTTGTAGGTGGGTGTTTTGGTGTTGGGTTGAGGAGGAGGAGGGAGTACTTTGTTCACAGGGGGCCCGAGGTGGGCCTCGCTGGTTTCATTCCACAGAGTGAGACATCTACACCCGAAGAAAATTATTTTGTATATATATACATATAGGAAGATGCTCCTATGAGAGATGCTCTCACCTTACTATGAGAGATAGGGTGGGGGCTCTCACATCCATATATATATATATATATATGAATGTACGTTTGTATGTGGGACATCCTCTCCTGAGAGACTTCTCTTACAGCTTGCGTGATAGAGAAAAGCCCCTTGTGGGGCCCACTTGGATGCACACCAGCCATAGGGGGATAGTGTGATAGGAAGGTCTCGTTGTGGATATGATTTTCGGTGAAAATCATCTCAATGAGATCATCACAACCATTGATTTACGGGCCTTAAACTTTAATGGCTTCTTAAGTTACACTTTTTATGAAATTCAATCCAACGGTAAGAATAATTTTGATTAGTGTCAAACTGGGGTCACTGCCAATTCATGGGGGTTAGTGAGTGTGAGGCCGCGGGACTGGCCATGAGGGTTCCATGTGGTGAAAAAAAAGTCCTCTCATGCTTGCCTTAAAAGAGAATCGAAGGAGAGGATTTTCATATATATATATATATATATATATATATATGAAAATCCTCTCCTGGGAGACTCTCAAAGTGAGCACCATCTGGTAGCACCTATTTGTACTAGCACAGGGGACCCCCTATGGTCAATCCAACCCCCTCACACTCTCTCATGAACTCATGAAATGGGGGGTGAGTTCTGCTTGGAGTCTCTCATGAGTCATGAGAGATGTCTGCAGGTGAGCCAACCTCTCTCCCTCAACCTACACAGGCACACTCACGCACGTATATGCTCTTTCTGAACTCTACCGGCAGTGCCATTCATGGTTTGAAGAGCCGCATAATGTAATGCTTTTACATGTTACATTCTAGTTTCAGCAGTCAATATTTCTGGTATGTTAGCATGGTGCTCCAAAACTTAAATTATAATGGGACTATGTAGTATATACCTGTATAGTATACCATCTTAGTTACTTTTGTCATGCTAATGGTATCTAAAGTCATTCATTGAAAAATGATATTCTAAACTCTAGAGGGGGAAAGATGGAGTATGGAGATGAAGGGATGAAGACAGATCTGGTGGTCAAGAGGAGAGATTTGTTTCTCTGTCTTGACTCTGCCAGATGGTACTTTACTGTACTGAAGCGGACACAGAAATCCACAGGAGCCCATCTGTAGTTCAATATTGCCATATACTAAAAAAATCAATGCCTTAGAAGAATCTCAGAATAGTCTAAGAGTGTAGGACCATAACAGCATAAACCCATCAATATCAAGGAAGATCCATCAATATGTTCATGCTTATCGTCAATGTCAGACAAAGACTTAAATTGTGTGTCGCGAGACTAATGAAAAATGAACAATAATAGCCAAACTTCTAGTTTCTCGATGTGTTTGTAATAGTTCATACTTGGTGATTAGTGGTATGTCTTTCCTAGTTATTTACTATATAATTTAACTGGAAAAGAAAATAAGAAAGTTTGCTTTCGCACTTTATCTGAATCCAAGTTGTGGTTTGACCAAAAGGATTTTAAGTTCCACATTAATCCTCTCCACACAAGAAAAGAGGAAAAATAGCAAATGAAAATGCATTTTCAAGGGTTTTCCTTACTGATACATATGACAAGCAGTTTTGGAGGAGCAGCCCTGAAATGCAACGCAATAAATATATTGAGGATGCCACTATTCGTGGTATTTCAGAAATACCTATAGATCTCCATGCAAAAAAAAGAAAAGAAAAAGAAATTGAGGAAAACAATATAAAATGTTGTATTTTCCAACTTTCTCTAAGTTTCTTTCAGTTGTAATATTCTATTTTTTACTTCGAAGCAGTTTATAAAATCTCCAAAGTTCTAGTCATATTAGGCCTTTTTCAACCTTAATTAATAGAATAATTATAAAAATAAAAAATAAAATGAAAATGAAACTAAAAGTTGTCATTTGATAAAGATCACTGCCGCCTGCTGCGGGTCACTACTCTCAATTATCATGTTATTTGATATATTGTGTAAGATTAACACTGTTGTAAAAATCGGCCTAGGCGGCGCCTAGGCGCTAGTCGGCGGTCACCGCCTAGGCGGTGCCTAGGCGCTAGGCGGGGATTAATCCGACTAAGAGGGGATTAATCGGGCTAGGCGGGGATTAATCGGAAATTAATCCCTAGTCCATGCCCACCGCCTAGCGTCCGCCTAGCGATTTTTACAACATTGAAGATTAATGCAGTTTGCCTATTGGATATAAATCCCTTCATACAACTTGATATGAATCTGTATCTCAAATCCTATGATTTTAACAACACTGATCATAATAGTTGCAATATTTTCTATTACTACTGGTAGTAGATAAGTATTTTTTAGTGTAACACTACTATCCTGTTTCTAAAATATATAATGCAACATATTTGTAGGAAAAAGATGTTTTGTAAAATTTAAATTTAAACTTGAATGTGACTATCTCGGACTATAAAAATGCATTGTTCTGTAGAAAAAAACAGGATACTGAAAAATATTTCATCTTTTTATTTTTATTTTTTTAATGCAACATCTTTCTTTATTTTTATTTTTTTAATGCAACATCTTTCTGGAGAGAATAAGAAGTGAATAATGGCTGTTTGATGTGATTCTTTGGTATGATGGCAGGCAAACTGTATTGGCACAATAAAAAATGTTGCCAACGTATGCTGTGTTCAGTTCTCTTCTCACTCCTCGCACTTGTTGGCTTTTGGATCTGCTGATTACAAGACATATTGTTATGATCTTCGGAATACAAGAATTCCTTGGTGTACATTGGCAGGGCATGGTAAAGCTGTTAGCTATGTGAAATTCTTAGACTCGTGTACGCTTGTTTCCGCATCAACAGACAACACCCTTAAGATTTGGGATCTTAACAAGACCACTTATAGTGGTTTATCTACCAATGCTTCTAGCTTAACCTTGAGTGGTCATATGAATGAGAAGGTTTGTAGTCTACTAGATGGTTTGTTTTACTGTCGCCAGCTTTAGGGCTTGAAGCATTTGTTTGAAACTGATAATCTGCTGACCATTTCTTTTTGTTTACTCAGAATTTTGTGGGTTTATCTGTTTCTGATGGTTATATAGCATGCGGCTCAGAGACCAATGAGGTACTTCTAATTTTAATGTGGTAGTATTGAGATTACGCTTGAATCTTTACACATTTTGACTTGAAACTCTTCTGTTTAATGAATCTGATATTGTTTGAATGGTAATATAAAATATGTACTTTGCATCTAATATGTACCGGGGGTAGTTCTATCCACAGTTCTAAACTCGGTAAAACTTGGTTAGGTCAACTTGACTCACTCAAGAAGTCCCCAACTCCGCTGAAAGCTTTCTGTGCAGGGCTGCTTATCAAGTTGTAATTATATTTAATGAAAACTCATCCAAGTTGGGCCAACTCAAAATACTTATATTGGTTTAACCAGTGCCTTTTTGTCTAAATTCTGGGCTCAGTGTAAAAGATTGATACTTGGGTGAGTCTGGAACCCAAAAAAATTGGGTTATATAAAAGGCGCAGGAAAAAAAAAAAAAATCCAGAAAACAAACGAAAGCCTAGCACCTTTCCTTTTCCTTCCTCAAAGGGGACTCTTTCTCATCACAAGATCGAACTCTCTTCTCCATCGTTTCACAGTGGTATTTGAAGAGACTGCTTTTTATTTTTCATGTTGTTTATCTTTTCAAATTTTTTTTTTTTTACTTATAAACATGATTATATATATTTATTTAAAACTAACAAGAAAGTCAATTTTTGGCCAAGTCTTCATGTGGAATTGATCAGTAGCATTTTGAGTCAAGACGAGTCTTCATGTTTTTTAATGATGCGTCTGTTGAACCTATATGTATGTTATTTCATTATTCTCCTCTTCTTCTTTGTATTTGCACCTGCCAAAAAAGAAGCCTCAATATTTGGTGCATTGTCATTAATTAACTTTAGTTTTTGGGAGGTTTTGTTGGCATGATTATTCAGTTAGCCGTTGCCAGATATGTAAGCAACATGTAACATATTAGGTCAACATGGGACTCTTATGGTATGCCATAACTGTCATTGTAACTGTACTTACTGAATTACTTTTAACCTTCGAAAAAATATTTGGAGGAGAGGAATTATAGGATCTGATGCTTTATAACATAGCGCTTTTTTCACCTGAGGGACTGCCGCATGTGACCGATGTGGGATTTTCGATCCACGCCATCTACAAAAGTGGGAAGCGTGGACCAAAATTCCCCATCCCGTAGGTGAGAAATATCCTCATGACATATACTGTTTTCTGATATGCTATTTCACACCAGTGGCTCCCATGGTTCTGCGGTCTAGACCATTAATCTGGTGCACCCCACTGTTGATGGGGGAACCACACTGTTCAAGATTAGGAGATAATACTCATCCAACTATTGTGTCTCTTAAAGTGGTTGACTAAAACATAAAAATCCAGAAAAAGAATAATGATTAAATGTTTTGTTACTTTGAAGGTTGTATGGGGAATCCTTGTCTAGTTTGGCAGATTTATGGTCTGAACCACCCAAGCATCAGGATCCTATAATTACTCATGCAAATGTCTTTCTTGTTTGGAAGCTTAACTTCACTTGCTGTTTACAATTTCTTGTTGTGTTCTTTATTTAATATAGTAATGAACATTTGAAGCAATAGTGCAAATTCTAGATAAGTTGCCTCGTCTCGCATACCTTGGAAATCTAATTTGACTTTGGTTCATCTCACAAATAGGTTTATTTGACCAGAGAAAATTGACACTTCTTTTTTCTGGCCTTATTCACCCATATGACTCTGGCCAATTCTTGCCAATTGAAACAGAAAAAACGACTGGGAGTGAATTATTCACTATGAAGTACCGAGTGAATATGTTGTGATACAATATTTCAAGTTACAAGTTTACAGTTTTCTGATCTGTTTCTATTAAGAGAATGCTATGTTGTGGTATTTTTTGCCTTTGAACATTGATAAATCTCTTATTCACAGAACTTGCTTCTAATTTGTAATGCTGTCTTGTTTTTCCCCAGGTTTTTGCATATTATAAATCTCTCCCTATGCCAATGACATCTCACAAGTTTGGTACCATTGACCCTATTTCTGGGCAAGAGACAGCTGATGATAATGGGCAGTTTGTTTCAAGTGTCTGCTGGAGAGGGAAATCCAATATGGTTGTTGCCGCTAACTCCAACGGCTATATAAAACTGTTGCAAATGGTATGAAAAGAGGGGGAAACATGGTTTCTTGTGACTGCCAGATAGCAGAGATAGCTAAGCCTTTGCTGCTCGCATCATGTGATGTGGCTTCAAGTAGATGGATGGATGAAGACATCAACAGGACATGTGGCAGAAGGGCAATCCCACATGACATCTCTGTACTAGACCACCTGGCATATGAGATTATTGGATTTGGTGAGAGTTAGAATGCCAAGCTCCCTGGGAGTCCAATACAGTCGATTTATCTTCAGCAAAATTGTATGGAATCTTTGTGCTGAAGGAAAATCTCTCTAACACCCCCTATGAAATCTTTTTGCTGAAGAAAAGAGCTGCACAGATTAACAGAGTCATTTTTTTTTTCTGAAGGGAGGAGAAGAACAGGTGAAAATGTGATGTATTTGGTTCTTTTTTCTCTCTTTCTTTTCCTGTTTTCTGTGATTTTTTAATTCAAATTCTCCACTTTGTGGTTACATCCAGAGCCAGTTTTGTTGTGTTCAATTTCAAACTCTGAGCCTGCAGAAGAAAAATTGAAATCTACATAAATGGACATGTATGCAGAGGAAAAAGAACATTCAAAATCTACAAAATTCAAATGAAATGTGACTCTGAATCCAGGGCTGGATCTTCTTGCTGTCCAAAATGGCGATTGGGTGTTTCTACTCATTACAAATTCAGAGCCTGTTAGAGATGGTGGAGGCGGAGGCCTCTTGGTCAAGAATTATCTGATAGACGAGCAGGTATTGGAAATCATGAATTTGACTGCAATCCTTGAATGTTTGAAAAAAAGCTGCAATCCTTCAATGTTTGGAAACAAATTGTCCATGTTCAGGGTTGATAGAGTTTAGACTTTGGGTTGCTTTGGTCAGAAGGTATACCATTCATGCATCTGCACACAGTCAATGTTGATGAGCTATTCATTCTTATCCATTTTACTGGAAGGTGTATTGAATAAGAAATTCCCACAGCATCTAACAAAAGAAAATTGCTTTGAAAATAAAGGCTTATTTGGGTTATTTATTTTCTGGGAATCTGCTTTTATACCTTATTGTTGTTTATTTATAGATTTGAGTTTTGATTTAAGATGTGATTGATTGCTAATGGGAGTAGAATTTTTCCTTGCAGGAATTCGTCTGAGTAGAAAAAATTATAGGAGAAAAAGATTCTGTTCTTGAAGTGACAGAGGACTTGATCATCTTTAAAAAAATTCAATGCCAATTGCTGCATGTTGAATGTTTTTGAGCTATTAATCCCTTAATATTTTCTTGGACAGAGACGAGGGACATGCATTCTGTGGAAAGTTGCCATTGTATGTACAAGGGGGTAAATAATAATGATAAAAAAAAAAAAACCACAAAAAAAACAAAACAAAATGCCTTGAAGGTAAAACCTATTTTTTGGGTTATTAAGTATCTGAGCATTCATCCATAAATCGCTGATTTAACCACATTTTGTTATTATATTCTAAGAATTGTAATTGTACTTGTAATAAATGATTATTGTTGTCATTATCTGTTTATTTTGATAATTTTATAAGATAGCAATTAGACCAACTATGATCTATCAAGCATGATGCTTGCCAATCAAGAAGCAACACATGCGCAAAAGAAGTATGGCAAAAATGAGAACGTTAAGGTAGATGTGTCTTAAAATAAGAAATGAGCTCTTTCAAAAGTTTTTGAGGCGTAACACCAATAGATGATTAAATAAGAAAAATCTTCAGATGGTTTAGACATGTACAATGCAGGCCAACACTGAAGCAGGTGTATGGAAATAGTAAATATAGATGTGAAGAAGTGTAATATATGTGGAAATTTGGGTCAGGATAGATCAGAATGGAGAAATAAAATTCATGTTGTTGATCTTAACATAATTGGGACAAGGCTTTGATGAAGAGGAAGATAATGTTTGTTTGAAGAAAAAAACAAGGCTGCATTGGCTCCATTCTTCCTCCGGGGAGAGTTCCTCCTGATGTTTGGTTGTGATTTTGAATGGAAAATTAAATATAGAAGAAAATCCTGTCCTTTGATCTAATAATTACTATTTGTCAATAGAGTGCAAGCTGCTCCCTATTGCAAGTCAGTTGTGGTTCAAACCATGTTCAATGAAAAAGAATATAATTACCTAGTGTCAAGAGTAAGGAGTTTTTATGTCTCACCAAGATCTTCAAGCGTTTGCTTTATTTATTATATCTTCCATTAGAATGGTGCAAATTATAAAAGAAAAAAAAAAAAAAAAAACTTTGGATAGAACATTGTTGACGATCTGAAAAAAAATCTACATTTTCATTGAAAGAAGCTTAGTATTTTTATTTTTTTGGCTGGGTTACAAAAAAAGGAAAAAAGAAGCTTAGTTGAAAATGTATAATTCACTCCGTTCTATTTTACCAAACCTTTTCTTTTTTAGAGCAAGGGGGATCAAGAGAGATGGTGGGGATATGAAATCTTCTTGATACATATATGGGATTTTTACCAAAAAATTGTTTCTAAATCTGTATTACACAGATTCACAAATACATTAAAACATCTATATGGGTGTTCGTACAAGTGTTTTGGACAAATTTACCCTAACATCAACGTGAACGATATCGTCATAACCACTTTCACCATCATTTTCTATTTCCCAACTCCCGCCCTTTGCCTCTTCTATCTAGACGATATCTTGCCCTCAAGATTTTCCATCTCAGAAAAGGTTTCTCCTAGTTTTGATCTGCCGATCGGAGAAGAGTATGAGTTGTAGAGGGATCTCAGGCTAGGATTCTCTGTCTTGCAGGAGGAATACAGGGCTTCCGGTTGCTGCCTGAATGTTTTGTGTGTTCTTAGACTTAGATCGTCGTCAGAGAGGAGAATTCGCGTTCGCCGATGCCTGAGAAAGTTATTTCCCACTCGTTTTGATCCATCAAACCCTCTTATATTCCCTTCTTCCTTCTTCCCCACTCTTTGCCCTTCATTCTTCCCCCTATTACAATATTTGGATCTTCAGGTTTGGATTTTGGATTTAAGTGTTCTCACTATTTTTGTAAATCTATGGAACTAGCTCTTGCTTTTTTCTCACAAATTTTCTCGGCAATCTGCTCTCATCCTCTATCTTGTTTTGTTGCTAACAATGAGATTATGGTCTTAGATTGATTACTTTTGAAGTGTATTTGATATGAATAATGCAATGCTTCACTGTGATGTTTCTAATATCTCTGAAAATCTGCAGTACCCATATATTTACCATTAACTCTGGGCCATGTCATGTCATGTCTTATTTTTATTTTTTATTGTCAATTTACTTAAATAACTTTAAAGAAAGGATAAAGATATGGTTTAACTTCATCCATTTAGGTCATTGTCTAAAGATTTTCTTGCAAATTTGTGTCTTGATAATGCCTCTGAACTCCTAATTGATATTGCGTTCTTTAAGAGTTTGATATGTACCCATGGTAGCCATGTGATGTGCTTTAGCCTAACCCAAGCAAGAGTAGGAATGCTAACCTCTCTAGGATTTTAGCCTAATCCAAGCGAGAGTAGGAATGCTAACCTCTCTAGGATGTGGAGAATCTGATGGTGGGGTCTATATAAGGTCATTTCTCCTTGTATTAAAGTATTCAAAAAGAAGAAGACACTTGGATCTTTCATCCATAACAGTGTCTAAATCTTGGGGTTGGGTGGAAAAATAGATAGAAAGTAACAAAGCCAAACCTCAAATAGATTGACGGGATAAGTTTATGATGATAATAATGATTGTTTAAACCTTAGAGAGTCAGTGAATAAATAACCTGTAAATAAACGTAGAAGATATCTGTGTGGAGAATGATTGAGAATGGTCTTTGGAGAGCACTTTAAGTTTAGCAGATGCAGTTCAAGTTCCACAATTCATCTGGGCCCAAAAATTGGAGATAGGTTAGCTCATGCCTTGCAAGTGTAGAAATTTGCGAAACTACATTTTGGATAAAATTCACCATATCTTCGTTATGAGAAAACATCTTAATATATATAAAGGTGAGAATAAGATAGACGTACAAAATAAATCTCAAATCTATTGAAAATTCAAACACAAACTTAAATTTATTCCCACACACACACACACACACCCCACCCAACTCTGATCACAAAAGGGTCCTTGGGCCCATGGTCCGACCCAAATGGGTTGTGTAGTTCAAGGTTGCTTCGTCAATCTCAGACAGGCATGCATCCATCAGACAGCTTCATCATTTTGTCAATCATAGTCTGCACCAAGCAAGCCTTGTAGACCTTCTTACTATATTCATGGTGTGAGTTCATCCATTTCAGTTGTTCAATGTAGGCCACAATGGTTTAAAAATTCAATATGGTGGATTGAAATTTTCAATTGTTTCAGTTAAAAATGGTGCCCAATTGTAATCATTTTGCATGGTAAATCAGGTAGGTTCTCCTTTTCCCACAGATGGCAATCATAACCACTTATGCATTATTTACTTGAAGTCTGTTTTTCTTCCATAACTTATCCTGTTATTTAATTTACATTAACTAAGTATGTTGTTATGGGAGTCAAGTATGGATGTAGAATAGTAGAACCACTGTTGTAGGCTGCATTGACAATTCATCATCCATATATATTGGATATGAGTATGATAGACATTAATATAAATACAATCCTACATCTTATGTAAGGTTGAGAGTTGATATTGTAGTTCAAAGTCCAATTGGCACGAAGAGAGTCATCAGATTAGTTAGGGACAGACATCAAATCAAAGAAGAAACCTATGGAAAATGCAATATTACTATGTTGTTGTTGTTGTTGTTTTTTTTTTTTTTTTTTTAAAGGTTTATTTCTTACATCGCAACATTACTATGCCATGATAACTAAAAGCCCTATCAAATACAAAGTCCCTGTGAAGCCCACTTCATGGCCACTTAATTCCAGTCCCATCTTGACCACAACTGTGACCAGTCCCTGTGAAGCCCACTTTATGGCCACTTAATTCGCTCTCTGACTAGTCCGCATTGATGGGTGAGCATGAACTTGAACTTGAAACTGAGGCCAGCAATGAGAAGTCTCTCTTGGGTTTAGGATGGTGGGAACCAAAGAACATAAATAGGAGTGGAGTGTGGAGATATTTTGATGGGTTTATTTCTGGTCTCATTTCTGAATTCAGTCTCTTAGTAGTCCACATTGCTACTTTTCCTAGTTGTGGTTTTATTTCTGGTTACCAGAAAATAACATGTTTTAATGGTGCATTTAAATGTAACCCGTATCAAGGTCCTTTCAAATGTCTTAAGAGTTTTTATTTTTATCAAGGGGCATAAGAAAACTGTCTACTATCTTTTAGATATTTTTTTTTTTTTGTGGGGATTTGACATCTTTTGAGAAGAATAAAGGAGTTTTAAGGCTCGAATAAAAATGGGCTAAACATGAAGACAAGAGTCACCCCTTATGTAGATAAGATCATTAACCACGAAACTCAAGCATCGCAGAGACTACAATGTTGGCAAGCGGGGGAATTAGAGTTTCAGGTATTGTCTCAAGAGTACACGGATGTTGTTCACATCGATCGAAGGTCATACACATGATGCATGCAAATGGGACCTTCTTGGCATTCCTTGTTCACATGGCATTTGTGTGATTAAACTCAGTCGGTATGATCCGTACGACTTTTGTGAGCATTGGTTCTCTAGTGATTGTTATCGAGCAACTTATAATGATGTTATCCATGCCACGCGCGACAGAAAATAGTGGGATCTTAGAAGTGTCGAGTGTGTCTTGCCCCTAGTAGCTCGCAGACAACCTGGAAGCCAAAAAAAAAATCGGATACGAACAGATGACAAAATGAGGTAACAAGTAACATGCTCCCATTGCAAAAAGTGTGGTTATAATTGACAGACATGTAGAGATCCACCTCAAGCGGATGAAGAGACCGGGGGGGGGGGGGGGGGAGACATTTGTTGATTTATATTTTGGATGTATCCTCAATAACTAGAGGAGAACATAATTTGTATACTTTGATGTATCCTCAATAACTAGAGAAGAGCTTATTTTGCATATGGTAATTTGGAAATCTTTTGTATATTGGAACCATCCATTTGGGGTGTTTGTGTGATCTCAATATGGTTTCTATTGTCTGTGCCCGTTTTGTTTTTCCTATTTGCTTCATACAAATTCTACTCTTCATTTTATCCACTTACTCAGGTAGCTCTCTTTATTTCCTTCAAATTTAATTGTTGTCATTTGTTGTAAGGTCTGTGACCTTATTGGATCAGTTGGGCCCAATATCAGGCACTGACCCGTTTAATTTATTATTATTATAATTAATTGTATTTTAGATATTTAAGTGGGTTTAGATCATGAGCGAGTTTCTTTTAACACTAGAATAATGTCTGCAAAGTTTTGTGCGATTTCGAGTTCGTTTGATCATAGCAGGGGGGGTAGTTTGCAATTTAGGAAAAATTGAGAGTTTTTCAGAAATATTCCAAACGCCATGAATTCCGGGTTCGTTGGAAAGGTTTCATCGCGAGGATCACTTTTGTCTCTTGACTCGTCGTGATCCGACAATTAGAAACCCTTCAAGTGGTTCTTTCATCGGACCCACTCAAAGGGCAACTTAGTCATTTTCTCCCTCCCTTCTTTTTAAACAGGGATTAGCCCTAATTTTCATTCGTTCTCTGTAATGAAGAACAACTGCAGCCTCCTTTTTTCTTCCTCTTCTCTTCTCAAGCCCAGGACTCTAGCCTGGAGAGACTAGCTTCGCAATCCGAACCGCTAGACTTCGTCCTCTCGATCCCCTCTTTCTTCCGATACCAATTTGGTAGGATCCCCCAAACTTCATCTTTTCAATCATATTCCTTTCAGATTAGAAATAGCCTTATCTTGATTTTTTTCCTTCCTTTCTTCTTCTTGGCTTCCTAGATTGTGTTTTGTCGGGTTAGATTTGGGATTTTGTGATAGAAAGGCTTCTCCTCGAGTTTTATCAATTTCCAATCTTCTTCTTGGTTGAGGCAAGTAGATTTGCATTGTGTTTTTTTTAAGCATGTATGTTTGTTTTCATTTGATTGGCTATAATTCTTGATAGATTTCCCTTAATTCCAAGCCTGTTCTGATTTTAATTGGAAATTATATGTTAGGTTAGGTTTTTGGAGAAAAATTGGATTGAAATGGATAAATTATTGATATTAGGTTGTTTAGAATTGTTTATTTGATTCAATGGAATGGAATGGATTGTTGGGAGAGCAGGATGCTCTATTTTATGCAGGTGGGTAGCCTTTGGAAAGGCTTGGAAATGGAGGGGGTGAATTGGGGCAGAAGAGTTTCAGAAATGACTTGAAACTGCACTGATCCCGCACTGTCGGTTAGCCGAAAACAGGAGTTTGGTTAGCCGAACTCTGTGTCGGTCAACCGAAACCCCAATTCGGTCAGAAAACCAGAGAGCTATGTATTAGTCTCTGATGAACATCGGTTAGGCTCTCGGTCAGATTAAGGTTAGCTGAAATCAGGGAGTTCGGTCTAGGGGTGATCGACCGGATTTCCGGTCCGGCCCAAAATGAAGGACCGGACCGGACCACTTATAAGCGGTCCGGTCCGGTCCGGTCCAAACCGGTCCGGTTGGACCACTTAAAGTGGTCCGGACCGGTTTCCATATTTTTTTTTTCATTTTTTTTTTGTTTTTTTGTTTTTTCATTTTCACCTCACATCTAAAAAGTAGGCAAATGTCAAATGAATGAATGATGGGTTTTACAAATAGGTGATGGGCTCATGCCTCATGGGCTCAAAGATTATGAAAAAAAAAACTAAAAAAAAATATATTTTAATAAATGTGGTCCGGTCCGGTCCGGACCGGACCACAAAAGGCCCGGACCGGACCGGATTTGGACCACCAAGACCACAAATCCGGTCCGGTCCGGTCCGGTTTTGTGGTCCGGTCCGGTCTGCGGTCCGGTTCTGTGCAGCCCTAGTTCGGTCAGCCGAAAACCCATTGTCGGTCATAATTCCAGAGAGCTGGTTTTCAGCTTTTCTGAGTTCGGTCAGCCGAATTTCCATGTTCGGTTAACCGAACTGATGAATTCGATTAGCCGAAGGCTAACCGAGGGGTTAACCGAAATTGCCATTTTGCCTTGTTTTATTCCGAACTAAGACTGTAACCTAGGTTTGGGACTTAGATGTTGGAAACCCCTAATCTACTATCACATGACCATAAATGGGATTGCAATTGAAACCCGTGGCTTGGTGTGGATTCGATGAGTTGTTTAGGTATTCGTGTATTAATATGATAACCGAATATGTATGGAACTGAATCGTCCGATACTTAACATGGATGACACCACTTGCTTAGGATTGGATTGTAATTCCTCCTTGACTTGTAACTTGGATCCGTCGTTTATATTCCTTGTACATTCTCGTGGCATAACATACTTAATTAATTATGAAACATAAATCCTTGTAGGATTTCGGACTTGGACCTGACTTATAATGTACCTTAGGAACCTGTATTATGTCTTGATAAACATGACTGGCAAGCATGGAAAGGGATTGTCGCGTGTTGTACTTGTCTTGAATGAGATAATCCCTATAGTCGTGTCTTGTATATTGAGCTAACCAGACTTGCTTGTCTGGTTTGTTCGTGTGTCAACACCACTACGTTATTATTCGTATATCATGACCATCTGCAGTTTGGGGTATTATTGACAGGCCGGTTGCTCGGTCGTTGGGGTGGGCAGTCGGCGTTGGACGGCATCCATGACGTTAAATAGCTGGGAGCGGGCTTGGACCATGCTGCTATTCCCAGGACCGGGAGCTTGGATCCCACTGGAGCCGGACTTTGGTATCAGTAGTCTTGCTTGGATTGTTACTGGTACCCTGGGTGGTGGCTTGGACATCCTCGGAGTCTCCCTCTTGTTTCTTGTTTTGCATTGCATGTATAGTGGTTATTGCTAGATGATTTCTCGGATTCCTTTTTATTGTTTCTGTTGATTATTATTCTTGTTTTATGCCTAGCCTCGCTGTTCTTGTATTCTCATGCTTATATACTTGTCATTACTCTCTTTTGATACATGCATGTTTATTATTCTTTGCTTATCTATTGCTCAACATGTAGCTGACTCTGTTCCTTGGTATGCAGACTCCTTAAGTGAGTATTACTACTGGAGGAGCAGGCCGGTGGGGAGATCCCAGAGGATCTCCAACCAACAAAGGAGGAATGCGAGTGGCGTGCCGATGACGTAAAGTAGCGTTATCACAGCTGGCACGAGAGAGATTCACATGGACTTCATTTAGTTATATTCTTATATTTATTTCTCTCGTTGGGCCTTTTTTCATTGACTTTGCTTTCTTTTAATGGCCTTGGTTATTGGGTGGCCATTGTAATAAATTATCTTAACTCCTTCGTTAGTTTTTGTTCATTTATTCTTGCAACTTTAATATTTAATGAGTAGTATTATTCATTGTTGATATTCCATATGCCTAGAGTTGTATGAACTCTACATTTATTGTACTACATGAGGCTTGAAATATTATATTCTCACCGCGGACTTACGATCCTGGGCCTAAATGACAAAAATTTTAATTAGTCATAAATTTCACTCTCCGGATCCAGTTTATTCTTTAATCGGGTTCGGGGGACGTGATACTTGTTTTGCTATTTCTCTTCTTATTTTACTGAATACTGATATAGGTTATTCTCTATGTTACATGGACTCGCCATTTTTTGGCTCGAACCCACGTCGATGCGGTATGGTATGGACTCAGACATGGGAAACGTACCAGACTCTTTTTGATTCAGTTCGATGCGGTAATGTATTTCGGGAAATATGAAAGGTGTGGGAGACTTCTAATGGAAGTAAAAAAAAAAAACCCTCTAAAAATAAGAGTTATTTTGAAGAAGCAGTTCATACAATAGAGAAGAGAGATCTATATTACAGTAACATTAAAAAAATAAAAGTAGAACTCAAATGATACAATACCCATTTAATCTTGTGCTAAGCATGCTTGCAGAAACCACATAATCCATCACTCTGGCACACAGACTCATCATCTCATCATAATCTCCCATGTATATCGTATTTCAGGTATGCATCTCATGTAATCTTCTTCACCCCGAACATGCATAGAGTTGCATTGAAAGAAAAAAAAAAAAGGTTCTTGCAGTGCTTAACAATGGAGATGGGAAAGGGTAGGTGAAAGGGCGATTTTTGGCCTCCCAATCTCATTCAATGCAACTTCCCCACTTCTCCAGATTTCGAGTATTGCAACATAATTAATGGGAAATAAAATCAAGATCTTTTGAAAACAATATTGCAACATAATTAATTGGAAATAAAATCGAGATCTTGAGAAAACAATTGTGCCAGCAAGTTTGACCAATGATAAGAGAATGGTGTGTATTTGCATTGAATGGGATGTTATACAAAAAAAGAGGAAGTAAAATGGCTTAAATGACTCCTAATCTCTCTCTCTCTCTCTCTCCAAAAGGATAAGTATAGCTCCTATTTTTTTATCTATATGGCTCCTGGTTTCTCTCCAAATGGCTTCCACTAACGTTTTATTTTTTTTTATTTTTTGGTCTTCTACTAACAAACGTATGTGGTATTGAATTTTATTGTTAAGAAAAAAGTGTGGTCCACAAGCTAGAAGGTTTGGATTGAATATGTGGGTCTCATGGTAACACCAGGTTGTTAGCAAGGCATAGTTCTCAAAAGACAACCCAATCAATCCATCAGCACTGAGTGAGCCCTCAACACCCACTCATCACATGTAAATCATACTCTTCAGTGGTACCACTTATAAAATTAAAAAGTGATCATTACAAATGGCGATTTAGAAGGTTGTTATGGGGCCCACTTATAAAAATCCAATTCAATCAAAATAAATGCGCTCAACTTATAAGGAGGCCCTCAACACCCATTTATCACATGTAAATCATATTCTTTAGTGTGGGTGAGTTATGAAAATAAAAAAGATCATTAGAAATTTGGCCATAAAAGAGAAGGCCATTTAATTTGAATGGTTAGAAGGTTTTCATGGGGCTCACTTATAAAAAATCAAATCCAATCAAAATAACTCTCAACTTATATGGGCCCCAACTAGAATCTCATCCCACAGTGGAATCCCACTCGTTTAACTAATGACTTCTCCAAGTTAGAGATGCAATCTCATACCATTATTTATTAACGGTAATCTGTCACACGTTTTAGATCAGGCCCCTAAGTATTTATATCCATTTGATCAACCAAATGGGGTCTTGATCCACCTTTTGTGGGGCTTGATCAAGGGGAGAGACTCGAGATCCAAATTGGGCGGTCAAGATGAGTCCAAAATAAATGTCAGAAGCAATTATGATTGTTCTAAATTAATTTAGAAATCAAGTTTGATCAATTCTGCCCCATTTGGACCAGTTCAAGCGGTTAATGCAGCTCCAAATAAGGCCAACAGCTCCATTGAAGTGGGTAGCAGGTTGGCGGATTATGATCCACCTGATTTGGGCACAAATCAGAACCAGTCAAACTGGGACAACCACTGGAACAAATTAATAGGCACAAGGGATTTTAATTGGCACAAATTAAACTAATTTTTTTTTAAATAAGTACAAACTAAACTTAATTTCACTAGGGAACTCAATCCTGAATGGTGGATTATTTGGTCCTATTTTTTGGATCATAAACATAAGGACATTAGTTGGTTTAATTGGACATTAGATTACTCGCGTAGTAAAATTCCTTTTTTTTTCAAATGAATCATAAGAGGATCATCATGACACGAGTGTTAACAGTACGCCATGCAACCAAGTACAAGTGGATTAACGCGACAGAGATACATAAATTAAACTAATTTTTTAAATAAGTACAAATTAAACTTAATTTCACACGAAACCCAATCTTGAATGGTGGATTACTTGGTCCTATTTTTTGGATCATGAACATAAGGACATTAGTTGATTTAATTGGACATGAGATTACTCGCATAGTATTTTTTTTTTTTTATCAAACGAACCATAAGAGGATCATCGTGACGCGAGTGTTAGCAGTACGCCATGCAACCAAGTACAATTGATCATTAACGCGACAAAGAGACACAAATTAAACTATTTTTTTTTAAATAAGTACAAATTAAACTCAATTTCACATGGGAACCCAATCCTGAACGGTGGATTACTTGGTCCTATTTTTTGGATCATGAACATAAGGACATTAGTTGATTTAATTGGATATGAGATTACTAGCGTAGTAAAATTCTTTTTTTTTTCAAAAGAATCATAAGAGGATCATCATGACACGAGTGTTAATAGTACGCCATGCAACCAAGTACAAGTGGATTAAAGCGACAAATAGACACAAATTAAACTAATTTTTTAAATAAGTACAAATTAAACTTAATTTCACACGGGAACCCAATCTTGATTGGTGGATTACTTGGTCCTATTTTTTGGATCATGAACATAAGGTCACCTTGTGAAATGATTCATAAGAGGATTATCGTGACACGAGTGTTAATAGTACGCCATGCGACCAAGTACAAGTGAATTAACACGACAAAGAGACACAAATTAAACTAATTTTTTTGGTCCTATTTTTTGGAAAGTAATTTTTGGTCCTACTTTTTGGATCATGAACATAAGGTTATTAGTTGATTTAATTGGATATGAGATTACAAGTGTAGTAAAATTCTTTTTTTGTTTCAAAAGAAATATCAAACATATAAAAATCTTAAATGTAAACTTTAATTGGACAAATGAATGTAGCATTTGTGAACATTATTTTTCTTCTTTTGGAATATAGAACTCAGGTTGACCATATCAATCAAATTTTAGCTACTAAAATACTAGTTTGGTTATATTTATTTCATTCAGATCTATCTTACCAGAAGATCCAATTGAGTCGGATCAGTACAGAAATATCCTAACAGTAGGCCCAAAACTCATGTAATACATATAAATATATATATATATAAGTGTATATGATATGGATCCTTAAATGAGTCAGATTAAATCAATGGGTCGGACAATTGACTAGTCCGACTCAATGAACCAAAGAGAAGAGGGCGGTTGTGACTTGTGAACAGAATGCTACCGTGCATAATTCTAAAATCAGTTTTTTCATTTTTTATGCCCACATCAAAGTCTGCAAATCCGCATAATGATCACTTATGACAAGCATTGGAACTATATTGCTGCATCTCTCAAAAAATAAAAAATAAAAAATAAAAATCTGCTGCTACTTCTCCAAAAAAACATCTCCGACACTTCTCCAGTCTCCACACCAATTTTCCCTCCCCCCAAATACTTCTATGCTTCTCTCATTTCTGCGCAAAAAAAGTGCAACTGAGAGGTGCTTCTCTAATTTCTGCACCATTTCTGCAACTGAGAGGTGCTTCTCTCATTTCTGCTTCTTCTGCTTCTCCCATCTCTACTTCTCTCATTTCTGCAAATGAGAGGAATCAGACTATGTCAGGAAAAGAGAAAGAACAGTCAGTCCTGCCTCCATTAGCGTCAAAAGAGTTAGTGTTCGATGATAGACCTCTTTGGAACCATGTAACTGTTCTTAGCATGGGATCCGGAGGTAGAAACCGGACTTGGTCCTGCAATTAATGCGGCAAGAAGGTTACTGGTTCATATTCGAGGGTGACAGCACATCTGTTGAGGCAGCCTAACAAATTAGTTTTAGTATACGGATCAATAGGAGATGATGAAGTAGTAGCAATAGAAAAAGTGCAAGACAGTGCTGATTGTAGAAAGGCTCAACAAGAACAAACTGCAAGGAAAGTATCAGAATATGTCTCCTTACCAAGTGGTTCAAATAGAAACAACGGAAGAAGCGCAAAGGTGCTTTGGAGACATCCTTCAATGTTGCAGATATGGACATTGCTGATAAAGCGGCTGCTTGCATGTTCTATGCTTGTGGCTTACCATTTAATCTTGCAAAGTCTCCTTATTACAGAAAGTAAATACAGATTGTAACAAACAGCCGCTTAGCAGGATACACTCCTCCTTCATTTGATAGGCTGCATACCACTCTCTTAAAACAAGATAAAGAGCATATCAATAGGCTATAGTCCAACCTATCAAAGATACTTGGAGAAAGAAAGGACTTTCATTAGTTTCCGATGGTTGGTCTGATTTGCATTGAAGACCTCTCATCAATATCATGGCTGTATCATCTGAAGGATCAATGTTTCTAAAATCCATTGATGCGAATGGATACATGAAAGATGGAGAATCTGTAGCGAATTTATTTCTAGAAGTAATCAAGGATGTTGGAGAATCAAATGTTGTTCAGGTTATTACAGATAACGCCTCAAACTACAAGGCTGCTAGGATGATTGTCGAAGAAAATTTTTCACATATCTTTTGGACTCCTTGTGTTGTGCATAGCTTAAATTTGGCACTGAAGAGCATTTGCGATCCACCAGAAAAAACACATCAGTATACCCAATGCAAGTGGGTTTCATATTTGGTTTCCCAAGTACATACTATTCATAATTTCATTGTCAACCACAACATGTCATTGTTTATTTTCATAAGCTACTCTAGTTTGAGCTTGTTGAATGTGGCAGAAACCAGATTTGCATCTAGCATAATCATGGCAAAACGTTTAAGAGAAGATAAGAAATCTCTTGGGGAAATGGTTATGGATGAAAACTGGAAAGCATATAAAGTAGATGGTAACAAGACAACTGAAAATAAAGCTCGTGAAGTGAAACTATGCATTGTTAATGACACATGGTGGGATAAATTAGACTACCTTTTGAGTTTTACATAGCCTATCATTGACATGCTAAGATTAGCAAACACAGACTCTCCGGTTTTGCATCTAGTATATGATCTGTGGGATACGATGATAGAAAATGTGAAAAGAATAATTTTTTACTATGAACATCTAGATGCAATTACCGGTAAGTCGAGTTTCTTTGATGCCATCCACTCAATTTTGGTGGCTAGATAGAATAAAAGTAATACTTCGTTGCATTGTATGGCACATTCCTTGGTGCCAAGATATTATTGTGATGCTTGGCTGCAAGAGGGAGGTAATGGAGTTTAACGGATGTCACCACGTGAGGATCAAGAAGTGTCAATAAACAGAAGCAAGTGTTTTAAGCGGTTGTTTCGTAAGCGAAGCAAGGATGTTTCATGACCCTATTTCATGGTGGGCCAATCATGGTGCTTCTGCACCATTGCTACAATCCTTGGCTTTTAAGTTGCTTAACCAGCCCGCGTCCTCTTCTTGTTGGAGCACATATTCTGTGATTTGAAATGTGAAGAGAAACAAGCTAGCAACATGCAGAACTGAGGATTTGTGTTTGTGCATTCCAACCTTCGTCTACTGTCAAGGCAAGACAAGGAGTACAAAGAAGGGCCGACCAAATATTGGGACATATGTAAGTTGAACCACTTTCACTCTTAAAAATAGTATTGAACTTCCAAGTGTTGGAAATAGGGTGTGCCTCTAGGATAGGTTTCAAAAACTTTTGACTCACTTGATGCAGGGATCAACTATCCAGAATGCTATAAAACCCAATCCAAGATCCATGTCCTCAATCTCAGCCATCATGATCAGTAAATACAATCTATCTAGAAGATAGAAACATCAACTAATAAGCATCCATAATAATCTACAACATGCAAGGAAGTGGATTATATCTTTGGAGCTTGGTTGTGCTCTAATGGAGAAGTTGCGTCTTTCTTTGATGATGAAACACTTTCACTAATCAAATAGGAATCTCTAAGACCTCTTGATCTTCCACGCTATGACCCGTATTAGATTCTCCTTTTTCTCAAGAAGATGGTGGGATCTCCAAGAGAAAACTACTAGGAACTCTAGGGAGGAACTAGAAAGAGAACTAGAAGAGGGAAGATAGGAAAAACGTGCAACTCTTGCACTCTAAAGGGGCTGGGCGTGAATCCCAATAATAGGATAGATGCATGGACGTCCAGCCCTCTTCTCCTCTATTTATAGCTTTTGCAAGCCCCACTTACTAATTTTCATTAGAAGTCTTACTTCCAAATATTAGTAACTATCTCTTCTTAATTAAAATAGAAGTCTTACTTCCATTAATTAATTAGTAACTTACCATATCATAATTAGAAGTCTCACTTCAAATATGGTTAGTAACTTTCCAATTCCTTTCTAATTAAAATAGAAGTCTCACTTCTACTAAAATTAGTAAGTCTACTATTACTACTATTATAAGTCTCACTTCAAATAGAAATAATAACTTTCCTTTTAGAGTTCAACTAGAATTAGATACTAATTAATAATTGGGCTAGCGTGGGGACCACTAGGGATTCCTTAGAAAGCTGGCTCCAACTGGGACTCGCGACCCCACATCTCATGTGTAATCCGGGCCCTTAGTTAATTGCAAATAACTCCACTATATAAATGCAATTGAACTCCAGTCTTAGGAATATTACATAGAAGACCCTAAACTTCCACATTACCACAAGTAGACCCCTCTATCAATATCCATGGATCAATTGGACCTGTCTTCCAAACTAGATCCATATCTTATTATCCTTGAGCCCCAATTAATTACAATGATCATAGGTACCTTTCCAATTAACTCTTAATCGGAATGGGTGCGCACTTACCAATGATAAATCCATTAATTGGCACAAGGGGATATTAGAGATAGATTCCATCTTGACCATTGAATGTTCCCACAACTCTACTACCACGTACCCAAATCACCGAGGTGTTGACCTACAGTTGGCCTCACTCATTGGTGACTCAAAGCAAATGAATAGATAAAAATTTGAGTTCATTAATGTCTCAGGATTGAGAGCCTATTGCTAGGGAATTATGAGAGCAGACCTTAGAATAAAGACAGTGTTTATAAGGTGTTTCTCATGGTCCTTCAATACATCCAATGTACCAGCACTATGATCCAGAATCTTCCATTCTGATGATCGAGACAAATCACACTATCTCATAGTAATCAAAGTGCTGCAACCTTGTTAGTATGAGATGTCCAGTCTCATCACTGGTTGTGATGATATTTAAGTATAAGATTTATCACACATGTCTTCTGTATGTGGATCTCATCCATACACATGTGTTACATTTAATATACTTGTGGACTCCGGTTCATCTCATGAACCATCATGTCATTCGTATTGGTTATGTGCAAGTATATAATAAATCACCATTCATCTCATGAAAGGAAAGCATGAATATACTGATAAATAAAGAAATTAATCAATTTATTATATCATTTACTGGATTGAGTCCATAAAACTAACACCAAGTATAACTCAAACATATTATCTCTAATACTGTACTAATCTTGATGAGAATTATGTTGCATGATTTCATTTTAACAGTTGGAGATCAATTGGACATAGAAGGCCGTGAGGTGATAGAGCTTGCTGCACTTTCCCTTGATGAGCCAGTGCTGAAAAAAATCTCATTTGATGATGGCGAGGGTGAAATTGCTTCAATGCAACAAAAAGATGCAGCTGAGTAGCTCACTACTAGAAGAAGATTTAGCTTTGTAGTTCTTTTGTGATTTAAATGTTTGACTATGCAAGAAAATTACTTTTTTGGTGTTAATTAGTAAGTAGTAACTAGTAACTAAGTTTTAAGAGCCTGAGATGTTATTGGCTATCCATTTTGATGAAATGGGAAGATCTTATGTCTGATTATGCAAGAGAGGTATATCTTATTTGTTTGTTGAACTAGTCCAGGCTTTGTGTAGTCAATCATATTTTGTGTAAAATTTGGGTCATGAGGCTAATTTTATAGTTTTATGAACTTATTTCATTATTTTCTTTTTTAATTTCAACGAATCCCTGCACCCGTATTCGATTTTGGATACGTATCGACGAATATTTTATTTTTAGATTTGATGTATTCAATTTCTCAATATGCACCCGCACCCGATACCCGTATCTGAGTCCATGAAACATAGGTTATTCTGCTTTAATGCACTCTGCTTTAATGCACAGGAGCTCCATTTACAACATATTCTCTTTCAAGGCCTTAACATTTCCGATTAGTGCTTGAAGGTTTGAAAACCCCAATGTGTTGTTTAAGGTCTCAAATCAGGTCAATAATATGACATCCAACCAACACAATCAACAATAAGAAATTAATGAAGCAAAGCTGGCATGAACGTTCGAACATATAAGTGTTCTGTTTTTTCGCTCTGCCTGAATGTTCGAACTCTCACCGTGAGAGTTCGAACTCTACAGCTTGCTGGAAATTAGCTCTGAACAGTAAGGCCATGAACGTTCGAGCTCTCATTTTCAAAGTTCGAACTATGGGCACCTCTAGAAAATAACTAGGATAGATTATACTGCCAACCAAGGTTTGAACTCTCACGATGAGAGTTTGAACTCTCCTCTCTTCTAGAAAATGGCTTGATAGATGGTCTCACTGGAACGTTCGAACTCTCACCGTGAGAGTTCGAACTCCAGAGCTCGCTGAAAATTAGCTTTGAAGAGTAAGGCCATGAACGTTTGAACTCTCATTTTCAAAGTTCAAACTATGGCCCCCTTTGGAAAATGGCTAGGATAGACTATACTGCCAAGCAATGGTGAGAGTTCAAACTGTCCTCTGGTCTAGAAAATGGCTTGATAGATGGTATCACTTGAACGTTCGAACTCTCACTGTGAGAGTTCGAACTCCAGAGCTCGCTGGAAATTGGCTCTGAAGAGTAAGGCGATGAACATTTGAACTCTCATTTTCAAAGTTCGAACTATGGGCATCTCTGGAAAATGGCTAGGACATCGGATACTGCCAACCAAGGTTCAAACTCTCACAATGAGAGTTCGAACTATGGGTACCTCCAAAAAATAGCTTGGTTTGAGTACTCCCAACAAAGGTTCATGGATTTCACCCAGATTAGTGATTTCTAAATTTTTTGATAACGATATCGTTATGATCCTTTAGAGCTTTTTCTTCCATTTTTGTTGTCTAGCAATAAGGCTGGCCCTGACTATAAGTTGAGATACATAAACAATGAAAAAGGCTCACGCATTTCACCCAGATTAGTGATTTCTAAATTTTTGATAACGATATCGTTACGATTCTTTAAAGATTTTTGCAGCAACCCCTAACTATAGATTGAGACACATAAACAATGAAAAAGCCTCACGAAGGTTACCAAGAATGCCAAATTATAAATATTCCAACAACGAAATCATTACCGTCCTTTAGAGTTTTCAGTCTCAAATTTGTTATTCAGCAAGTTGATGGCCTTGATTTTAAAATGTGATTTTTAAACAATGGGAAAGACTCATGGATGCTGCTCAGATCGATATGTTAGTATATTCATGTAAAGCAAGAAAACTACAACAGTGGTGGCCTTCCATCTTATAACTTGACTGCTACATAGATGAACTTGGTCTGCTGTGCGAGTGCACCAATCTCATTTGATTGGCTAAAGCAATAACCAACTCAAACAACTCAAAAATAGGCACTACTTCTGTCTATGTCTTTCAAGAAATATATACATGTTTAGAAAGGCTATTGTGGTAGCATCTGCAATAATAGTATAACCTGCGGGCAAAACATGAAGACCCTCCCATCCCCCAAATATGCATAAATCTATGACATGTTCCCAATAAAATAACCAATGAAGACTGTTTTGGCTGCAACCATATCCCTAAGCTCCTGCCGATCAAGAGGCCACATTAGATACATGTTAGGAAGAACTATAACAAACATATCTTACAGGAATTATAGGTAATGTTGAGAGTAAGACAACCATTTACTATTTTAGAAAGAAATACACATGAGCACAGATCATATACAAGAAAACTAAATAATCATGGTCATGCCCAACCTTTATGTTCAAGCCCTAACTATTGTGAAAAAGGAAAAACAATGCATCACATCATCATCATCTTTATCCTTAATGTTCAAGCCTTACTTTCCTTAATTCTTCTCAAAAGATACCATATCACACATTCCCAGCCCAGTCAAATTCATTATTTCCATTGACTCGTTCCATCATGAGCTTTCGTATCTTCCTATAGCTGAACAGGAAGGACCAAAATCAAGGTGAGGAAAGAACTTAATAAACTTGGGTGGTGACCGTATGGCGCCAGCACAGTGATCATATACGTAGACAATTGATATATGTTGTTGTTTGAGTTTAGAGAAGGTTATAGGATCTAACTAATATGTGAGGTGGAACTCCCTCAAATTGGTGGATGAGCTCGTGTGCTTCCTAACATTTGATATAATCAGGGCAGAGTGGGATGAGAAGGAAAAAATTATTTGCATTATGAAACCTAAGAAATTAAAAACATTTTAACTCTTTAACACTTGTTTCCATACAGTAAAAAATTAATTCACATTCATCACACCAAGATGCTCCTAAACAAATTCAATCCAACATAAAATAGCCATAACTTCAAATGTTGTTGATTGGAATGGTTGTGTGAACAAAACCTCCACATTTTTTAACATCTTGCTGCCCCTATATGGATTACATATAATGATTAATGACCCAATGGTACAAGATTGGAGAAAGAGAGAGAGGAACGTCACTGTAAATATTTGAACACCCACATGAGGATGGAGTAAAGAATCAGTCTGAGTCTTGAAAAGTGCAAACAATCAGGCTAGATAAAGCATTTAAAATATCATGAAACCTATGATTTAATTTTTATTTAAACTCAATTTGAAATATACCCACCTCCACATTAAAATGGAGTATGATACATGATAGATAACATTTGAACATGTTGTCACTTTTTCGGAACCAGGGATTTTGCGAAAAATCCACAACCTACCAAAAATCTCCATTTGTAAAAAACCTTTGGTGAATCAAATTGGAGTACATTTTCCAAGATACAATCAATATAATCATCATGATAATGATCCACCGTAATCATTTTGATTTTAGTAATGGAAAATGGTAATAAAATTCCCTGTTCTAAAACACGCATTTCTGGAAGAAGTATTTCATCAATCAACAGAGCCCATTTAAGAAATGTGGATTTTTAGAAAATCTCCCAACAGAAGATCTCTGCAAATGCCAGAGTAAGATCTTCATTGATAGGTCAAAACCTCCATTCAACTGTGAAAGTGGAGTAGCACATAAATCTGTATTTTAATTTTCAGGGGGCACATTTTCATCAAGGGTCCTGCTTTTACACTAACCATTCCCTCACATGGAAAGGAAAAGTAAAAAAAAAAAAGAAAAACAAATCCCACGATCAGTCTCCCTGTATGGTTTGAAACGATCTACCATTTACTCTCTCTCTCTCTCTCTCTCTCTCTCTCTCTCTCAGATCAATGGTTAGCAACGATTGAGTTATTGGTGATTGAGGTGTTCACTTCAGATCTGGGTTTTCGCTTAGGTACTGGTCACTGATTTCATATTTGGGTATTGGGTTGGAGATTGCGGTAGTAATTTAAGTCATTGTTGTCAGATTTGGGTATTAGGGTTGAGATTGTTGTACTAATCTTGGTATTGGTTTAGGATTGAGGTACTAAATTAGGATATTAACACAAAGATTTGGGTTTCGTTTGGTTGCTACTTCCAGACAACTATTTGTCTGCAAATACCCCAAACCAAATTCCCTCTCCAAAACCCCACAAGTCCAACAGTTATAGATACTAAAAATGAAAAGAAAATAAGAAAATAGAGAAGGTGGAAGAGAGAACAACTGAAAAATCACCTTTTATCACGGAGTTTTTTGTTGAAATCTCAAATGGAAGATGACCTTTGGAGCATTTGGGAGTTCCACCGAAGGATCCGGCCGGAATCTCTGAGAGAGCAGGGAGCGGAGAGGGAGAGGGAAAGAGAGAGTTGAAGGCGGGAAAGGAAAAACTCGTTGGGTAAGAAAGAGGAACGAAGTTGGTCGGGCTTGTTAGGGATAGAAATTGGGGTGAATGACATGACGATGTCGTTCGGCTTTAGCAGGGGTAAAGGTGTCCAAAACCGTTGTAGAACACCGAATTTGGTGTTTTGATGTATTTGTGACTAAATCCGGCTAATCCAGGTTTATCAACAATTATTTGGTAAAATTACCTCTATATATATATATATATGAAATGGGGAGTTTTTGAGAATTCCTATATATATATATATATATAGAGAGAGAGAGAGAGTTTTTGGAAAAAAATCCCCATTAATAAATCTATTAATAGGTTGAAGGAAAGTAAAGGGTCACATTAGTATGTTTTTATGATGGTTTGAAAGTGGGGTCGACTTTTTGGTGAAATGAAAAAGGTGATCGGATGGTTGTAGTAAATGAATATAATCTTATTATACACTGTTTGGATAACTCTTGAGCGGTAAATTAAACTAGCTGGACTTCCCACAATACTTATCATTTCAGTGCATTGAACTTTAAAAAAATTAAACTTTGCAAGTCCATTTATTATAGCTGTGTAAACCGGTATATACTAGTGAGGTGTTACTCACCCGGATGGATGCACATGAACATTCCTCCATTAAAAAACAACACAAATAGGCACCCATATTGAATATCCGTACCCAAAGGGACGTCTCATAATAGTGAAAAGGGAATTCGTCATTGCAGATAAAAGTCATTGTTCTTGTGGCGAACTAACTCTAACTAGATCATGTTTAGAATGCGTCTTCAAAGCTTCCAATCCTTCTGTAGACATTTTTCATGCAAATTCTCTATTCATTTCTCATTGATCAAGAAATGTAAAGATTAAATCAACTTTTTTTTTTTGAATGATAAATCAACTTTTTTTTTTTGAATGATAAGATTAAATCAACTTACAGACAAAAAAAGAAAAGGGCTAGAAGATAAAGAATACCTTACATGGCCTATAACAATTTTCAGCTTCAACACGGTCCTACAGAAATTATTAGTATGTTAGAGAAATGTAAGTACGAAAAATGAAAAAAAAAATGTCCATCTTTTACTTGCTATCATTCCAGTGCTGCAAATTTTCCAACAGGCATTTTACAGTCTTAATGAAAAAGAAGAGAAGTAGGATGTAGATGCATGCATATACTTCACAGTCCAAAAATAAAAAAATAAAAAGAAAAATTAAGAGCTACCAATTAACCTGTTATCATTCCAGACCTGCCAACTGACCAACCTGTACGTTAGTTAAAGTCCTCATGGAAAACAACAATAATATGTGAGCATAGTAACAACCTAAGTTGGATCATAACAACATACTATGCTCAGACCCTATACCAGTAGGAAACATATCATAAAAACCTGAGCTGGCTCTCCTGTGAAGGTACCCAAAATAAAGAAGATGATCATAACACCAATGGGTCAAGAATATCGGACTATCATCATGGCGTCTTATAAATGTAACACCAATGAAATCGAGAATCTCTCGTGCGATCAATCGCTGGCGAGGAAAAACGTTATCATTGGCAGGTAGGCGAGTTCTTATCCGATTCCTACTCACTGCAATACCCCAATACTGGGTGGGACTCCACCAGCCCCCTAAAAGACAAGTGCAGTCAATCGTCTCCATGCAGGCTTCTTTTCTTTGGAATGGCACGGGAGCCTCCCGCGGCTGGATACAAATCTCATGGTCCACTATTACTCGTGCGGTGGTTGATGGGGACTTGGGTGTGAGGGACCTGCCAATCCAAAATGCAGCAGCGATGGCACACCTGGTCTGGCGATTTCTACAGCAACCATCTGCCTGGTGGTTCAAACTGCTAACAAGGAAGTACCTACAATCTAATACTTTCGATACATTCCAGGCAAAACAATCTGATTCAAAGATCTGGAAACAGATGCTCAAACATCGATCTCACATTCTAACCAACCAGCGATGGGCAATAGGGGATGGGCGTCAGATAAGGGCCTTGAACGACCATTGGGTACCACAGATCGGGCCTCTGAAGCCACACCTGCGACAGGCATAAGATAACAATTCATTGGCATGGGCCCAAGAACTGATACAAACAAACATCGCTTGGTTCGAGCTGGGATCTACATCGCTTGAGGGAATGTTGGCTGGAAAACATTGTGCAGAAGATAATGGCCTTACCCTTGGGAGGCCTAGATCTCAGATGCTGGCTTGACGAATCTGCAGGTTCAAGTCTATCTACAAAAAGTTACGACCAAGGCCTGTGGGGCCTAATTTGCCCTGGCAGCTAATTTGGAAGCTGCCCATTACACACAAACTTCAGCTATTTTGCTAGAAACTGCTGCAAGACAGACTTCCAACAACACAACGACTTTCAAGATGGATGGATAATATTCCTCGCAAATGCCCACTCTACCGCCAGGAGGATGAAACCGTGGAGCATCTATTTGCACGTTGCACTTTCACTACACTTGTTCGGTCCCAGTACTTAGCACCAATTTTTCCAAAACCAAACAACACTATAACTTTACATACATGGTTTTGGCATCAAGCACAAACAACCACCAGATCCATGGGCATTACAGTAATGTGGTATCTTTGGAAATCCATAAATAACTACATCTTCCAATATCATCCAATCAATCCATATTATATCAAAACAAAAGCAATCTCATCTATTTTATCAATGAAAATTAGTCCTATTTATGCAGTTCCAAATTCTTCTGATGGGGCACCAACAGATTGGTGGTTACTGCCTCCTCCAGGATGGTTGAAACTCAATTTCGATGGCGCTTTCAACAACTTCACTCAACAGGCCGGTAAGGATTGGAGGGGTAATCGGAGACTCATATGGTAATATGATTTCTACATACTCAGGTGAGATTCACACTGATCACCCACTGGAAACGGACCTTATTGCGCTGCAAAGAGGCTTAGTTTGCTGCCATTATCTGCAACTATCAAATGTCCAAGTAGAATGTGACTTTTAGCACTGATAACATCTATTCGGAACCCAGGACACTTAACTTGGATGGGACTCTGGAAGCGAGTGATGCACCCATGATTTTGAATTTTTGGGGGGGGGGGTGTGGGGGTTGCTGCTTAAGATAGTCACTTAAAAAGGTCAATTGCTATTTTGTTGGTATTTTTTAACATTAACTTTTGAAAAAGAGAAAATGTCTTGCATTTACAAAATATCTAATTACATGATCAACAAACATTCTATCATCAAAAGTCATGATCACCTAATTACAAAAGATTTTCTCTGAGAAAAAAAAAAAAAAACACTCAAACAAAGCTTTTACAATTGCCCTCAACGGTTCTTCATGTTTTGAAACCTTTGCATGATTGTCTCATCGTCAATGCTATTAAATATATATTTTTCAATATAGACAAGCAAACAATCATTCATCCACTCATCTTCCATTCGATTGAGTAGCCGATTATTCACAATTCTCATAGCAGAAAATACCCTCTCAACAGTAGCGGTGGCAATTGGTAAGGTTAACGCCAATTTCAAAAGAAAATAAACCAAAGGATATACAATGTCATTTTTTGTTTCAATCATCTTTTGGGAAAAGCCCGCTCATTCCTTTTATATTTGTGCGCATATCAATAATGTAAGTATCCAGCTGATTATCAAGTATCATCCGATATGAGTTTGAAAAATCATCTGGATACAATTGAGACAAGCGGATCAATTTTTCCTTATTGAAAGCAGAGAATGAATTACTTGGATCCAAGCATACCACACAAAGAAGCAACTTAGTGTTCATCTCATTGAAGCGGGAGTTAAGCTCTCGAAGTTGCAAGTCAATAGCAGTGTAGAATATGTCAAAACGGTAATAATCCAATCATGTCAACCACAGAGGAGAACATATAAATTAAGTTAACCAATGAACCATAATGCGAACCCCAACATGTATCTCCTGGCCGTTTGAGGCTAGTCTCTTGATTCAATCCTTGTCCACTTTCAAGTTCACCACTATTGAGTGCATCAACGACTTTTGCAGCCTCTATATTTGGAGCATATCATGGCGTTTGCAAGAGGATCCAATGGCATCCAACAAATTAGAAACCAACTTAAAGAATCATGTATCTTAGCAACAACAACGAGTGTCAATTGAAGTTGATGTGCGAAGCAATGAACGTAGAATGCGGCATGATTCTCATTTTGAATAAGCATTTTGAGGTCATTAAGTTTACTGTGCATATTACTAGCCTCATCATAACCTTGCCCTTGCAAACTTGTTATGCTCAGTCCATGCTTGGAAAATATTGCTTCAACGGCCACCTTAAGTGATTGAGCAGTAGTGTTTGTGACATGTTCTTTGGCTAAAAAACGCTCAATCAAGCATTCGCGCTTATCCACATAGCGTAAAACAACACCCATTTGCTCTTTCATAGAGATATCACGTGATTCATCCACCGAAAGTGCAAATGGTGCATTTCCAAGCTCGCAAATGATAGCCTGAGCAGTTTCTATGGCAGCTGCGTTCACAACGTCTTTTTGAATTTTAGGGGAGGACAATTTCAAGTTTTATGGGGCATTTTCCAATACAACTCCTTTAAAAGTCTTATTATGACCAACAAGAAATTTCAAGCACTCAAGAAAGTGACCCATGTTATTTGAATCCTCATATTCATCATGACCACGAAAAGGTAACCCTTGGCGTAAAAGAAAGCGAATGGAACTAAACGTTGCCTTCAAGCGGATTCGATACTCTCTTCGAGCTTTATCCGATTGCTTCTCAATAACTGTCTCAACATGTTGCTTCTGATTTAACAAATTCTGACACTTCTCGTATGCTTGTGAGCACTATTAGGCCCTCCCACATGATCTACGTACAAGTTTTTCTTTTTTCTTCCAATTCTTGTATCCTTCAGTTACAAAAGCATCGCTTCGTGCTTGATCTCCAAAAACATAGGCAAAACACAACATCTTTTTCTATGTTGTACTCCATGCAGCTTCCATAATCCTTAAATCAAGTAGCATTAAACCGCCTCTTCTGTTGTCGAGACTGCGTATAAGGGAATTTATGGTCATGAGGCTGACAAGGGCCCTTTTGCAGATACATTCTTCGTATTTCATTCCAGTCCATAGGATGATAACTTGAGACTGGACAATGTAATCCAAGGTCTGCGGGAAGATTTTCAAAATCAATGACTATACGACTTTTCTTTAAGTTTGATGATGCTTGATCATTTTTAACACTCTCTAGAGTTGGAGGCGCTAGGTCAACAGCTGATTCTCTTTTGAAATAATTTTCCATATCTGGTTCAAATTGATGAAAAGCATAACCAATCAAGACCTTGGTTAAAGCAATATACAAACGAGTCAATTGTGTCCTATTTTTAGATGATGAAATTTGTCAATCTCACTAAGTGGACTGAAACAAACTATTTTATCTAACTTTTAAGAGTTTTAATCCAATTGCTTTTTATTAGATTTGAAAATGTCATCCTTTCAATAAATCAAAACCAATATTCTCACTCAAAACAACCTCAAACAAATCATAATTAAAATAAATAAATCATTATTTTTGTATCAAATATAATTAAGAGACTCACATATTTAAGAAAGCACACTAACTTAATATATCATTTAACACACACCTCAACCATGTTTTTTTTTTTTTTTTCAACAATGTTAGTTGTTGTCCCCCAAGCATATCTATAGATCCCTATTTAAATGGTGAGATTTTAAGGATCAAGCTATGTGGATTGTCATTTTTGGCTTATAGAATTTTCTATATTTTTTTTTCTTTTAAAATGTTTGGTGTAATTGAGCATTTGTCAATCTAATTGATGGACATATGATAATTCAGACATTGCCCCGATAAAAATTCTTTTAACTTCCCATCTTTCAAATCCGAACCAAAAAATTAGAGTGCGTTTACAACTTTCAAGTTCTGATTTTTATGAATACGGGGGTCTAACTTTGGCAAAGGCACCTCACTCTCTGCCTCTGGGATCGCTTGACACTTGGGTTTGGGTTGTTTTATCCCAACTTGTACTCATCAACTATTGGAGTGATGGACAAATATGTGCAAAAAATACCTAGCATTTAGCAAAGTATTTGGCAAGCAAGAATGAAACAATATACACAATGGAATGTAATTTCTAAAAATGGCATAAGCAAGGAAACATGTTAATTTCCTTTTCCAAAAGCAGTAGTATATCTATTACCATCTTTATGACCTTAAATAGGGGGTGGTCCGAATCGGCATGTAACATCAGCAGCAGCATGATACTCCAAGCCAAGGAAAAACAAACATTGTTTTCCAGGAGAACAAACACCCTTTCATTCTCTACCTAATGAGAGACACAGAGATATAGGTTGAGAGAGAGAGAAAGAGGAATAGAGAGAGGGAGAACGAGGTGAGTACCTCTCCTGCCTGAGGGAGGGACGACGTCACCGCAGTGGTGTGCCGACGCCGGAATCCAGTAGCCTGAGATGGGGATTTTTGGGAGGGAGGGAGGGAGGGAGATGAAAAGGATTTTACTGTTTATGTTAAAGTGAAAAAGGGGTCGGGGTACTGGCGTCTTGGGGTATTTGATTTTTAAGTGGGGGCTGGGCCTAAGAGCCCTTTGGGCTTTCTTTTAAGTTTGGAGGGTGGGCTTCTGCCCCAGCCCAGTATATGTAGGTCCGCCCCTGGATGCACCTACTTGCAAGAATCAATAATTCGACAATCCATTACTGCAAAAGATAGCCAACGATCTGGCAGATATCCTGGGAAAACCAGATGCCCCAATCATCACAAGCAATGCATCTGCTCTGCCTTTTCAGGGAAGGGATATTTTCATTGATGAGCGTTGTGTGGGGAGATTTCCGGAACTCAGGATTAAGCTAATCACTGCCATCAGATGAGACTAAGCACTCTCACGTGCCATCCGCGTGCCATCCACGTGGCACCAAACTCACCTCGGCTAACCGAGCAGAAACCGCAGCCGAAGTCAGACAACTCCGGGCCGCTAGCGCCGAGCTCGACTACCCCGTGTGCCCATCTCGGCTGAGAACTCCACCTCGGCTGAGGGGGCCGGGACGAAAGCCGAAGCAGGAAAGAACCTCCACTCGCACCCCTCTTCCCCCACGTCATCAGGCACATGGAAGAATAGGGGCGCGAGCTAGTGAGACAGGTGAGACATCCAGCCGTTCACAATCTTCGCCAGGTCCCTGACAAGGCGGCATCCAGCGGCTGAAGCCACATCAGGGCAAGGCCCGAGGGCGGATCCGATGGTACCCCAACCGTCAAAGGCGCCTAACACGATCCGGCCCAACGTGACGCGCATTTAATGCAACGTGGGCTGATCCGACTGGCATTAAATGCAGAGTGGGCTGGATTGGACCGCATTAATTACAACGTGGGCTGAGCATGATTTCCCAGTCGAATCATAGGACCCACATCAAGATATCGTCTAAAATATCTTCCAAATCGTCTATAAATAGAACCGCATTTCACATGCAAGGTACGCACATTTGAACACACAGAGCTGTTACTCTGCCTCTCTTCTTCATCTCCTTCCATTGTTCCAGTTCCTTCACTGACTTTGGCATCGGAGAGCCTTGCGCCGCCCAGGCCAGGGTCCTCTGACCGTTTGCTCTTCTCTTTCAGGCTTTCGGACGGTACCTAGTCATCACCATCGTAGGATAAGTCCTCTAAGGCTCCCCAGTTATTGTGGGTCATTATTTTCTGCACCTACAATTGGCGCCGTCTGTGGGAAAGTAATATCCCAACCTCCTCAACCTTCCCAACCTCAATCTCCCAGAAACCATGCCTCCGAAAGCAAGGAAAGGCGGAGAATCCTCGAGAGCAGCGCTCGAGCTGCCACCACCGTTGACGGACGTCCCTCCTCAAGGGCGTTCCCGAACGGTGCATGGCGCATCTGCAGGAGAGGGCCGTTTAGGCTCGCAGCTTTTCGTCGAGGTCCCCCTCCAAGAAGGACTCAAGACCTCGTTCTCAGTAGACGAGGTTACGCCACCCCGACGCGACGAGCGTCGGCATGAGCGTCCTCGTAAAGACAAAGCCGTCGCCGTGGAAGAGACGCGTCCCATTCAACCTCCTGCCGCCGGAGGAGATGTTGCAACTCAAAATGCTCTCCTCCAAAAGTAGGAGTGGTTAATCCGCGAGCTACAGCAGCAGCTGAGAACAGCGCAGACTGCCTCGTTGAGGCAAGTCTCTGATCCTCAGGGAAAGAAGAAGGACGCCCCCAGCAGGGCAGCCCAGCCTCCTCGTGAGGATCTCAGAAACCATCTGGACCAGAAGCGGAGCCAGATCCATGACGAAGGCTCGAGCAACAGCCGAAGTCATCGTAGCCGCGATGGCCGAAATCATAGCCATCACAGCCCAAATCACTCCAAGCGAAAGTCAAGAGCCCAGACTCCAGAAAAGGACGACGAGCAGGAGCGATTTGACAAGCGCGTCAGGTTGGCTCTTCAGCGCAACCTGGACGTGCGGGACCAGAAGCAGATCTGTGGCCACACCGATCTAGGGGCCTCGCCCTTCACGAGGGACATCGAGCGCACCCCCTTGCCCAAAAGGTTCTCCGTCCCGCGGTTCGTCCCCTACGACGGATTGTCCGATCCATCTGCTCACCTCCGTCACTTTTCCCAGAAGATGTCCATCTGGGGGAACGAGGGTCACCTCAACTGCAAGATCTTCTCCTCCAGTTGGGGTGACCTCCCTCTGAAGTGGTTCTGCGCCCTCCCAGAGGAGTCGATTTCGAGTTGGAAGGAGCTCCAGCTCTCCTTTCTGAAGAAGTTCCAAGCTTACAGCGCCGTCCCCAAGAAAGAGGGGGACCTTCTCGCCTTAAGGATGAAGCAGGGTGAGAGCCTCGCCAAGTTCGCCCGGCGATTCTGGGCGGTTTACAGCCAGATCGAGGGCACTAGGGAGGAGATAGCAATCTACGCCTTCCAACATGCCCTGATCCCCGGCCACGACCTCCGGAAGGACTTGGTCGGAGACCCTCCAGAGTCCATGCCAGAGCTAATGTCCCGGATAAAGCGCTTTGTCGACCGGGAGGAAGACGAAATCCAGGCCCGGGAAGAGGACGGAAGACCGGAGCCCGAGCACAAGACCAACCAGCCTCGGCAGAGAGGCGGGGGGCCCTTTCAGAGGCAAGAGCCCAAGCAAGCCTGGGCCGCCAGTTCGGCAAAGCCTACGCCGTCCCGATCTGGGGGCACCTGGAGGCCCAGACCTTCCACCAGCGCCGGCCAGAGCGTCAACGTTGTCTTCAAGGAACCGACGTACCGTATCCTGAGCAAGATAAATACCAAGCCGTTCTTCAAGTGGCCCCCGCCTTTGAAGAATGAGCCCACCACCGGCAGCCGAAGCAAGCTCTACTGCTCCTACCATAAGGGTAAAGGGCACAAGACCGAGGACTGCAATTCTCTGAAGTGGTACCTGGAGAAGCTAGCCAGCGAGGGCCACATTCCAGAGTTCGTCGAGGCAGAGGCTGCCGGCGGCAGCGAGGGCCGAGTTCACCAGGGCGCGGCCCGGGAGCCAGACAGTGAGGATTCCGAGAAAATCATTAACGTAATCCATCTGGCGTCCACAGCCCCCTCTCCCTCGTCTCGTGGAGGCTCGCAGACCCGCGCCGAGGCCAGGCGAGCGTCGCATGGGAAGGAGGTGATGAAGGCCGAGCTCGCACCGGCATCCAAGAGAGCCCACTGCGACCGACCCGCAATCTCGTTCTCAGATAAGGACCTAGAGGGAATCCAGCTCCCTCACAACGACCCCCTGCTTCTTAGGGGTGTACACTGGGTTTCCAAACCCGGCCCGACCCGGTAACCCGACCCGACCCGGACGTATTCGGGCGGGTGTAACATGGTCTTATACCGGGTCGGGTCAAACCCAACCCGGAACATACTAATCCGGACCGGGTGCCGGGTTAAGGATTTTTAGTTAATCGGGTTATCGGGTCACCCGATAACCCGGTTATAAAAAAATGTTAAAAAAATAACTTTTATATACTAATTAGCTGATTTAGAAATAAATTTTGAAATAAAGTTTTGTGGAAAGTTTTGTGGTTAAACTTGGATTTAGATGAGAAAATCTTCATTTCACAGAAGTTGTTATTTTATCTACATGCATTTTATCAAAAAAAGATTGAGATTGAAAAAAAAAAATTTTAAAATTTGTAACCGGGTTACCCGGTAACCCGACCCGGTAACCCGGTAAACCCGGTAACCCGAACCCGACAAACCCGGCTATAGCTAACCGGGCATTCGGTCGGGTTCCCGGTGTGCATAAACTAATCGGGTCGGGTCAAACCCGGCCCGATAACCCGGAACCCGACCCGATGTACACCCCTACTGCTTCTCACAATGAAGCTCAGAGACTTCACCGTGAAGAGGATCCTCGTCGACTCCGGCAGCTCTTCCGAGGTCCTCTACTACGACTGCTTCAAGAAGATGAACCTCTCGGAAGCAGACCTCACGGAGGTCTGTGCACCCCTGCTAGGGTTGTCAGCCACGCCAGTCTACCCCAAGGGCGGGATCACCCTAGAGACCCGGGTCGGCGGAGCCTCCGTGTTGGCCGACTTCCTGGTCGTGGACGCCCCTTCTCCCTACAACGTCATCTTGGGCAGAACGTGGCTCCACAAGTTGGAAGCAGTCCCTTCTTCCCTCCACCAGAAGCTGAAGTTCGTCCTCGAGAGCAAGGAGGGCAAAATGGAAGTGGTCACGGTGGAGGGAGATCAGCAGCAGGCCAGGCAGTGCATGCTGGCCGCGGTCCCAGCAGTGAAGGAGTCAGAGCGCGTCAACCTCGCCGAATTCGAGAAAGGCCTAGACGAAATCGGACGAGATCCCGAGAAGAAAAGCATCGAGGACCTGGCCGAGGTCAGGCTGAACTCGGCAGACCCAGATAGGTTCTTCCTGATCGGCACCCAGCTGCCCGACGAAGAAAGAGCCGAGCTCTCAAAGTTCCTGATGCAGAACGTCGACGTCTTTGCTTGGAACCCAAGTGAAATGCCTGGGGTCGACCCTGAGGTCATGTGCCACAAGTTAAATGTGGACCCCGGCCACAAGCTAGTAGTACAGAAGGCCCGAAGGACAGGGCTGCAGCAGACAAACGCGGTCGTCGAAGAGATCGACAACCTGCTAAAGGCAGGAGCCATCCGGGAAGTCCAGTACCCGGTCTGGGTGGCCAACACGGTGGTGGTCAAGAAGAAAACTGGTAAATGGAGGGTGTACGTGGACTTCACAGACTTGAACAGGGCCTGCCCTAAAAGATAGCTTCCCCCTTCCAAAGATTGACCAACTGATCGACGCCACCGCTGGTCACGACCGAATGAGCTTCCTCGACGCGTACAGAGGCTACCACCAGATCCCACTATACGAAGCTGACGAGGAGAAAACGTCATTCATAACCCCCCGCGGCACTTACTGCTACAAGGTGATGCCCTTCGGGCTAAAGAACGCGGGGGCGACCTATCAGCGCCTCATGACGAAGATGTTCCAGGCTCAGCTCGGCCGAACAGTAGAGGTGTACATCGACGACATGGTCGTCAAATCAGTGCACCCCAGCTACCACCTGGCGGATCTTGGCCAAGTCTAAAGCATCCTTCGCGCGTACAAGCTCAAGCTGAACGCTTCCAAGTGCGCCTTCGGCGTAGCCTCTGGCAAGTTCCTCGGCAGCTTGGTGACACGGAGGGGGAGAGAGGCTAATCCAGACCAGATCACCGCAATCCAGGGCATTCAGAGCCCCACTACCACGAAAGAAGTCCAGAAGCTTACGGGAATGGTTGCAGCACTCAATCGCTTCATCAGTCGGTCATCAGATAAGTGCAGGCCTTTCTTTAAGCTTCTAAAGAAAAATTTAAAATTCCAGTGGACCCCTGAGTGCGACCAGGCATTGGCCGCGCTCAAAACCTATTTGATGTCACCACCCTTGCTCTCCACCCCAGCTGCGGGTGAGGTTTTGTACTTATATCTTGCGGTCTCGGATCACGCAGTGAGCTCCGTCCTCATCAGGGAGGACGAGGGAATTCAAAAACCAATTTACTATACGAGCAAGACCCTGCTCGATGCCGAGACCAGATACCTTTTGTTGGAGAAGCTTGCGTTGGCTCTCGTCAGTGCCTCCCGCAAGCTCTCCCATTATTTCCAATCCCACACCATTGTGGTGATCACGGAGCATCCACTCCGTTCAGTGTTCAAGAAGGCTGACTTTTCAGGGCGAATATCAAAGTGGGCAGTTGAACTGGGGCAGTATGATATACAATACCGTCCCCGAACTGCGATCAAAGCCCAGATTCTGGCGGACTTCATCGTTGAGTTCGTCTCGCCCAACTCGGCTCCGACCCAGCCCGGCACGGCACTGGGGGGCACAGGGCACGAGCCAGAAATAGCTGAGGACGAACAGTCTCCCACCTCGGCATGGAGGATCTTTGTCGACGGGTCGTCTACCTCCAAGAGAGTTGGCGCCGGCATAGTCCTCCAATCACCAGAGGGTCTGGTCATAGAGCAGGCTTTCACCCTGGACTTCAAAGCAACAAACAATGAGGCAGAGTATGAAGCACTGATAGCAGGGTTGAACAGCGCCCAAATCCTTGGAGCCCAGCACCTGGTGATCTTCAGCGATTCTCAACTGGTAACTAGCCAGCTCGCTGGAGACTACCAGGCCAGGGACGACAGGATGGCGGTCTACTTAGCCCTTGCGAAAAAACTGCTGTCTCATTTCCAGAAAGCCGAGGTCAGGCAAATATCCCGAGATACCAACACGCACGCAGATGCGCTCGCAAACCTGGCCTCTGCCGTCGAAGCAGGGAAGAAAAGGACTGTCGAGGTTGGGTTAATATCAAGGTCAAGCTTAGAACTCCATTCATCTCGGCTCGTCCTCTGTGCTGATCTCGGCCCAAGCTGGATGGATCCAATCATCGCCTACTTAAAGGATGACCAGCTCCCTGAGGACAAGACTGAAGCCCACAGGATCAGACTCAAGGCAGCTCGATTCTGGCTCTCTCCCGAAGGCAAACTCTACAGGAAATCCTTTACAGGCCCATACCTTCAATGCGTCCACCCGAGCAAAGTGGACGACTTCCTGTATGAGATCCATGAAGGAATCTGCGGCAGTCACATAGGAGGTCGATCACTGGCCTACAGAGCGATAAGCCAGGGTTACTGGTGGCCCTACATGCAGAAGGACGCGCAGGTTTACGCCAGGAAATGCGGAAAGTGCCAAAAGTTCTCTCACTCTCTCCATCAGCCAGCGCAAGATCTGAGTCCCCTCTCTAGCCCATGGCCCTTCGCTCAGTGGGGCCTGGACATTATGGGGCCTCTTCACCGAGCTCCAGGGAACAAGAGATGGTTGATAGTCGCTACCAACTACTTCACGAAATGGATAGAAGCTGAACCGTTGTCCTCAATCACGGACAGGGACTCCAGGAACTTCGTTTGGAAAAATATCCTAACGAGGTTCGGCATCCCCAGAACCCTGATTTCGGACAACGGGACCCAGTTCGACTCCAAATCCTTTAAAGACTTCTGCCAAGAACACGCCATCAGAAACCATTACTCCACTCCGGCATATCCGCAGAGTAATGGCCAGGCAGAAATCTATAACAAAGTGATCCTGGACGGCCTGAAGAAGCGACTTGACAAGGCAAAGGGAAGATGGACAGAGGAGCTTTCGAGCGTGCTATGGGCATACAGAACAACTCCAAGGAGGTCCACCTCGGCAACGCCTTTCTCTCTGGCCTACGGGATGGAGGCGGTCATTCCCTTAGAAATCGGCCTTCCTACCCTGAGGACAGAGCTGGTCGACCAAGGCCGAAATGAGACGAACCTGGCAATGGAGCTGGAACTGGCAGACGAACGCCGAGAAGCAGCGGCCCTGCGGCTGACTGATTATCAGCAGCGGTTAGCCAGGGCATACAACCAAAATGTCAGAGAAAGAAGATTCTCCGTGGGAGAGCTGGTTCTAAAGAAGACCCTGCCAGCTGACAAAGAACCAAACAAAGGGAAGCTGGCTCCGAACTGGCATGGCCCGTTCAGGGTGGTCTCGCTGGCAGGAAAATCAGCCTACAAGCTCGAAGACTTAGAAGGCAAGCCGCTGCCGAGACCGTGGAATGCATCCCACTTAAAGAAATTCTATTTCTAAAGATGTAATGAATCTCAGAATCAATGAAAGCAGTTTTCGCCTTGTCATCAATCTATCATCTCTCTTTGACTAACTCCGGCAGCCAAGGGTTCACAGCCCTGGAAGGAGGCCTCGAGTTCGAACACTCGGCCGAATTCCTAAAGTCAGGGTCTTATCCCACTCCAAGGGTTCACAGCCCTGGAAGGAGGCCTCGAGTTCGAACACTCGGCCGAATTCCTAAAGTCAGGGTCTTATCCCACTCCAAGGGTTCACAGCCCTGGAAGGAGGCCTCGAGTTCGAACACTCGGCCGAATTCCTAAAGTCCGGATTTTATCCCACTCCAAGGGTTCACAGCCCTGGAAGGAGGCCTCGAGTTCGAACACTCGGCCGAATTCCTAAAGTCAGGGTCTTATCCCACTCCAAGGGTTCACAGCCCTGGAAGGAGGCCTCGAGTTCGAACACTCGGCCGAATTCCTAAAGTCCGGGTTTTATCCCACTCCAAGGGTTCACAGCCCTGGAAGGAGGCCTCGAGTTCGAACACTCGGCCGAATTCCTAAAGTTCGGGTTTTATCCCACTCCAAGGGTTCACAGCCCTGGAAGGAGGCCTCGAGCTCGAACACTCGGCCGAATTCCTAAAGTCAGGGTCTTATCCCACTCCAAGGGTTCACAGCCCTAGAAGGAGGCCTCGAGTTCGAACACTCGGCCGAATTCCTAAAGTCCGGGTTTTATCCCACTCCAAGGGTTCACAGCCCTAGAAGGAGGCCTCGAGTTCGAACACTCGGCCGAATTCCTAAAGTCAGGGTCTTATCCCACTCCAAGGGTTCACAGCCCTGGAAGGAGGCCTCGAGTTCGAACACTCGGCCGAATTCCTAAAGTCCGGGTTTTATCCCACTCCAAGGGTTCACAGCCCTGGAAGGAGGCCTCGAGTTCGAACACTCGGCCGAATTCCTAAAGTCCGGGTTTTATCCCACTCCAAGGGTTCACAGCCCTGGAAGGAGGCCTCGAGCTCGAACACTCGGCCGAATTCCTTAAGTCAGGGTCTTATCCCACTCCAAGGGTTCACAACCCTGGAAGGAGGCCTTGAGCTCGAACACTCGGCCAAATTCCTGAAGTCCGGATTTTATCCCACTCAAGGGTTCACAGCCCTGGAAGAAGGCCTCGAGTTCGAACACTCGGCCGAATTCCTGAAGTCCGGGTTTATACACCCCTCAAAGGCCGTTGCCGAACTCATGCTCACACAGCCGAGACCAGCAGTATTCTGGATCCACTTCGGCGCACAAGCAGTTCGTCTCGGCCAAAGCCAGCCGTTTCGGCCAAAGACAGTTTTTAAGAAAGAACTGTGCAAGCACTGAAGCACGAAAAGGCAGCACAAGGACATAAATATTCCAAGACAGTGCAGGGAAAGTAAAAGAGAATACAAAAGCACTGTATACAGTTCAAGTGATCGCAAAGTTCTTCCTTTTTATTCATTGTAAACTGCTTCATTACAAGAGATACAGAACAGAAAAGAAAATACAGAAAGGAGGATCACAGTCCTCTGAAAACAGAAAATAAAGTGAAAGACTGGGAGACTCTGATCTTCACCGACTCTTCAGACTGCAGGCTCGAAGACGACGGTTCGTTGCCTGGAGGTTCTGAGGGATCCTGAATTTCACCGAGCTCTACAATACACTTTGGTTGGTCAGACCAAAGCAATTGCAGAGCCCCTCCAGTTCTGAGGCCCTGGACCTCGCTGAGCTCTTCAACACCCTCCGGTCAGTGAGACCAAAATTTGAAGAGCCCCCAGGTCCAGCGGGCCTCAATCCCACCCTTAGCTCGGCGATCCTGACACGGCGCAAGGGGCTCGCAGGAAGCTCGATGCTACACAGGACCCTGCAGGATCGCCAGACGCCAAGGGCCCGACCATCCCACAGTTGCAGAGGCCCCCCCTGCAACTTGACCAGGGATGATCGACCATGAACCCGCGTTCAGAGAGCGCGTGGTCCACGGGGAGTTCCTTCATAGAGCGCGCAGACCACGACGGGCTTCCCCCCTTGGAGAAAGCTGTCCACAGGCGCAGGGGTTCCCCCCGGATCAAATGCTTCTGAACGTCCACTGGACATGGTTCCTACAATTATGTGAATTAAACTGTCCCAAGTTCTTTTCTTTTCTTCTCCCATGGCGAGTCTACTGCCCCTACTTATAGGAAGAAGAAGAGCTCAATCTTCGAAGGAAATTAAGGGGCGAGATCCCCCACGCGTTACATGGGACGCGCGCCTTCCTGTCTGTTGACCAGCGATTCCCACGGCGCCACGTGGAGACGTCCGCCCGTTTCCCTCATCGGCCGTATCACCGTGCTTATTGCTATTTATGGTCTCAGAATACGGAGAATCGGCGCAGACAGCTATGAAGACCGTTTGACTCTCTCTACCTCAAAGGTCATGCGTCGCAGTAAAGGCATTCAATACCATTCAAATAGCACATCCAAAAATGAAAGAGAGAAACATACAGAGAAAAATGCACAAGTAAAGAAGCCCGTCTTTCATTAATAGCAGAGAATTACAAGAGTGAAAGAAAAAGTATTACATATGAAAGGCCAAGGGAAGAAAAAGGAGCAAGGCTATTGTGGTTTCGGCGACTCCACCAGATCGATCACCATATCTGCTGGGCCAGTGGCTTCGGCCGGAAACGTGACCTTGCTTGGAGCGTCGCTGGCAGAAGGGCCTTCCACCGGTACCTCAGCCGAAGCAGGGGCAGAAGAGGCCTCACCTTGAGGCACGGCCGAAGCGTCGCTGGCGACCGGGGCATCGCTCGGGGCCGGGGCAGCTGGAGCGTCATCTGAAGCAGGAGCGACTGCAGGAGCTTCGTCAGGGGCACTTTCAGCCGCAGGAGCGGAGCTCGGGTCGGGAGCCAGGTCAGAATACTTCGGCAGGTCCCGATAGACAGGGTGGTCTTCAGGGACCCCCGCACGTCTCAGTGCGGCCAGGCATCCTTCCTCGAACAGAATGGAGGTGATCTCCTCCACCTGCTTCTCATACAGCTCCGTGGCATGATCCACCCCCTTCTGGAAAGCGGATTGGGCCTCGGACAGAAGGGAGGCCTTCTCCTTTTCCAGCTCGGCGTTCGCCATCTTCAGCTTCTCCTTTTCAGCACGCCCGGCCAGCACCTCCCCGCGCAACTTCGTCCCCTCGGCCGCCGACTCAGCCTTCAATCTGGCCAGCTCCGACTCTAGCTCGGCGGCCCACTTGTTCCTCGCCCAGACTTCACCTTTCAGATGGTTAGCTCTCGACGTGAGCTCGGCGACATCAGTCAGAGCCGACGCCAGCCGAGCAGACTCTTCAGCGCTGGCCTTCTTCAGCCCCTCCATTCCCTTCCGCTGCTCTTCCAGCTCCTTCTTCAGCTTATCCCTCTCGGACTCTAGCTGAGCGACCCTCGCAGCGTTCCTGTCGCTCCGTCCCACCACGGTCAGGAGCCTCTGCACGTTCTGCAAATGGAGAAAGATGGGTCAAGTTGGGGCAGTCGAGCTAAATTACTTGAAGAAAAACGCTGAAAACACTTACCAGAAGGTTAGCCTGAATCGCTGAGACCATCAGGCTCTCGTTGTCGAACCTCTCGTGCGTCTCCATGTCCCGCGGCAGAGCGCAGACCTTGGCGAGAGCTCCGATGACGTCGGCGTTCCCCAGCAGCCGATCCTCGATGTTCAGAGGCTTATCGGGTTGCGTTTCCATCCTCGGTCTCCATGGCGCTGGGGCAGTTCGGGGTCCGGAGGCCGATCCAGACCCTTGCCCCGCCGAGACGGTGAGCTTGCGGATCGTCCCGCCGGTCGACTTGCTGGCCGACACACTCTTCTCAGCCGGAGCACTCTTCTCAGCCGGTGCACTCTTTTCAGTTGGAGCCTTGACTCTGGGGGCCCGCGCAGGGGTTTTGCCCTTCGGAGGCTGTTCAGCCCCCAAGTCCTTCTCCCCCGCCTTGGACTTCTTCCTGGGCGGGGACCCCTCCTTCGAGCGATCCGGCGAGCGTCGCCGAACTCCCCCGCTCGGAGCTGGGGCAGGAGCAGAAGAAGCGCCAGCACCCCCCGAGCCTGAAGCTGAGCGGGTACTGGCAGATGATGGCGCCCCAGAGGATGATGACCTCAGCCTGAACTTGGCCGCCAGGTCCTTCACAACTGGCTCCCTCGAGCTTCCCTCCATGTCTTCTTCCCGGTCAGAAGAGTAAGCGTCCACTATCTGCGTCAGGTTCGGTGGATCCGAGCTAGAAGTGGACGCCTCGGCACCAGACGCAGCTCGACTCGCAGCAGGATCGGTCAAAGGGATCCCGGCAGGCACGGCAACGGAGACGGTTGGACGGTCAGGGTGCGCTTCATCCACCTCGACTACTCCGGTCCTCTGGTAGTGACCACGGTACCTCGGCGTGTATCCGAGTAACTTCCAAGCCGACCTGGTCTCGTGCCCTTTGTATCTTTCAACCTTGTTGATGTCGTCGGCGTTCCTCCTCCAACCTTCGCTCGCAGCTCGGCGTTGCCTCGCACCTGCCTCTGCATAATAGATAATAGAGGTGTCAGCTCGGCATCGTCAAAATCAAGCAAAGAAGGTAAGAGAAAAGAAGCGATGTTTACTTGGGACTGTCCCGGGGCGGTGTGGGACCGTTAGCCTCCTGCTTTCGCCAGCGCCGAACTCCCAGTCCCCCGACACACAGAAGAAAACTTCTTCGGCATTCTTACTCAAATCTTCCAAGGCCAAGTCGAAGCCTCTTCGCTGCGGCTTCACCCGGAGATAGTATTTCCCTTCCCCAGCCTTGCAGATATCGTAGGTGTCCTCGATATCGTGGACACCTAGGTCGGTCCCCAGAATCTCATTCAGCTTCGCCGTGCCCATGATGACCTTATAGCCATTGGGCATCAGCTGGCACGGGGTAAGGGACAGGTACTGAGGCAAGCCCTAAGTAGGGGGTGCAGGGGAAATCTGACCCCGCCCTCGATCACAGAGATCAAAGGGAACGGCATCCAGCCGCAAGACCAGCGCATCGTGGCATAGTCGACGGAGTCCGCCGGCTTGAGGAGGACTCCCTCCGGGATACTGAAAGCCGCCCTAAATCTGGCTATACCCTCTTCAGTATCTAAATCGAACCTAGGGGTGCCCATGTTTACAAAAGGGGTGACAGCAAAAGCTAAACCCTAAAAGTTGCGAAACCCCAAAGAAAAGCTACACAGAGGCACGGAGCGACTTACAGAGACAAAGGGGCGACTCGAGAACAGATCCGGGCACGTCCTATGGTCGTCCTCGCTAGAGAAATCTCGAGCAGCGGAAGAGCAGAAATCAAAGATGAAGGCAAAGGCAAAAGGAAATCAGAAACAAGAAAGGAAGAAGACGACCCTATTTATGGAAAGGGAGCCCTCGGCGCGCACTACCTTCGAAATTCGAAAGGACGGATTTCGCGATCCGCGCCCGTTCCATCAATAAGACAGCCCAACCAGTGAAAGGGCTACGCGTGTAGCCGTCGATTCGCTTCCCAGGACAGATAGGGCAGAGCATTTACTGCTTCAGAAGAGTTGAAACGACACCAGGCAATGATCGCCGCATCCCCAGACGAGTTTTCTAGCTTCCGACCACTAAAAGCTAGGACGCTTAAGAGGTCAAAAGCTAGGGGGCAATTATGTGGGGAGATTTTCGGAACTCAGGATTAAGCTAATCACCGCCATCAGATGAGACTAAGTACTCTCACGTGCCATCCGCTTGCCATCCACGTGGCACCAAACTCACCTCGGCTAACCGAGCGGAAACCGCAGCCGAAGTCAGACAACTCCGGGCCGCTAGCGCCGAGCTCGACTACCCCGTGTGCCCATCTCGGCTGAGAACTCCACCTCGGCTGAGGGGGCCGGGACGAAAGCCGAAGCAGGAAAGAACCTCCACTCGCACCCCTCTTCCCCCACGTCATCAGGCACATGGAAGAATAGGGGCGCGAGCTAGTGAGACAGGTGAGACATCCAGCCGTTCACAATCTTCGCCAGGTCCCTGACAAGGCGGCATCCAGCGACTGAAGCCACATCAGGGCAAGGCCCGAGGGCGGATCCGATGGTACCCCAACCGTCAAAGGCGCCCAACACGATCTGGCCCTACGTGACGCGCATTTAATGCAACGTGGGCTGATCCGACTGGCATTAAATGCAGAGTGGGCTGGATTGGACCGCATTAATTACAACGTGGGCTGAGCATGATTTCCCAGTCGAATCATGGGACCCACATCAAGATATCGTCTAAAATATCTTCCAAATCGTCTATAAATAGAACCGCATTTCACATGCAAGGTACGCACATTTGAACCCACAGAGTTGTTACTCTGCCTCTCTTCTTCCTCTCCTTCCATTGTTCCAGTTCCTTCACTGACTTTGGCATCGGAGAGCCTTGCGCCGCCCAGGCCAGGGTCCTCTGACCGTTTGCTCTTCTCTTTCAGGCTTTCGGACGATACCCAGTCATCACCATCGTAGGATAAGTCCTCTAAGGCTCCCCAGTTATTGTGGGTCATTATTTTCTGAACCTACAAGCGTGATCATGCAAATGCTACACCAGAGCCTTTTTTAAAGACCTAGTTCCGGATTGAGTTCTTCTCCACTTCGTCTGTCAACCATCATCGGACAAGAACACACTGTGGGCGGCGAGTGATGGAGAGAGGTAGTTGCAGCAACACAGGACTATAACAGTATAGCTGATGGTCCTTTACCAACTCACGCCATGGGGTTGTATCTGACTAACAACGGGGTTATACATAGGCAGTTCTGTGATAGAGCTTACTTTTTGCTCCACTTGTTTTGAGAGCCTTGTTAATTTCTTTCTTCAACCAGCTGTACCAACTATTACTAAATAAATGATCAACCTTTCCAAGCAAAAAAAAGAAAAAGAAGATGATAAAAGAAAACACATGGAACCACTGTATGGAGCAAGATAGTGTTTTTCCATTCCATATGCCGAAAAAGGTCCCATACAAAGTTTCGAATTCTGCATGTAATAAGCACAAGCATGTCTATAGTCGTAAACCCATCTGAATGTACTATACACAGTTGGATCGATCGACTATATAATTATTTAAATGGATTGTACACCGCTAAACTTGTGGAGCCTGATGAAGATGACGGAATGATCAAACAGGATCTCTACTCTGTAGGTTGATATAGCCCCACTGAGATCTTTAAGGGGTCGTTTGTTAATTTCACATTTGATGTGAAAATGCTTTCCATATATAAATGAATCACATGTGAGTCTTTACATATGCAAATTAAGTTACATGTGAAACATAATCCATTGTTTGTCATTTTCACACCTCTTTCAATGTGAATTTGATTACATCCAACGGGTGGTATGTTTTTTTAAAATATTACAGTATCACATTGAATCAACACATGAGGTTTACCCTCCTAGCTAGAAATGTCCTGTTAAAGAGAACTAATGGTTTTGATTGTGCAAATGGGCCCCACAAAAACCCAGAAATACACATCTAATGGTCTGTAGTTTATTATGAATTTCTCACAAACTGTGATGATCCAACGGTTGCAATTTGATACCATAGCCATTTTTGACCTCCCTAGCAATATGCACAGTTCAGATCATGATGTAGTGGCCCATTGTAATAAAAAAAATGAAAAAGGCGTCCTGGGGCGTTTTGGTGCTGTAGCAGGGCGGAAGCAAGCATGGTGTGATTCCTTTTCACACTTCTCCACACGGTAAAAGCTTAGACACTTTTTCCCACAAAAATCACATCAAATGCACATGTCATTCACACATAAGATGTGTAAATTTCCCAAACAAACATAAATGGTGTGTAATGGTTGCATATGAGTTCATGTACATATGTAAACGCATTGAAACAAACGACCTATAAATAATCCATGGTCCTAGCTGCAGGTGGGGCCCCACAGCCAGGTGTGCACCTGATAAGCCCTCGTCTTGTAAATATCTAGATTTTTCACATTCTCTATGGTTGTTAGGTTAACTTAGAGGTGGTAATCGGGTCGGGTTGTGCTAAACAGGTCGGACCCATTTATTAAACGAGTTATACAAGTCTAACCCGCATTCGACCCGTTTATTAAACAGGTCGGAACCCCTAACCCGCACCCACCACGGGTCAATCCGACCTGACCCGCTTAAACACGCATAACCATGGCGAGTTATATTGGTCAGGTCAACCCGCATAACCCACATCCATCTAGTAAATAAATTGACTCAACCATGGTTCCCTGCTTTACCAAAATTGACTTTTAAGCTCAAATTTGGTCTAATCTCATTTCAACAATCATTTGATGCGCATTAACTTGCTTTCCATTAATAAAAAGTGTGGGGTTGAATTGGTTCAGGTCCATTTATTCTTCTTTAGCCCATGCATTAAAACAATCAAATTCAATTTTAGCTTAAATCAGCGGGTTATGCGGGTCAAGCCGATTAACCCTAACCCTACCCGCTTAATGGCGGGTCATGAATACTTGATTCGTGACCGACCCGACTATTAAACGGGTCGGGTTAAGCGGGTAATACACAGGTTGGGTCGGGTCAGGTTAGCGGGTCGGGTCATATTTTGCCACCTCTAGGTTAACTCCTCTTCTCATACCTGACCTTTTCCTCCACTCTCTATCCCACCTGCCATTGGCCCATCTGGCAGGATTTTCAGATGATTCTCATTCCTAACCATCCATCTGGGAGGACCTCCGTTAAAAAGCATTAAACTCCTTGTCACCTAACATGGAAAATAAAAATGTCAATTTTGGACGGCGTTGATGGTTTTAGCGTGGATCTGAAAATATGAATCAGTCCACCAAACTAGTCTTAAAAGTCTTAATAAAGATAAATGATGATATGATGGATTGAGTGCCAAATGGGGATAAGTGAAAGAAAGTCTACAAGGCAAAACTCCCGAGTCCTTATCAATATCATGTCATGTATTTACTAATCCTAAATGGGAAGCACGTAATTACGTGATTAAGTTGAGTGTAACGTTCACAAGAACGTGTCTCTTTCGTATTGGCCAAAGTTGAGAATCTTGCCACTAACTAACCCCCCCTCTAGAAGCCAAACCGCACCCAAAAACAACCGCTGCAGTACATTTCAAACAAAACAAAGATTCGAAAAGAAGAAAGAAAAGTATCAGAAATGCCATTCAATTTCAGGCTGAGGAATAAGGAAGCAACTTCTAAAAACTTGTAATTTTATCAGTTACCCTCACCTGACCCCGAATGACAAAGGCGCCCCTAGACTTCTTTTTTTTTTTCAAATACATCTCTTTGAAATAGAATTATTTTTAACTAGGTACTTATATAGATAGGTTGTATGGTTTGTTTGATCTCATTGGAAAAATGCTTATTTTTTACGTCATAGGATAGATTGGTGGACAAAGTTGTCATATAATAAAAATCATATATGTGAAATTCTCATAAAACGAGTAATTTAGGTAAACTTGTCATGCTATAAAAACTCTACAAGTGCCAACACAATCATGGTTGACTGGTGTCATGACATCCCATGAGTTCTCAAGTTGAAGCACCATGATTGGACCGGCGGATCGACTTAGTAAAAAGAAATTATATAAATAAGTTTATCAAAAGAAAAAGAAAAAACTATCTGATCGCTTTAGATATTCATGTTTATCTAAAAATGATACCTATGAGTTACATTTTGAAAAAAAAAATTAAAAAAAAAAGTCTAACAGTTAATTGAGTCCGACATCTAAAAAAAACTTTGTAAAAAAGTCTAAAACACTCAAATAATTATTTGAATCAATATTAAGTGAAATATGCACAAAACGTAGACTTTCCAAACAACACTTTAGCCTTTGCCCTCGTTTCAAGAGAAATGAACCTATGCCATTGCACACATGCACTTTATTATATACACAATTTCTTATGACTCACAATTGACATGAGGCTTATTCACTTCATCCATTGATCTCGCAATTGCAGGCGCACTTGTAAGTGCGTAGTAGCTCAAATCTCACTATAATCAAACATATGTCTATCGTAAGAGTCATGCATGTCTAAACATAAAGGATCGACTTAACCATGCTTTGACTTTAATTGAGTATGTTAGAATATAGGGGTTTTGACAGGATATAAAATATCTTGTATTTCTTGAAATAGTGTTGACCAAAACTATATTCCAAATATGGGTATCGTACAGAGAGCCTCTCTTTTTTTTTTGGGGTTTTGACCATACAGGGTATAAAATATCCTGTATTTCTTGAAATGGTGTTGACAAAAAGTATATCCCAAATATGGGTATCGTAGAAAGAGCCTCCTTTTTTTTTCCACTTTTACCCTTTTTGTGCGATATCGCAAATATTTGCGATATCGCATAAACTGAAGAGTCATTATATGGCTACTCGTTTTCCCTCCCTTTTTTCCCTCCGTTTGCAGCAAAAAGTAAGCCGTTTTTCTTCATTGTTTTTTCATATCTTTTGTTCATCTAAAACAATCAAACAAAAAATTAAAAACAAATTTCAAAGTATCTCCATGACCATAAGTTTTTGGTGTCTCAATGCCCAACCATTTTTAACATAACATCTGACAGAGTATATGAAAAACTCCAAACATGTCCAAATATTGTGTAAAAAGAATCATTTGAATGCCTTTGGAGAAATGAAAGAGCGATTGCTACAGCAAATACATTTTTAGGACGTTTCATATCTTTTGTTTCATCTAATATAATCAAACAAAAAAATTAAGAATAAATTTCAAAGTATCTCCATGACCATAAGTTTTTGGTGTCTCAATGCCCAACCATTTTTAACATAACATTTGACAGAGTATACAAAAAATTCCAAACATGTCCAAATATTATGTAAGAAGAATCATCTAAATGCCTTTGGAGAAATGAAAGAGCGATTGCTTCATCCTTTTGAGAACCTCCTATAAAGATAAAGACAGCCACAGGAAAATAATGAGGGAAAACGACTTACTTTTTGCTGCAAACGGAGGAAAAAAAGGGAGAGAAAACGAGCAGCTTATATAATAACTCTTCAGTTTATGCGATATCGCAAATATTTGCGATATTGCACAAAAAGGGTAAAAGTGGAAAAAAAGAGGCTCTCAGTATGATACCCATATTTGGGATATACTTTTGGTCAACACCATTTTAAGAAATACAGGATATTTTATACCCTGTACGGTCAAAACCCCTTTTTTTTTCCAGTTTTACCCCTTTTGTGCGATATCGCAAATATTTGTGATATCGCATAAACTGAAGAGTCATTATATGAGCTGCTAGTTTTCCCTCCCCTTTTTTCCCCGTTTGCAGCAAAAAATAAGTCGTTTTCCCTCATTATTTTCCTGTGGCTATCTTCATCTTTAGAGGAGGTTCTCAAGAGGATGAAGCAATCGCTCCTTCATTTCTCCAAAGGCATTCAGATGATTCTTCTTACACAATATTTGGACATGTTTGGAATTCTTTGTATACTCTGTTAAATGTTATGTTAAAAATAGTTGGGCATTGAGACACCAAAAACTTATGGTCATGGAGATACTTTGAAATTTATTCTTAATTTTTTTGTTTGATTGTATTAGATGAACAAAAGATATGAAAGATGAAGACAGCCATAGGAAAACAATGAGGGAAAACGACTTGCTTTTTACTGCAAACGGAGGAAAAAAAGGAAGGGAAAACGAGCAGCTTATATAATGACTTTTCAGTTTATGCGATATCGCAAATATTTGCGATATCGCACAAAAAGGGTAAAAGTGAAAAAAAAAAGAGGCTCTTTGTATGATACCCATATTTGAGATATACTTTTGGTCAACACCATTTCAAGAAATACATGATATTTTATACCCTATACAGTAAAAACCCCTAAAATATATATATTGTACTGGGAGATATGTCCCGTTTTCAAGATGGGAAGAGTCCTAATACAATTATAGGCATGTTGATATACCTTATTGACAAGTTGTGCCAATATGAGCTGTTACAGTCTATTATCGACTATTAGTTTATGTTCTATCAACTAAAGATGATGTTAATTAGGATGCTGATATGACCAATACATTGGTAGTATCGATCGACCGAATTGATAACGTCTATGACTACGAGTTCTTTGCTTCGCCGATGCAGAATCCGATATGGATATTTAACTCATACACTTAACTCATACCTTGATCAACTAATGACATATATTACTTAATTAGAGTTAAAATTGAGTTATTATCAAATTATTTTGGAATATGAATGCTTGGAGTTTGGATCAAGCAAAGGTGGCTTTCTTAATATCATGTCGATGGGGTTTTTCTTTTTGGGTATTCCAACTAATGGGGCTAGGACCCCCAAGGGAGAAGAGAGTCCATGCATGGAAAGAGTGAAAATTGTACATACGAGAAGAGAGAACCGACATATTCAGGAAGTGAGAACTCGCACATGCATAAAGTGAGGGGAGACCAGGAAAGGTTATCTAGTTAAGAGGCGGGTTTCAAACCAATTGAACAACCCCTTATTCTTATGGCGTTTTTCATATTAACATCGCTGTAAGATCTATTCTCTAATAATAAGATGCAGTTTTTTTATAACTAGCTAGGGCTAAAACAATCAATTTTGGGTGCATCGGATCCATCCAACCAATTCGATATCATATATTAAGTTTCTATTCTATTCACATATAACACCCTGGGTTATTTAATATTTTCAAACAACCATGCATCTTTATATTTTGGTTTTTAGACTTACAGCCACCTTATTCTCATGACTATCAGTCAACTACATTGACCAATGGTCAGACTTTTTCGTAAAGCGGGTAGACAGACCAAAATTGGGCTCAATCTTGACCTTTGGCAACAATATGGTAGAGGTATTAGTATTTTGGTGTGATTTGTTTTAACTAATGTAATGACATTATTGTTTTTTTTTTTATAAAAAAAAAAAAAATTATAGCTGGGTTAATTAACATGACATAAAAGCAATTTAAGCGTTGATCAAGGTGGTTGATCAATATTGCCATTAGAATACTAATGGCTGCAATATAAAGCCAAAACTCAATGTGATTGTTTATAAATACTAGAAAGCTCATATGGTTATATGCAAATTGGAAAAACCTCAAGTGGGCATTTGTGCTCAGTGCTCACCTTATCGTGTTGGGGGGGCATGTAAATTCTCCAATCTCCAATTTTAATACATTCATAACCCAAAGTCAAACCTAAGTTCAAAATACCATTTTTGAGAATTCATTTGGTGTACAAAACTCCAGAGGACGTATCAACAGGAGGTTGTGTAAGAGATCACAAGAGTATCTTCGTAATTGAAGTGCTCACAGTGCAAATGGAACGTGTTGACCACTACGTTTCCATGGAACGGTTAGTGTACGCGACGTAACGGCCGGATTTGTAAAAAATGTCAGAAATTCGCGGGAACGCTTATTTAAAGAGGCCCCAAAAGAAACGGACTCTCCAACTGCCAATACCTTCCCTCTTTCCTTCCTTCCTTCCTTCCTTTCTTCCTCTTCTAGTCTTCTTCCAAACCATACCCCACAAGTGTTGGGTGAGATTCCCAATTTTGGATTTTGCAATCAGGACTTGTCTGTATCAAAAAATTCCTCTCTTCAGAGAAAAAAGGGGTCCGCATCGGGTCAAAGTTGTAGTATTTTCCATGGTCTTTCATCGCTTTTGCTGAGAATTTTGAAGGTTTTGGAGGAATTCTGGTTTGGGTCTTCTCCAATATCTCCTGTTCTAGATTTTCCTCAGGTTTTTGTGCCTTCTACGATACTCAATATGTTGATTTAGTAGAAATTTGTGGGTTTTTTTCACAATACATGTGGTCTCTCCGATTTGATTTGGTCAAAGTCGTTGCTTTTCTTGTATACCAATGACCCATTTTTCTCGCAAGGATTAGCACTCTTCTTATTTTTCCTGATAGAAGTTGGGGGGTCACTTGTTTTACTTTCACTGTATTCTTTTGGCAAAAGTCAGGGGAAGATTTTGATTTTCTTGGATACCTGACTCTTTTTTCCCTATGATTTGTGTGTTATCCATCATACAATTCTGGGGTGAATCTTGTGTTCCTCTAGTACTCATTCTTCCCAGTTCTACAGGGGAAAATCCAATTTCACAACAATTGTGTGAGATTTGTCTTTTCTTTAGAACCCAATAGCAGAAGGTATCCTTTTTTTCCTCTTTCTTTGTTTTCAATGGAGCAATTTCGGCAAATTGGGGAGGTTTTGGGGAGTTTGAAGTCTTTGATGGTGTTTCGAGATGAGATCCTAATCAATAAACGGCAGTGCTGTTTGCTGGTTGATGTTTACAATCTTGGGTTTGAAGTAATCTCAGAAGAGATGAGAAATAATCTGAAATTCAGCGAGAAGACGACGAAATGGAAGGCCCTTGAGCACCCTTTGAAAGAACTCCACAGGATCTTCAGAGAAGGCGAACAATACATTCGGCAGTGCTTGGAGACAAAAGATTGGTGGGTGAAAGCAATTTCTCTTGCGCAGAACACTGATTGCGTTGAATTCTATGTGCATAATCTTTTATGCATCATCCCTATTGTGCTAGAGGCAATTGATATCGCTGGTGAGATCGCCGGGTGTGATGAGGATGAGATGCAGAGGAAGAAGGTTGTGCTGGCGAAGAAGTATGAGAAGGTATGGATGGATCCTGAGCTCTTTCAACGCAGATTTGGAAAGCAGTACTTAGTTTCTCAGGACATTTGCAATAGAATTGATACAGTTTGGAGGGAGGATAGGTGGATTCTATTGGAATTGATCAGCGAAAAGAGAAGTTTGGGATCATCTGGGGCTCTAAAAAAACAGGAGAATCGTGTTGCAGAGCTTCTATTCAAGAATCTCGACGGGTTGGAGCCCTCAAAGGGGAAGTTGTTCCCAACTTCAATTCTAGTAGGCTGTAAGGACTATCAGGTGAGGCGACGATTAGGAAACGGTAGCCAATACAAGGAAATCCAATGGATGGGAGAAAGCTTTGCCATCAGGCATTTTTTCGGGGACATTGAGGCTCTGGTTCCTGAGATATCTAATCTGTCCTCACTCGCTCATCCGAATATAATGAATTTCTTGTGTGCATTTTCTGATGAAGAGATGAAAGAATGTTTTCTGGTCATGCAACTGATGAACAAGGATCTCAGAAGTTTTATAAAAGAACTGTGTAGCCCAAGAAAGAAGGTTCCTTTCTCTCTGCCAGTCGTTGTCGATATCATGCTCCAGATAGCGAGGGGAATGGAGTATCTGCATTCTCGCAGTATCTACCATGGGAATTTGAATCCTTCAAATGTCCTTATCAGAACAAGAAGTTCCTCTGTGGAAGGGTATTTACATGCCAAAGTAGCAGGTTTTGGTCTTTCATCTGTCAAGAATGTCCCCTCTCGAACTTCCCCGAATCAAACGCCTATCAACACGTTTATCTGGCATGCCCCAGAAATCCTCTCGGAGGAAGAGCAGCCAGGGTGTCCCTGTAAATCTAAGTATACAGAGAAAGCTGATGTCTACAGCTTTGCAATGATTTGTTTCGAGCTGCTCACTGGTAAAATCCCCTTTGAAGAAGGTCACCTTCAAGGAGATCAAATGAGCAGGAACATTAGGGCGGGTGAAAGGCCACTATTTCCATTTGGAGCACCAAAATACCTCACCAATTTAACCAAAAAATGTTGGCATGCAGACCCCCTCCAGCGCCCAAATTTCTCAACTATTTGTAGAATCCTGCGTTACATCAAACGCTTTTTGATAATGAATCCTGAGCACAGCCAACCTGAAGCGCCAATGCCTCTGTTTGATTATTTTGATCTTGAAACCATCCTATCCAACAAGTTCTCCACATGGTCTAGCAATCAAACACTCCCTGTGTTCAAGATACCATTTCAGATATTTGCTTATAGAGTCATTGAGAAAGAGAAAACTGCTGTGAACATGAAAGAAAGGTGTTCTGAGTCTGGGAGTAGTGAGGGAACATCACTTTGCAGTGACGAAAATGCAGTTATATCGGAGGATTTGTTCACGACACCCTTAATTGCTTCGAGTTCGTCATCTCAGAAGATTTCTAGAAATAACAAGAAGACATCAGCAAAGACTTCTTCACATGGAAAGGCTAAAAGATATTCAGGTCACATTTAACAATCTCTTCATTTGTTCTTCCAGACAACATATCTAGGTTCCCTTTTTGGGATGCAATGTTAGTTAGGTATCAGTAAACATGTACCTGAATGTAGTAGGAACTGTCATCAATATATTTTTAATGGTTACACAGGGTTTTGAAACCCAATCAAGTTTGAGTTAGCTTAGATCAATCAGGATTTTGGTCCGATTGAAGGATGAAAAAGACCAACATGGTCTGTGTTGTCTACTAGATGAAACTTGAATCAATTCTTCAATGTACTATTTGATTTTAGAAGCAATGTTGAAACAAAACAAATTACTTTTGCAGAGAAAAATGATCTTGGATTATAATGCTAATGATGGGATTCATTTTTAACAATATTCATTTTCTGTTTCAACTCTACAGATCAACTACAGAAGGGGAGAAACCTAAGGCCCCCTCAACTAATGCCATGCGGCCGAAGTTTGAGGATGAACTCTGAAAGCCAGCTGCAACCTGTTGCACTTAGTCCGAGTAGAAGACGGGAATCTGGGAATGCTTCTGATTCTGAGTTAACATGCTCCTAGAGTCCACATGAAATGCCTTTTTTTGTACATAAATTCTCTATCATGTGGAGGCAGCCACATGCGAGTCCACACATAGAAAGGCTGCCCTTTCTTCCAGTATCCATTATTGTAGATCTTCAAATTTGATTTAGGTTTGGGAACGCGACCACTAAGATTCAGCTTATGACTAATACTGTACTGTAGTTGAACTGTCTAGAGTGATGCCTTTTCTGGTTTGTTTCATAGATTCAAATATTTAATGGAAAAACTTCCAATATGTTTTGTCTCACCTGGTTTAAACCAGACTAATATGTGTAGCATTTGGTGAATGGTAGCTAGGCTGATAAAGGACTGACCTGTTTCTTTCAATTCTGTGTCATGGTGACAGCAAATGATGGTTGAATCTCAAATATATATACATAGATCAGCTGCTATATTTCATTTCATGTTTTACTCTTCACATTTTTCTTTTTCTTTCTTTCCCCCTGCATGGATAACATAAACTAAGGTGGGAAGACCAACATTTTTTGTAGAGCTTGATGAGGTGTAGCTTTCTTTCTATATGGTCAATCTACAATTGCCTTCAAGGAGTGCTTGAAGGGTTGGTGGGAATTCAAAGACACCTAAGTACCTAACTGCCTTGAGAATTCTTAACTAACTTGATACATTGACTACAAGTGACATGAGTTCTGAGTAGGACCTAGCCAGATGAATCATCAATGGTTTAGGGAACTTGCCTTGCAAGCAATGGCGGACTTAGGATTTTCATTTGGGTGGGGCGGACGGTGGTCAATTAAAAATTGAGAAGGTCAAAATCAACGCCAACTCTAATAATCTCCACTTATTGCATGGTTTAAAGACATTATTTTTTTCTGCAAAAATTAAGTATAAAGAACTCATAGCCCTCTAGCTACTAATCAACATATTGCTTCTCCACATATTGTTTTTTTTTCTTGAACGGTCTTCCCCACATATTGTGTAAAGGTATGGTGAGAGGGCGGGCCTTTATGCTATGTATTGTGTAGAAGCAGAATTGTCTGAGCTTAGAGTGGTAGAAGAAGAACGATTGAGCAAAGGGTTCCAAGGTTTTTCGTTCGGGAGATCTTCGAGACTGAGAGCGAATGGTTTTTTGAGACATGGGGTGGGGCGATCACTTCACTGGAATGGGGCATGGGATGCAACTTTTAAGCCTTTTTGGGTCACCCCAGGTCCGCATTAGGTAGGTCCGCCACTGCCTGCAAGGTACCATCCACCATTGCCTCTTTGGTCATGTTAATTTGCCTGTATAGACCACATGCACGTTGATACAGAAACAATAGATTCTCATTATACTGAAATATAATAAAAATTGCTTATTAGTTGCATGGCCATTCTAGACAGATATATATGATAGTTGATCCTAAGAGCAGGGTCCTATATAAAAAGGGCCACTGGTGGATACAATGTGCAAGAGAGAATATTCTGATGGGCTGAACTGCTAATGTAAATGATTTTAACGTTATGGACAAAAAGTTTGCAACTAAGCAACATCTACACTCTACAGTTAATTTTTCTATGTACAGTGCTCACATTGTTTTTTAAACTAAGCAACAATTTTCTGTTGATAAATTTAATGCATATCATTCTTGAGTCTGAGGCACACATCTCCTGTGAAATTGAAGGGAAAAACATTCACTGAGAGCCAGTGGCGTGAAAGATAGAAGTCTACATGAATACTGCAACAATGTACAAATATACCTGTCTCCTAATCTCAAAGCACCGCATCTCCTAGCCTACTAGAATTATCAGTCTTGGATGTGGTTGTGGATGTACTCCTTTCATGTACTGAAAGAGTGCAGTCCTCTGTACCCCAGGACCATCTCATTTATCATTCATGACTCTGTAATATTCTCCGATGGCGCTTTTGCTTGCTTTGTACTAAATTCCTGGAAATTCATAATAAGAATGGTTTTAATGAAGGAATGTTCAAGATGTGAGTAATGGAGCATCAAATGTGGAGATTGAACTTAAAATGTCTAATGCTGAAACAACTTTCGGTTTATATATATAAACCTGCCTATATAACTTCTACTATATGACAAATTTCCATGTTACTACTTTTAGTGTATAACAACTTTGCCAATGCAACTTTTACTACAAATTTGCTTTTTATACTTGAATGACCCCAATTGATCTATTTGTATATATATATATATATATATATAGATATATATATATTTTGTTACCCTACCCAAAGGGGGTCATGTGGGAAGAGAGTATGCACAAATGCAAAAAGTCTTTTCAAACATGTAGAAAGAGGACATTATTCATAGGGATCAAACCTTGGGCATGTCAATGAAAGACGAGTTGCTAACCAACTGAGCAACTAAAAATTAATAAGTTAATCTACTTGTAAAAGGGTCCGGTTCAAACAGCTATATTTCAAATATCTCTAATGTTTTATTTTAAACAGATAAGAGTTTCCAAACAGGCCTTAGATAGACCTTCCTAAAATTTAATTGAATAAGGTGATGGCTGGATAAGGGCTATGATTTTTGGTGCATGGCTGAAACTGTGTCTAATCTTCTGTCCCGATGGTTATTAAATGGGTCAGGCCTGGCCCCATGTCTGGTTAAAAACATACATAGCCCAACCTGACATATTTAGCACAAGGCTTGCACTTACATTCAATGCCATGATCTGGATCTGGGCCTGAATATCAGACCCAAAATCTAGAAAGGTTCAGCTTGCCCAATAATTCCTATGAAGACGAATTTGCCCCATCCTTGTTTCATTATTGGACATAATATGTAAGCTTGAATTTCCTCGTAGGCCTGAAAGCTAAGGCACGGTTCCAAATCCGACTCTGACATTTTGATCCGTACAATAGGACTCAAAGGATGTATCCTCTGATTTTTTTGGTACACCAACGAAGGGGGCTGGGAGCAAAAGAGAGCTCGTATACACACGGGAAAGTAGCCCACTATAGTGGGAAGGGCGGAAAGAAAGCCCACACAAGTGGTGGGAAGAGGTCACGTACCAGGGATTTGAGAACCCCGGACTACAGCCAAGTAAGGACTGATGCTAGTACTCGAATAAGGAGCCGTTCTTGTGGACGCACTCTGTTATGTAATTGTGCATCTTCTTTTGATTCATTCAAAAATGGAAACGTGCAGGGCCGGATCTACATTGAAGGGCCTGGGCTTTAGCCCCTCCTAGTTCTAAAAAAAGCCGGTAAGGGCTATATGGCCCATAAAATTCGAACAGAAGTACCTCTCCACCTTAAAAGAACCCATGGGCCATGACCATGGCGACCCTGGACTTCTTCCCCTCTCCTCAGCAATAAAAACCCCAAACCCACTCTCCATTTTCTGTGGAAAACCCAGAATCCCCATTTCAAAATGCCTCAAAAGGCCTGCAAAATGAGGGGTTTTTTTCCTCCTTAGAAAGCCCGAGGGCCGGGCTTTGAATAAATTTATAGGCCCACCAATGTGAGTGTTTGGCTTGGACAATACCTAACCTGACCCTCAAATTTATAGGCCCAGCCCGGCCTGACCTGACCCTCTTATTTTTCTCAATTTTACAGACACGCCCATATATAAGCTTAGGGGAGCTTTCAGCTGAAGTGTGCACTAGGTTCGTGTGGGATGCAAGAGAGAAGTCAAATGCGTTTTATGGACCCGCTCTTTTTTTTAGTTCCCCCCCTCAACGAATTGGACGACCTAGCTCCTCTCCACTCTCTCTTCTCTTCTCTCTTCTCTCTTCTCTCTCGCCGGTGCTGCCTCTGTTTTCTTCTCTCTCACGGACGGACCTCCCTCTCCCGGACGGAGATCTCCAGCGGGCGTCTCCCTCTCCCGGACGGATCCTTCTCTCTCTCGTCTATCTCCCGGTCGGAGATCAGAAGCGGCGACTGCCCCTTGTGGGAAGGTGTGAAAAACCCTAGATCTATATCTTCTTACACACATTCCATCCATATTATCTCATTTATACTGTTGATTATTGTCAAATGAACCCAACAACTGCACCAGAATGCCTTTCTTTTCTGTTCTAGGGTTCCAATCATGACCGTTGTTGTTAGTGGATTTCCTTCATAATTATGCGTTCCTGTTCCTGATCTCTTGTTTTCTTGCCTCTTACTAACCGGTATTTGGTTTTTTAGTTGCTGCTTGATGTATATGATGTTTGTTTTTGAGATTTTAGGAGTTGGAGCAAAAGGCGCTTTGAATTGATGTGGTTTGTTTGTGTTTAGTGGAGGAAGCCCTCTTTTCTTTAGGCGAATAAAACCTTTCATTTCATAAGATTGATCTTTTCATAGTGAAGAATCAATGTTAGGGAAAAGTGGTGAATCACCATTCTCTGCCACTGCTTTTCTATGCTTTTTCTCTACCCAGGGGATTCTACACTTGTTAATTCTTTTTTGGATCTATAAGGACCCTAAGTTAACGGTTTGTTAGAAAGGGAAAGGAAAAAAAAAAAAGTGGTTTATGAGATTTGGGGTGTTTGGTTGACATGGGTTTGGTTGAGATGCTTGAGATCTTATGTGATCAATGGATAGTGTGCAGAGTGAATGTTTGTGGCAAAGAATTCCTTAGAGTGGAATAAGTGGTGGGGTAAAGTCTGGAATCCGGCTGTGTGCCCACTTTGATTTCCGTCCGGGAGAGAGACTAGAATTTGAGAAGAATCCAAGGTGATTCCCACTGAGGACAAAGTTCTCCATGTAGTAGTAGCCAATCCCCTATTCCCATCCATGTGCCTATTCAATTGAATTTTTTTTTTAATGCTAGATTAAAAGTAATGAAATACACACCACTTTTACTGGAATTTGTTGTCATATTTCTGCCTTTCGTTTGGTCTGTTACAGTTCTTTGTTTTTGCTGATGTTTGAGGTACATCAGAATTATATTGATGATGTTAATGTTAATTTTAGATGTATGAACAGGTGATTTTTATTCATGGCAACACAATCACGTTCGAGTAAGTGTCCAATTTAAATTTTCTAATTTGTTGATGGTAATTGAGGTTTATGTTGTTTAAGGAATAAATGTTATTTTTTATTTTAATTTATAGGCAGGTCAAGTTCATCATGTGTTCGATCCTTGCATTGGGCTCCTAAATGCCCTTGATGGCGTGGATATATGGTCTTAAAAACTTCTCATACCCCAACTAACCCTGGTAGAAAGTTTTGGAAATGCCCAGATTGGAAAGTGAGTTTGTTGTTATTCTTTTCAATTAATTAAAATAAAATAAAATAACAAACTAATTAACCTCATGTTTATTTTTTTTTTCGCAGGGCGAAAATGGTTGCGGCATGTTTATTTGGAAAGACGAAACATCCATGGATGATATGGAGGACGTAAATTATGATGTAAACAGATCTTGCATATCTTACGAAGAATTTCATAATTTAGCAGCTAAGCTAGAGCGTATGGAAACGATGTTGAAGTCGATTGATACAAAGCTGGACGTAAAAGCAGAGTCACCTCACAAATTAGTTGGTTTTGCTGTGATAATTTGTTGCATTATTTTCTTGGCGTATTTGGCAAATCCGACTTGAAATTGTATCAAGTGGTTGTGGTCAAACAATTCTAAATAGGCCTTGTAATTGATTGTATAAAAATTTGGTATTTTGTTATTTGTAACGCTTCCCTATAATTTCCTTTTTTATTGGACCCGCATGATTGAGTGTGCAGAGTGCTTTAGTATTTGCCAACGAAGAAGGCATATATGAACTTAATTATACATTAAATTTTGAGCCATTTCTAGTAATAAGAATATTTGGAGTGACGGGTTGTTTCCAAGAGAATATATTGAAAACTTCTGCACATGGACATGAGCTCATGTGGACATTCCTTTGCTTGATAGTATACTTGAATATCTCTTGTAGATTTCATGAATTCGTTGGAAAAGTTTGCGATTATAAACCTTAGGCAAACGCTATCGTCTCGTAACCCAAAAATAGCAAGGTTTCAAAGACAATAATGTGGACTTCCAAACCCCCAAATTTGGTCCGAAAATTCATCCGGAAGTTGGCAAACTCTGCCCAACAGGGGGTCCAGCAAGGGTAAAGAGCAGATTTCAGGATGCGTTGGAAGTTCGCGATTATAACCTGCAACGCTATCTCTCGTACCCAAAAAAAAGCAGATTCAGACCATAATGTGGACGTCCAAACCCCAAATTTGGTTCTGAAAATTCCCTCCCGAAGTTGGCCAAACTATGCACAAACAGGGTAACTCAGCAGGTACAGCAGTTTTTTCATGAATTCGGTGGAAAAGTGCTCGTTATGAACCTAGGCAACGCTATCCGGCGCGGACCCCAAAAATAGCAGATTTCAATACCATAATGTGGACTTCCAAACCCCCAAATTTGGTCCGAAAATTCCCTCCCGAAGTTGGCCAAACTCTGCCCCAAACAGGGGTACTCAGCAAGGGTACGAGCAGTTTTCATGAATTCGTTGGAAACGTTCGCGATTATAAACTTAGGCAAACGCTATCGTCTCGTACCCAAAAATAGCAGATTTCAAGACCATAATGTGGACTTCCAAACCCCCAAATTTGGTCTGAAAATTCCCTCCGGAAGTTGGCCAAACTCTGCCCCAAACAGGGGTACTCAGCAAGGGTACGAGCAGATTTCATGAATTCGTTGGAAAAGTTCGCGATTATAAACCTAGGCAAACGCTATCGTCTCGTACCCAAAAATAGCAGATTTCAAGACCATAATGTGGACTTCCAAACCCCCAAATTTGGTCCGAAAATTCCATCCGGAAGTTGGCCAAACTCTGCCCCAAACAGGGGTACTCAGCAAGGGTACGAGCAGATTTCATGAATTCGTTGGAAAAGTTCGCGATTATAAACCTAGGCAAACGCTATCGTCTCGTACCCAAAAATAGCAGATTTCAAGACATAATGTGGACTTCCAAACCCCCAAATTTGGTCTGAAAACTCCCTCCCGAAGTTGGCCAAACTCTGCCCCAAACAGGGGTACTCAGCAAGGGTACGAGCAGTTTTCATGAATTCGTTGGAAAAGTTCGCGATTATAAACCTAGGCAAACGCTATCGTCTCGTACCCAAAAATAGCAGATTTCAATACCATAATGTGGACTTCCAAACCCCCAAATTTGGTCCGAAAATTCCCTCCCGAAGTTGGCCAAACTCTGCCCCAAACAGGGGTACTCAGCAAGGGTACGAGCAGTTTTCATGAATTCGTTGGAAAAGTTCGCGATTATAAACTTAGGCAAACGCTATCGTCTCGTACCCAAAAATAGCAGATTTCAAGAACATAATGTGGACTTCCAAACCCCCAAATTTGGTCCGAAAATTCCCTCCCGAAGTTGGCCAAACTCTGCCCCAAACAGGGGTACTCAGCAAGGGTACGAGTAGATTTCATGAATTCGTTGGAAAAGTTCGCGATTATAAACCTAGGCAAACGCTATCGTCTCGTACCCAAAAATAGCAGATTTCAAGACCATAATGTGGACTTCCAAACCCCCAAATTTGGTCCAAAAATTCCATCCGGAAGTTGGCCAAACTCTGCCCCAAACAGGGGTACTCAGCAAGGGTACGAGCAGATTTCATGAATTCGTTGGAAAAGTTCGCGATTATAAACCTAGGCAAACGCTATCGTCTCATACCCAAAAATAGCAGATTTCAAGACCATAATGTGGACTTCCAAACCCCCAAATTTGGTCTGAAAATTCCCTCCCGAAGTTGGCCAAACTCTGCCCCAAACAGGGGTACTCAGCAAGGGTACGAGCAGTTTTCATGAATTCGTTGGAAAAGTTGCGATTATAAACCTAGGCAAACGCTATCGTCTCGTACCCAAAAATAGCAGATTTCAATACCATAATGTGGACTTCCAAACCCCCAAATTTGGTCCGAAAATTCCCTCCGGAAGTTGGCCAAACTCTGCCCCAAACAGGGGTACTCAGCAACTGTACTCAGCTGAGACTTTTTATCATAACTTTTGAGAAATATACATGGCATAAAAAAATAGATTTTTTGACAGAATAAAGAGCTAAAATGTGGACAGCGGAGAATTGCTTCCATCCTTCAAAAACCTGCTAGTAACTTTCTACAATCAGTACCCTTGAAACGTTCAACCTATTGCAACACATGTATGGTATAACAATAATTGATAAGAAGATACTAACGTTTGTTAAACTAATCAGACCTTGCAACATGGTCATGGGCAACAATCATGTACTCAGATAAGTGACAAGCAACAATATAATTGCATAAAACAATAAACAGCACTTCAAAAGTATTACACAACCACCAATTGTGGATATTTAAGTAACTCAGGTTCATTTCCCATTGTTTCATTACATAAGAATACATGATTGTATCAAATTCATTAATTTATTGTCTCTTCCTGCAAAATAGATTGAAGCAGCAGCACCTCCAATAGCAAAACCAAGAAGAAAGACATGTCAATATCGCTCTCTTCACCCGGCTCTTCCTGAAATAGCAAAACCAATAAGAATAAAAGATGAAAAAAAAGTAAAGAAACCATACACACCATTATGACATAATTCTAAATAAACAGATAATTATTTGAGTAAAAATTACCTAACCATTGTAGGTCATATCATTTCTTCATCAGTAATTTCTCTACTTCCACAGTTAGAGTCAAGTGACTGGGTTGGATCAGCATCAACTAACCTGAAATATTTTGTTATCAGTAATAATTTTATACCAACATGAGTTATAAATAGACAACATTAAATTGTTTACCTGTTCACCAACACTGGACAGTTCCGCTTGTCATGTGATACACCGCGCTTGTTGCATCCCTTACAAAGACGGCCTTTTGTTGCCTTTTCTTTTGACGATTTAAGTCTCTTCGCATGTCCTTTCGTCACAACATGCGACGGCTCATGATATTCAATCACATTACTGTCTACAAGTCCTTTCCCTTTAGCAACACTTGTATCTTCTTGATTGTTTAACGTAACCTGACTTAACTTCATTTCCAATTCCGCATGACCACTGACTAAAATGTCGAAACATTCTCTGGAATTACTAGCTTTGTCAATAAGCCCTGCAAACATACATGACAAATGACTATGTTGAGCCAAGCATTGGTTAACACCGACAGATTCACCTGATTCAAGAACGTCTACAAAAGCATCTTTTGTAACACCCTTCGTCCATCGCTTCATAATGTAACGTTCGGGTAGAAACAATATAGATAAATGCTTCAAGACAGTCAATACATGACAACAAGGGATGCCTTCAAATTCGAACTTGTAACAGGAACAATATGCATGCAACTCTTCCTTTTTCCATGAAACATCTCTTTCAAAGTAATTTTTCACAACAAATTTACAGCTCATATCATCCTCGTATACAAGCTTTTCGCCAAGTGACATGGTCATGAATAACTCATCTTGAAACTTATAAAATATGTTCCTTGTGTATAATTCGGCCATCTGTTTTTCCATTGGTGAACGTGTCTTCATTTTAGGCCTCCCATTGCTATTCTCGAAATCCTCTTTCTTTTCAAGATATCTTAAACGTTCAACCCCGGCGTCAAAACGCAATATGAAATCAAGCAAAGAATTCTTGAACTCTACATACTGTTTCACAAATGCATTCATACTCTCACTTCTTTGAGTGGTTGACATGCCACCAAAGAAATTCTGCCTTAAATATGCTGGAACCCACATATCACGAATCTTAAATATTTGCGCCAACCAATCATTCTCCACAAGCTTATTTCTTGTTATGATCTGATTCCATTTGCTCTCAAACTGACAAGGAGTGTCAGATTCATGAACACATTCTTTAATCTCATCTATTAAACCCTCATTGTGAATATGAGCCCCTCCAAGATTCGTAGGCAACTTATCCAAAATGTGCCATAGGCAATATCGATGAACTGTGTTTGGCATGACATTCTTTACAGCTTTTGTCATTGCCAAATCTTGATCTGTTATGATCCCCTTTGGTGGAATAAATGACATTGCTTCAAGCCATGTGTTAAACAACCATTCGAATGACTCCGTTTTTTCATTGGGAAGAAACCCACAACCAAATAAAGTCGTCTGCCCATGGTGATTACAACCTACAAATGCGGCAAAAATAAGTTCATAACAATTTGTCTTATAGGTTGTATCAAATGTCACCACATCACCGAACACTTTGTAAGCCGAACGAAATGCTCCGTTTGCCCAAAAAATGTGTGTTATCTTTTTCTGTGCATCCCGCTCAATGGTATATGTGAAACCATTTCCCATCTCTTTGCGGTTTTCAAATAGCTGAAATAACAACTGCCCATCTAGCCCCCTTTTCTTTTCCTTTTCATCCCTACGGTGATTCTTGGCATCCGTATCTGTAAAACCAATTTTATCAAGTCCCCCAGATTGCGATGCAAAAACTTGCATTTGTTGTTTGCTTCGCACATTTGCTGCATCATATGTATTTATAATTTGTCGCTTTAATTCTGGCACTTCACGATGCGACCTCAACATAAATCTCTTACTAGGAGTAGCGGGGACATGAGAGTGTTGAGGAACGAACTTGGATACCACATAACCACCTGACTTATCTATTTTCACTTGCAATTGTGCCTTACAATCGAATCTAGTTTCCATTCGACGTCTTTGTACAGCTTCCTTATCAATCAAGTGTTTGTCATCTGTTTTACCTTGCTTTGAACAGACAAATCGCTTCCATACAACCTCCCCATCTTTGCCTCTATTAGTAGATTCTTTTCTTACACTGAACCCAACTAGCTTTCTATAACCATTGTAAAATTTATATGCCTCATCTAAATCATCAAAATGCATGCCCAACTTTGGTGTCATGTTTTCATCAACAACCGGATAGTGGACAACCGCAACAGCTGTGGAGGAGGTCATATCCATATCCAATCTGGAGACATATAATTAAAATTGGCAATGAATAACAGACCAAACGAAAGGCAGAAGTATGACTGATATCACACTAACAGAAGTATTTCATTACTTTTTAGCTATTATTCACAAAACAAATTCAATTGAATGGGCACAGGGATGGGAATAGGAAATTGGGTCGTAATTCATGGAGGAATTGTCCTAATTGTGGATAACCTTGGATTCAAAAGTAGAATCATAAATCTTGATATTTCGCAGCGGTTAAATGTTCATTGTTCAAAGAAGTTTGTCTTTGAAAGTTTAAAGCAAGCACAGTTCTGTTTTGATATGATTTTCCTTTTAAATTGATTTTACATGTCTTGCAACAGAGACTGCATTTTCAACAAGGAAAAGCAAGGAATTAGATGTCTACAGTTATGGGGTAGTTCTCCTTGAACTCCTTACTAGAAAGAAAACATTGGATCCTTCCTTTCCATAGGCTACTGATATAGTGAACCAAACACCCCAGATCTCATAAACCACTTTTTTTATTATTTTCCTTTCCCTTTCTAACAAACCGTTAACTTAGGGTCCTTATAGATCCAAAAAAGAATTAACAAGTGTAGAATCCCCTGGGTAGAGAAAAAGCATAGAAAAGCAGTGGCAGAGAATGGTGATTCACCACTTTTCCCTAACATTGATTCTTCACTATGAAAAGATCAATCTTATGAAATGAAAGGTTTTATTCGCCTAAAGAAAAGAGGGCTTCCTCCACTAAAACTTCTTCTCCAAATTTCTTAAAAAGTTAAATCAAGAGAAGAATTTCTTTCCTCCCTAAAACAAAATCCATATAAGGGAAATGCGATTTCACCATCCAAACGGGTAAAAATACCAGATCTACCAGATCCCAAAAATGTCATAAACGTGACCCCAACCAACCATAACCATCATCAAACAAGAACAAACACAAACAAACCACATCAATTCAAAGCGCCTTTTGCTCCAACTCCTAAAATCTCAAAAACAAACATCATATACATCAAGCAGCAACTAAAAAACCAAATGCCGATTAGTAAGAGGCAAGAAAACAAGAGATCAGGAACAGGAACGCATAATTATGAAGGAAATCCACTAACAACAACGGTCATGATTGGAACCCTAGAACAGAAAAGAAAGGCATTCTGGTGCAGTTGTTGGGTTCATTTGACAATAATCAACAGTATAAATGAGATAATATGGATGGAATGTGTGTAAGAAGATATAGATCTAGGGTTTTTCACACCTTCCCACAAGGGGCAGTCGCCGCTTCTGATCTCCGACCGGGAGATAGACGAGAGAGAGAAGGATCCGTCCGGGAGAGGGAGACGCCCGCTGGAGATCTCCGTCCGGGAGAGGGAGGTCCGTCCGGGAGAGAGATTCGTCCGTGAGAGAGAAGAAAACAGAGGCAGCACCGGCGAGAGAAAAGAGAGAAGAGAGAAGAGAGAGTGGAGAGGAGCTAGGTCGTCCAATTCGTTGAGGGGGGGAAACTAAAAAAAAAGAGCGGGTCCATAAAACGCATTTGACTTCTCTCTTGCATCCCACACGAACCTAGTGCACACTTCAGCTGAAAGCTCCCCTAAGCTTTAGCTTAGGGGAGCTGCTGCCATATATATATATATATATATATATACTACTCTTATAAAAGAGGAGAAAATGCCATTTTTTTTACTTTTTGGTGGTCATACCATTTGTGGGGCCCACTTCTATATAATAATATATAACATCTATTATATATCTACTATTATATAATATATATATTATATGTGGGGTCCACTTCATTAAATATATTATATATATATTATAATTCTCATCATCTCACATCTCATCATCATCACATCATTTCTAGGGCCCACTTCATTATATATATATTATAATAATATATAATATCTTACATATCTACTATTATATTATATTATACAAACTTTTTACTACACCATTGTAGGGCCAACTCCCAAATATTATAATATAATATAATCATATATTATTTCTACTACTCTTATAAAAGAGGAGAAACTGCCACTTTTTTTACTTTTTGGTGGTCATACCATTTGTGGGGCCCACGAAACTGCCACTTTTTTCTACTTTTTGGTGGTCATACCATTTGTGGGGCCCACTTCTATATAATAATATATAATATCTATTATATATCTACTATTATATAATATAAATATTATATGTGGAGCCCACTTCATTAAATATATTATATATATATTATAATTCTCATCATCTCTCATCTCATCATCATCACATCATTTCTAGGGCCCACTTCTTATATATCTACTATTATATTATATTATACAAACTTTTTACTACACCATTGTGGGGCCAACTCCCAAATATTATAATATAATATAATCATATATTATTATGAGAAATTACAAACTAAATAATATATATTATATATTATATATCTACTATTATATGATATATATATTATATGTGAGGCCCACTATATTATATATTATAATATATATATATTATAATTCTCATAATCTCTCATCTCATCATCATCATCTCATTTCTAGGGCCCACTTCATTATATATATTATAATAATATATAATATCTTACATATCTACTATTATATTATATTATACAAACTTTTTACTACATCATTGTGGGGCCCACTCCCAAATATTATAATATAATATAATAATATATTATTATGAGAAATTGCGAACTGAATAATATATAATATATATTATATATCTACTATTATATAATATATATTATATGTGGGGCCCACTTCATTATATAAATTATATATGAGGAATGTTCATATGCATCTTTCTCTCACCATAGAGTGAGGGATACTTCCCTATTTGCACATGAAAAATGCATTTTGTACATCACCCTATGTACTTGAAAAGTACATTTTGTACTTGGAATTTTTCAAAAAGGGAAGTGTCCCTCACCCTATGGTGAGGGAAAGATGCATATGAATGTTCCCCATTATATATATATTATAATTCTCATCATCTCTCATCTCATCATCATCATCTCATTTCTAGGGCCCACTTCATTATATATATTATAATAATATATAATATCTTACATATCTACTATTATATTATATTATACAAACTTTTTACTACACCATTATGGGCCCCACTCTCAAATATTATAATGCAAACTTTTTCACTACACCATTATGGGGTCCACCCCAAATATTATAATATAATATAATAATATATTATTATGAGAAATTGCAAACTTTTTCAATATCACACCTTTGTGGGTCCCACTCCCAAATATTATAATGCAAACTTTTTCACTTCACCATTATGGGGCCCACCCCCAAATATTAAAACCACTCCCAAATATTATAATGCAAACTTTTTCACTACACCATTGTGGGGCCCACCCCCAAATATTATAATATAATATAATTATATATTATTATGAGAAATTATAAACTTTTTCATTACACCGTTGTGAGACCCACCCCCAAATATTATAATGCAAACTTTTTCACTTCACCGTTGTGGGGCCCACCCTCAAATATTAGAACCACTCCCAAATATTATAATGCAAACTTTTTCACTACACCATTGTGGGGCCCACCCCCAAATATTATAATATAATAATGTATTATTATGAGAAATTATAATTTTTTTCATTACACCTTTGTAGGCCTCCCCCCCTAAATATTATAAAGCAAACTTTTTCACTTCACCATTGTGTTGCCCACCCCCAAATATTATAATATAATATAATAATATATCTATCTACTTTTATAAAAGAGGCTAGATTGCAAAAAGTTTTCTCTAGACACTTGTGGGCCCCACTTACCTTATATTATATTATTATATATCTATCTACTATTATAAAAGAGGCTAGCTTGCAAAAAGTTTTCACTACACACTTGTGGGCCTCACTTACGTTATATTATATTATTATATATATTATATATCTATATCTCTATCAAATATTATAATACCCCAAATATTATAATATAATCTAATAATATATTATTATGAGAAATTACAAACTTTTTTATAACACCTTTGCGGGGCTCACCCCCAAATATTATAATGCAAACTTTTTCACTATACCATTATAGGGCCCACCCCCAAATATTATAATATAATATACTAATATATTATTATGAGAAATTACAAACTTTTTCAATACACCATTGTGGGGCCCACCCCCAAATATTATAATATAATATAATAATATATTATTATGAGGAAAGGGCCCCAAATATTATAATGCAAACTTTTTCACTACACCATTGTGGGGCCCACCCCCAAATATCTATCTATCTGTATGTTTGGTGTACGTGCAGGTCCCCACTTAGTATTATTATAGATATATATAGATATGCCCAATAAACTGCACGATGTGGGCCCCTCTTAGTATTATTATTTTTCACTTCTGACATAATAGTTGTATTGATCTTGATTTATACCCCTGTTGGAAGAATAATCACAAGTTGGATAATGTGATAACTACTACTAAATATTGCTGCTCTTCTAATATTAATGATTGCTAAAGATAATTCTATAAATGCAATTTAGTGGTAGGTCTTATAGATTACTATCGTAAAATTATTGTTGTTCTATACAATTGTTTGTTTCTTAATATACAACTTTTGTAAAAAGAAATTATTATAAAAGGGCATTTCAAGGGCATGAATATAATTATTTATTATTGCCCTTACTCATGAGGTTTAAATTGAAAAACTTTAATCATTTTCTAACACATTTATTTCTTTCATCATTGCAAGCTTCTTGTTGTTGTTGTTGTTGTTGTTCTTCTTCTTTTCATATATTTCAATGAAGCGTTATGCATTTCCTTAAAAAAAAAACGAGAATCCCATAGAAACTGCTTGTTATGCTAGCGTTACTACTAACTTTAGAGTCGGTGAAGTGATCGTTTTTCAGTTTTTTTATTATGATGTCCTTAGGTAGGATATAATTAATTTTTTTTCCTTAATAGAATCTGATTTTATAGTGAACATATAATGTTCATGGTAATTGGTTAAAACAGTAAGCTCAACTGGTTTAATTTTTAATTTTATTTTTTATAAAACTGCATGTTATCAATTTGACTATGCTTTCGACTTGACTCCAACTTTAGCAGGTCAGGTCTACCAGAAAACTGATAAGTCGACCTGAAAGGTTAAATAAAGTAAATTTAAATTTCTTTGTAAACATTCATGATAAAATATCTAAAAATATGTGATTTATATCCTCAAAAAGTTATATAAATTTCATATCGATTGTCTTTTGAGATCTCATTTTTCTCACTATATCATCATTTTAATGTTTTCAAATGTATAGGAAAAAAATAGTGTCAACTGTATTTGGACATTGCACGGGCCTCCCAATTTACAATCACTCATTTTCTATTGAAATTTAATTTTTAAATGTATTTCAGCTTCTACTAAATTCTTTAAATTTTTTTTTTCGTAAAACTGTGTGTTTGGTGCACGTGCATTGCACGTGCAGGGCTTCACTAGTATATATATAAAGGTTGAGGAGAGCCTCAGCTGTAAGCGTGCGTCTCACACGTTGGCCATTTTGACGAAACGAATTTGGTCCCGCGCATATTCATTTCCCCCCTTTCATTTTCCTTTTCCATCTTCCAGAGAGAAAATCGTTCCTCTTCTCTCTCTCTGCGTCTCTCTCTCCCTCCCATCTCGCCTCTCCTCTCCCTCTCGCCTGCGGTCTCTCTCTCGTCGAAGATGTCGCCTGCGATCTCTCGCCATCACGTTTCTTTCCCTCTCTCTCGCTGCACTGCGTTCTCTCCCTCTCTGGGCGATATCTCACTGCTGCTTTCTGAATTCTGATCGTCTTCTCGACCTCACACTGGCGGCATCACGAGCGGCCCCTATTTCTGATCGTCTTCTCGACCTCCCTGCTGCGCTGCGATCTCGTCCAGAGGGTTTCGATCTCCATGCTGCGTCGCCTGCGATCGTGCTCTCTAACTCTTGCCTGCGATCGAGCTCTCCCATCTCGCCTGCCATTCGTCTCTCCAGGCCATGGATTCCAGCCATGTCGCCCTCGTCACCCTTCTCCTCCGATCAGAGGGCTTCGAGCACTACCGCTGCGACCACAATCTCTCTATGGGCATGAACCTCAACAACATGTCCAAGATGCTCAAGTGCGCCGGTAATGACGACATCATCACCATCAAGGCCGATGATGGCAGCGATACCGTCACCTTCATGTTCGAAAGCCCCAGTAAGATTTCCTTCTCTTTGGTGGTTCTTCTGGAAAAATTTGTTTTCCTGATTTGGGCCTAATCTCTATTTTCCTTTTCTGTTGCCAACCAAAGCTCAAGATAAGATGGCAGATTTTGAGATGAAGCTGATGGACATTGATAGCAAGCATCTTGGAATTCCGGAAGCAGAGTATCATGCCATTGTAAGGATGCCATCTGTTGAGTTTGTGAGGATTTGCAAGGATCTCAGTAGCATTGGAGATACTGGTAATCATGTTACTCAACGAATCATAATAAACACAATAAACCATGTGATTGGATGATCTTATTGCAATCTGCCCATGTGCATGTAATGTGTTTGTCAAAATGCCAACTTGGGCTCTTGGTTGGGAAATGATGGCAGTTGTTATTTCAGTGACAAAGGAAGGTGTGAAGTTCTCCACAGGGGGAGACATTGGAACGGCAAATATGTTTGTAGGCAGAATACCTCTGTAGACAAGGTTTCTTTCAAACTTCCTGTTACTAATCTCTACCTGTATGTTTTTTTTTTTTTTTTACTTCTGTAATGCTAAAATCTAACATGGGTTAGTTCTAGTGACTTCTGGGATGTGGTGGCTGGTTTTAAAAATCTTGAAACTAGAAATGACCCAATAATGTTTTCCTTCTGTTCAAACAATCAAACTCTCAATGCTTCTCTCATATTTAATGCCCATGCTTGAATTAGATATTCTAAGCAGATTTTAGATATCTGCTATTTTTTTTCTTTCTTTTATTATGATCAGTAGCATCATTAGAATTAAAAGGTTAGTAATCTATATATTGTGTTTTTTTTTGTTCTGTGTAAAACAGCCAGAGGAATCTACCATCATAGAGATGAATGAGCCAGTGTCATTGACATTTGCTCTAAGGTACATGAACTCTTTTACCAAGGCGACTCCTTTGGCAAATTCGGTGACTATAAGCCTGTCTTCGGAGCTACCCATCTCAGATGTTGCCACAGATCTTTGGCCGGGCACTCTTCAACCAATCCAAATTCTCTCTCCTCCAGACCTCATCAAACACTGAAGCCACCCAATTCATGGGCCACTCACAGCCGCAACTACCACCAACACCTCCCTCATTCACCGACACAGTAAGCGCAGCTACAGCAGCCATCACTGCTGACCCAAACTTCACAGCGGCTCTAGCCGCTGCAATTTCTTCAATTATTAGCGGTGCGCAAACAGGCAACACCAACCACCAACAGTGGCAGCAGCAACAACACAGAAGTTTCAAAATTAGAAAGCAATTCATACATTTCAGTTAAATGGGGCTGTTGTGTTTATGATTTTGTTCTTTGAAATGAAAATTATACAGCTACATTCTTTTTTTTTTTCTTTTTTTCTTTTTTGTTTACATGGAATAATGACAATGGAGTTGTCTGTGAATAAGAGATTTTATAGATACACACATATCAGAAGGCTAATTGGGTGGTGTTTGTTTCTCTTATAATGATGTGAATGTACAATTTCTCAATCTTCCTTTCTTCTTTGTGTGGTTGGTTTTTGTTGTTCAAATCATTAAAGTCCAAATAGGGTGGGACTCTGTCCTTGCTGTGATGTTTTGGAAAGTCAAGAACAACGTCTTCTACTTAATATGGTTTTTGTTGTTCGATTTCTCATGTTTAAAGTTGTTTGCATTTTGAATGGACCTGTTGGGGCAGGTTTTTCTACTTAATATGGGTTTCTCATGTTTACTGTGGAGTGAGGACATGTAATGAGATGGATGCTCCAAATATCATTAAACTGTTCATGTACAGGTTTCATGTAATGAGACACATGCCCCTAGTTGTATCACAAGTAGCCTTTGTATCTATTCAATGAATTGGGCTGGGCTGAACTTGTGCTTCTGAATTACATCTGTCCAATCTATGAACTTAATGTTTCTCATGTTTAAAGTTGTTTGCATGTGCACTTCAATTACTGGTTCAATTGTGTGGCATAAAATTTTGTTGTACTTTGAATGATGTAATTGTGTTTTGGATTTAAATGTGTATGGAGATACAAGTGTTGAATTTAGTTGTTTTGGATGTGGACCTATTTTGTTGAAAACTCCATTGAGGATGTTTAGAGCATTTTGTATATTCCAGTGGAGCTACACAAGCTATAGCTCGAAACATGGCTGATATTTGTATTGACAAGAAGCTGAACCCAAGATGGTGGAATTTAACTTTGAATCATCCATCATACAACAACTCCTCTTGATAAAAAAAAATGTTTATTATTTAAAACGGCAGTGGAAAAATCAAGTTCTACACATGTTGCAACCTGACATCCAAAAAATTGAATGTTGCTTTAGGTGGGACACCCTTTCTCATCCACAAATTATTTACATAAACCAACTGAACCATCAACAGTGCAATCTACCCTGTTTACAATATCTTATGGACTATATGTTTTGCAACTCTTTGACATGGTTTCTTCTAAGAATATGGGATAGCTACTTAAGCTTCTTCATCGATGGAAACTCAAATCCAAGCTCTGAAGTCCTGAGAATTCTATTCATAACTTCTTGATGGAAAAGGACTTATTTGTAATTCTGATTTTATAAAACTTTTTCAATGATGGAATTTTTTGATGATTTCAGTTTCATTAGAAAACGGGTCAAATTGTGATCAATTTTCTCTTCTAGCTCGGGTTCATTTGAATTCATTTCAGATGATTCCCAATGAGATTTGATACCTTTAAAAACGGACTTAATAAAGTAAAAGTCAGTGTGCAAGTATTCAACTATTCATTATCTTCTTTCTTTGTTTATCTGGGTAAAATCAGAAGTTCAACATTAAAGCAAGCCAACTAAAAAGCATGTAGATTAAGTTTAAACCAATTTGTAGCAATCAACGTGAATGGCAAAATTAAAAAAAATCAATCTGTAACGTTTGGTATCAAACATAACAAACACTACACTGCGCACTTTGAAGGCAGTGAATAATTTCAGATTAATAGACACCTCCAGCACAACTACAAGTTTTCCGGTCACCAAATACAGTCCTGCTAATGACATTCATCATTTTTCAATACATTCATAACAAAATCAAGTTTTCACTACACCATTTTTCACACACCCATTTAATAGCTGATAGTGAAATTGGAAAAAAAAAAAAAACACGAACGTCTGAACCCAGTGACTTCAATGGAGCACTATTCTAATCACATTTACATCATACAAAAGAAGAACCCAGTGACTTCAATGGAGCACCATTCTAAGCACATTTACATCATACAAAAGAACAGACTTTGACGCCGTGCGATGACGATACCGACTGTCGCGGGCGAGAGGAGAAATATTTTCAAATTTGTGGGCGGAAAAAGGAATGGCGAAATCCAGGGGTTTTCTTGTTGACGGCCGGGCTTCGTCGATCTGCCATTTCCACCGATTCGCAACAGGGATCGGCGAGAGATCGAGCGAGATGAGGACGGTTCACAGCAGAGATCGGTGAGAGATCGGGAGAGATGAGAGCACCTGGAAGCCTCTGGACGAGAGAGAGACCGCAGGCGAAAGGGAGAGGACGACGATCGCAGGCGATCCTGGGAGGGAGAAATCTCAGCGAGATGGAGATGGAGAGGTCGCAAAAGAGATGGAGATGGGAGAGAGAGAAATCTCAGCGAGATGAGGGAGAGAGAGAGATCGCAGGCGATGCTGGGGAGGGAGAGAGAAATCGCAGAGAGAAAGAGAGGAGAGGAAAGAAATGGAAGAGGAAAAAAGAAAGGGGGAAACTGAAATATGAGCGGTAAGCCCATTCATTTTCGAGCCGTGCTATACAGCCCGGGACTTGTGCCCGGGCTGTGGAGACTTTTCCTTCATTTTCATTCCGTCACACGCCGAGCCGCACGCTTGCCGCTGATACTCTCCTCAACTGGCTATAAAAGCATATAAGTGATTGCTAAATATCCCTTTTGTCCCATATGTTTTTGTGTTTGTTTTTTGTTTTTACCATTGTGCTATTTCTATTGGAGGTCAGTTGAGTGTTAGGATCTAATGTCCTGCATGTTTATTAAAACGTTGCATGTTTATTAAAATAAATTGCATTTACAGAATTACATTGCTTAGACATTGAGTTCTGGCAGTTTATTAAACAATTACTTCTCTTTTTTATTTGAGGATTTTGCCGGAAAAAAACCCCTTAGACTCTTCATAAGCCAAAAATGGAATCAACGTCTTACGAAGGCCATAGTAGGCCCAGGGTCTTGCTTGGGTATTTTTTTTTTCCTTTGAGCGGGGATATCCCTGCTCCTTTAAACTTAAAACATCCTAGAACCCTTTTCTCCATTTTTCGTTCTTCTCTCATCTTCTTCTCCCTTTCACGAGAACACGGGGTCCTGGGTTCTATTTCTAAAATTCGAATTTCGAATCCGGTGCAGTGGACTTATTGGAGAAGACAAGAAGCAACAGGACTTTGTAGAAGGCTGATTCGGAGAAGAACATCGGATTCATTCTCGTTTTCGAAGTCGCAGGTGGTTCTTTGTTACAGACCAGCCTGATCTGTGATAAGCCATCGCAGATCAAATTTGCAATTGCAAACCGGACTCGAAGAAGGTTGCAGAGGTTTTGCGTCTCAGTCAACTGTTTTGCTATTTCCCCCTTTTTCGTGCAAGGGCAGACCCAAAACATTCATCATCTTTTTATGGATTGTTTTGATTGTTGAAGATACTAGTCATGAATATCAGGGAAAAAGAAAAACGGAAACTTGGAGGGAATTAGTGAATAAGATTTGTGGAAATTTCTGCTTGTGAAACATGTGGAGAGAAGTTTTTCAAAATCCCCCCAAAGAGATTAGTAGTGGGTGAGTCTCTCATGGGATTTGTGAAATGGGTTTGTTTGGATGAGAAGAAACGGTTTTTCTTTAGGTTCCACATGTTTTCTTAACCCCCCAAAGGATTAGTAGTGGGTGAGTCTCTCATGGGATTTGTGAAATGGGTTTGTTTGGATGAGAAGAAACTGTTTTTCTTTAGGTTCCACATGTTTTCTTAAGTTGTAGAGATTCATTTCTCCTCAACTGAACACAGATATCCATGTCATATGTAAATAGGGTTCTTGTTGACGAATGTGAATGCGTAAATAGTTGATAGGTCAGTAGACTGCTAGATATCCCGCATACAACACTCATATCCCCACCCACAATACTCAGATGGGCAGGATATCCCCACTCACAATATTGACACAAGCAGGGATATCTCCGTTCACAACCCTCATTTGGGCGGGGATATCCCCACTCAACTGATACAACTCTGAGAGACAGCACTCATGGAGGTGGGGATATAACACTATCGTGGGCTAGGATATCAAGTCTAAAACACTGTCATTGGCGGGGATATTTATCCATTTTCAAGCCAAAGCACGTAACTTGTTCTACGGGGACCTTTTCTTTTTCACATAAAGATAAGAGGTCTGTGTTTTCTTTTTCGCGAAGCAGATAGCTGTCACAATGGTAAAGAATATGAATACAATTACATGGGAAAAGACCAGCATCTACCAAAATTGTATAAGCAACAAACATGAGATGTTGAAATCCTCCCCCTCTCAACAAACCCACCTTCCATATTAATTGTGATGATTGAAAACCTTGCACTTTAGGATGCTTAGCTCCAAGTTTATTGGAGGCTCTAGAGAAATTGATACTAGTGCTCGTTTTCTCCATTCAGGGATGAATGTATACGATGCCAATATTAATACAATCAGGTGTAAGATAAGGAGTGAGGATAATCCCCTTCAAACATGTAAAGAAGCATTTTTTGAAATGATCCGATTCTGCCCTGCTGCTCAGGAGATCCGCAAAGTCCTGCTTCGATTTGATGAGTCCTTGCTAAGAGAAAATGGGGGAAAAGATGAAAATGGGGAAAAGGATTTTGGGACCTTTTAAGGTAAAAGGAGTAGGTATATCCCGCTCAGAGAAAAAGTAAAAAAATATATCAAATATGGCCTTTGGGACTACTATGGTCTATATAAGACGTTGATGGTGTTTTTGACCTTTAACAAGTCTAAGGGGATTTTTCTAGTTAAACTCTCTTTTTATTTTTGAGGATTAAAAAAAAAAAAACACTTTAAGTGGCCATTGCACAAAAGGATCACTTTAGCCAAACCCATATCAAACCAGCCTTCTCGCCACGTGACAATAGAACCACTTAGGATTTTTGGTAAATGTGGTGTACAAATACAAATATACAATACATTTTTTTTCTAACGGAGGGTTCCCATCCCATTCGACCAAGGGCCCAAAGAGAAGCCGGGAAAAATCCCTGAAGGTCCTAGGTGGATAGGACAAGCGTACTCAATTTTCGGTTTCTAAAGAAGAGAGGACCGGAGTTCGATACAGAAATCTCTAACTCTAAAAGAGGAAGGAACCTGATCTTTGACAATTCGGCCAACCCTGTTTAGATTAATATACAATCCATGAATGCATCATTTCATTTTAAAAGCTAAAGATAGGTTGGGGTAAAGCAGATTCGGATCCTTGCCAACTCGGGAATGGGATGGCGCATGGCGGATACCCATTTCCATATCAATGTCAATATCAATCAGCGCCACACCCCAAATTGAATTCCCTCTCATTCCTTGCTTTTGTTTCCCTCCAAGTCCACACCTCTTTCTCTTTCTTTCTCCTCGCTCTGTCTCTCTCTTCTAACTTTAACTCTCTCTCTCTCTCTCTCTCTCTCTCTCTTCCATCTCTTTCCAAACAAATCCCAATAGAAGAAAAATCAAATCACCAAACCCTAGCTCTGCAATCGAAAAACCTCTGACCCTTGTTTCTGCTACTGCTACTCGTAGTTGTTGTTGTTGTTTGGATGTGGGGGCATATTGAGATGGAGGAGATGGAGGGTTTGTTGGAGAAGATCTGGGATCTTCACGACAAGCTCAGCGATGCCATTCTCACCATCTCTAAATCTCATTTCCTCAACTCCATCAAATCCCTCTATCCCATTCCCATTCCCATTCCCAAACCCTCCTCCTCCTCTGGATACGTCTTCGTCAAGGATTTCCCTCCCGAAGACGACGCTCCCATTGCTGAGGCCAGGAGCCTCAACTGCATCAGGACCGCCCTCGAAAACCTTGAAGACCAGCTCCATTTCCTCCACGTATGCAATCTCTCTCTCTCTCTGTTGTTTTTTTTTCTTTCACTTCTTCACCCTTTTTTCCTTTCTAAGAAGGAGGTAGTCATTATCTTAATCCTAAAATCCGTTGAAAGATGTTGATGGAGTTGTTTTGTGTTGTTGTAGAAGCCTGTGATCTCTAGCTCTTTCTGGATGCTTCTTGTGTGATGAGAGTTATGATGGAAGTGATTTCTCTGATTTGTTCGAACGAATTGTGACGAATTGAAAACAAAAGAGAAATTGGGTTCACTTCTTTCTTGGGAATATGGGTTCTTCCTTTTCTTTTCCTTTTGGCGTTTGGAGATGTGCTCTTTAAATGCATAAGCTTCTGTAAGGCAGTACTCATGATATGACCCAAACCCATACATTGTGTCCACATTCTCCTTTTTCCAATCCAATTCATTAGATCCTTTCTCAGTCATCCCTCCCTCTCCTGAATTGACAGCGTCGCAATTTGATGCTGAGATGAGTGTTACCATCATTGGATTGAATCACAATAAACATTCTCTTAGAAAACCGCTAAACACTGGTCTGTAAGCAAAATGACGATTCTATTATGCGGAATAAACATTTTGATAAATGAATCGACAAGCTTAATGCTAAAGAAAAATACCTCCAGCCATTGATGTTCTTCAAGGTTTTGCTGTGTTCTGTCACTGATGTTTGGTGCTTCCAAAACTCTACTCACTCTAGTTAGATGGTGTAAAACTGAAGGATATTGAGTCAGTGAGTCTGGGGACCAAAATGAAGTATATATATATAGCCAAAGCTTCCATCAAGCTTTGATGGCTACAAGTCCCACGTTCTCAGTTTATCTTGGGACAGTTCCAACGTTCTACGAACGTGATGAAACAATAAGAGTGGACCACTTCAAGTGCTCCTAAAAGGAAGGGGAGCAGGAGAGTCGTTCTTATGAACGGTTTCCGTGAGAAACGGTCAACATTCTCCCACTTGGTCCACACTTCTAATCTAATGTTTCATCTAAAACCCATCGATAAACTGTATTTAATTAATAAATATATGAATCATGGCGATAGGTTCTCTAATGACGAGTACTACCTTCCATGTATTACATTGTATTTATTTTTAAACATTATAATTTATGTGGCAACAATTTCTTAATGAATAAACCCTATGTTCATTCTTGGTCCTACACAGATGAATTTTCTCAAAATTAAGGTGCACATAAATATGAGAAAAAAAATCACAATAATTAAGAATTTCATTAAAATAACATTGTTTATACAATGAAAAATTACATAATGGAACCAAGTCCCATATTCATTACATGATCCTTGAATTTGAATGGTGGCATGCCTTTAGTCAAAGGATCTGCGATCATTAGTTCAGTGCTGACGTGCTTAATGACCACTTTCTTTTCTTTAACACGTTCCCTTATGGCTAAATACTTAATGTCGATGTGTTTAATTCGACTCCCACTTTTGTTGTTCTTAGCCATAAAGACAGCAGATGTATTGTCGCAATTGATTCTCAATGGCCTATTGATAGAATCCATAATTATAAGCCCAGAAATGAAATTCTTAAGCCATACACCATGTGAAGTAGCCTCAAAACAAGAGACGAACTCAGCTTCCATAGTGGAAGTGGTAGTCAAAGTCTGCTTGGCACTCCTCCATGAAACAGCTCCGCCGGCTATCATAAAAATGTATCCTGATGTTGATTTGCATGAATCAATACAGCCAGCAAAGTCAGAATCGGAGTAGCCAATTACTTCCAAATTGTCTGTCCGTCTATACATGAGCATGTAGTCTTTGGTTCCTTGAAGGTACCTCATTACTTTCTTTGCAGCTCTCCAGTGGTCTAATCCCGGATTAGTCTGATATCGTCCCAACATTCCCACAGCAAATGCAATGTCAGGTCTTGTACAGACCTGAGCATACATTAGGCTTCCAACAGCAGAAGCATATGGAATGTTTTTCATTTGTTCCCTTTCAAGGTCGTTCTTCGGGCATTGGTTCAAATTGAACCTATCACCCTTCACAATAGGAGCTACACTTGGTGAACAATCCTTCATCCGAAATCTCTCTAAAACTTTATTAATATAGGTTTCTTGAGACAAACCCAAGATACCTCGAAATCTGTCTCTATGGATTTTAATGCCAATGACATAAGATGCCTCACCCATATCCTTCATATCAAAATTTTTAGAGAGGAATTGTTTCACCTCATGCAGCAAACCTTTATCATTGGTTGCTAGCAAAATGTCATCCACATATAAAACAAGAAAACAGATTTGACTCCCACTAACCTTCAGGTATATACATTGATCCATAACGTTTTCTACAAATCCGAATGAAGAAATTACATTATGGAATTTCAAATACCATTGGCGGGATGCTTGTTTTAAACCGTATATGGATTTCTTGAGCTTGCAAACAAATTGCTCACCATCACTAGAGGGGAATCCTTCAGGTTGTTTCATGTAAACCTCCTCCTCTAGTTCTCCATTGAGAAATGCTGTTTTCACATCCATTTGTTGCAATTCTAAGTCAAAATGGGCTACTAATGCCAAAATAACGCGCAATGAATCTTTCGTAGATACAGGAGAGAAAGTCTCTGTGTAATCAATTCCTTCTATTTGAGAGAATCCCTTAGCAACGAGTCTTGCCTTGTATCTTTCAATGTTGCCCAACGAGTCTTTCTTTGTCTTAAATACCCATTTACATCCAATGGCTTTTACACCATTAGGCAACTCAACAAGATCCCAGACTTCGTTACTATTCATAGAATTCATCTCTTCCTTCATGGCATTGTACCATAATTTTGATTCATTGCAACTCATGGCTTGTGAAAAGAACTCGGGATCATTTTCGGCTCCAATGTTATAGTCAGATTCTTGCAGATACACAACATAATCATTAGGAATTGCTGATCTCTTTGATCTAGTAGATCTTCTTAATGTTGTACCATCATCTTCCAAAGAAAAATGCGGTTCATTTCGTTGTTCAACAGTTCTTGGCAACTCTTGAACTACCTGATCTACTGGAATGTCGTCAACAGCTTGTGGAACTTCAATGATTGGTTGTTCAACACCAGTTTGTACTTGAGGGGTGCTATAAACAATAACCAATCTATTACTTGAGGTGGAAGGTTGAGATTTTGAATGATCATTCTCAGAAATTATGTTTCTAGTTTGATTGCTCCCACTGATCAAGTCATTTTCAAGAAACTTTGCATTTCTTGATTCCACAATCCTAGTGCTATGAGATGGACAATAAAACCTGTAACCTTTAGACCTTTCAGCATATCCAATGAAATACCCACTAATGGTCCTTGGGTCCAGCTTCTTTTCTTGTGGATTATAAATTCTCACTTCTGACGGGCATCCCCAAACGCGCATATGTCGCAAACTCGGTTTCCAACCTTTCCATAATTCAAATGGCGTTTTAGAAACTGCCTTGGTTGGAACTCGATTTAATATATACACTGCCGTCTTTAGTGCTTCAGCCCACAAGGATTTAGGAAGATTGGAGCTGCTAAGCATACTCCGCACCATGTCCAACAATGTTCGGTTTCTTCTTTCTGCTACACCATTCTGGTCCGGTGAACTAGGCATGGTATATTGGGCAACAATCCCATGTTCTTGAAGAAACTTTGCAAATGGCCCAGGTGCTTGTCCATTTTCTGTGTATCTACCATAATACTCCCCACCTCTATCTGATCTCACGATCTTAATTTGTTTACCACATTGTTTCTCTACTTCAGCCTTAAAGATCTTAAAGGCATCCAATGCTTCATTTTTATTATGAAGCATGTAGAGATACATATATCGTGAGTGATCATCTATAAAAGAGATGAAGTATTTCTGACCTAGTGAGTCCATGTCTGGACTACAAATATCAGTATGTATGATCTCTAATATGTCTGAACTCCTATTGGCACCTTTCTTTGATTTGTTGGTCTGCTTTCCCTTTATGCAGTCCACACAAGTCTCAAAATCAGTAAAATCCAGAGTGTTAAGTACCCCTTCATTTACTAATCTTTTAATTCTATCTATGGAGATATGACCTAATCTTCGATGCCATAATTTAGAGGAATCCTCATTAATAACACATCTTTTAGTGCCAGTGTGAACATGCATTGAATCATAAGTGGCATTGTTTTTTAAATTAATGCAGTAAAGACCATCAGACAAAATACCATTCCCAACACAATCAGATTTATGAAATAAACTGAATGATGAATCTGAAAAATTAAAGGAATATTCATGAGGTACAAGTCTTGATACTGAAATTAAGTTTCTAGAGAAACTTGGAACATAAAAGGTCTTTTCTAACTTTAAAACAAAACCACTACTTAAAATTAAATAGCAAGTTCCTATAGCTTCCACATGTGAGCCTATCTTGTTTCCTGATAAGATGCTTTGCTCACTTCCCACTGGATTCCTTAGGTTTTGCAAACCCTGCAAGGAATTTGAAATGTGGATTGTTGATCCAGAATCAATCCACCATGTGTTAATATTGACATTAACCATATTAGATTCATAACAAACAAATGAGGTTGGATTACCTTTGTCCGTAAGCCATTTCTGAAATTTGACGCATTCCTTCTTCATGTGTCCCTTCTTTTTACAAAAGAAACACTTGGAGTCTTTCTTGATATCAGCTTGGGGAGGTATTTTACCTTTCCCTTTCTGATTGGCTTGAGATTTGCCCTTTCCACGTGTTGCCAGCATTGCACTTTCTGCCTGTTCCATCACCAGTCTCCCTTCCTCTTGAACACACATGGTCATGAGTTCATTAATTGACCATTTATCCTTATGTGTGTTGTATGAGATTTTGAAGGGTCCATATTGGTGCGGAAGAGTGTTAAGGATGTAGTGCACAAGGAAAGATTCCGATATTTCAACCTCGAGTTTCTTCAATTGAGCCACATTGTCCCTTATTTGCATGATGTGCTCACGCACACCTTTCACATTGGTGAGCCTTAGGGATGACAACTTCATGATTAGGGTGCTTGCTAGTGCCTTGTCTGAAGTGACAAATTGTTCATCAATGGCTTTCAGCAAGTCTCGGACCTTTTCATGCTGATCAACAGAACCACGAATACCAGTAGAAATTCTAGTCTTAATGAACATCATGCTGAGGCGATTAGATCGCTCCCATCGCTCATAAAGCGTGATGTCCGCTGTAGTACTGGAATCAGTGAGTGCTGGTGGTTCTTCTTTCCTAATAGCATAGTCTATGTCCATCCACCCTAAATGAAGAAGAACTCTCTCCTTCCAGACCTTATAGTTATCTCCCTTAAGTTCAGGGATATCATAACGTATATCAGAGAAATTTGTAGATTGTACAACTGCATAAAATTATAAATAACATGCTTATGTTAAAACTGAGGCCTAAAATAAAATTCCATGCTTTACCAATGTAAATCATGCTTTAAAAATTGAACTTGATGACATAAAAATTGCCTGTGGGCTAAATTTTTAATCCAAGTAGATTCAATTATTCTTTATGATAGAATTTATCAAAATTATTTACTTAATACAGAAAACTAAAGGGTATAAGATGATTGTAATTTGATATATAAATTCTATCTTAGGTTTTAAGCTTTATGATAAAACTATCAAATTATTTAATTAATTCATAATTCCTGCGGGTAAGTTATGAATAATTTGATATTTTACCCTAATTTATCATATAAATATAATAAAAATTCCTGTGGGATAAAATTTATTATATTAAGTATGATTAATTACAACTAATGTCTAGATTTTATTTATGTGATCCTTATCAGTCATAATATATAATTTTATTTAATTAAAGATGCTGTGGCTTTTCTTTAATTAAGTAAAAATCATATGGATCACTAGACATTATACCTTTTATACATAAAGATAAACTAGATATGAGAATAATTATAAATTGCATTTATAAAAACAATTACAGGTCATACTATCCCAACCTTATCAACAGAACTCTTTCAACCTTATCAACAGAACTCTTTCAACCTTATCAACAGAACTCTTTACTAAATTTAAAAACCGTACCATCCCACATGATGTAAAATGGTCAAAAGCATTCTGTTGTGACTTGTCTCATCCATCACAAGTCAACATCATTTTCACTCTTTATCCCCTCTCTTCATTAATACATATCGTCTCCTTCCTTTCATCAAACAGAACCAAGTTCTGCAATGGAACTCGACGCCTAACAGAAAATGGGCTACTTATATAGTGGTCCCACTGATCAAGGGCCTAGGATCAGCCCACATCAATTTGTACGCCCAGGCCCTCTGTCCAAGATGTAGAGACCTGATCTCAAATTAATAGCCCACATGGGCCCCACAGTCCCAATAAAAAAAAAAAAAAAAATACCGTCAGGCCTCATCTTGGTTGCCGGATGGTGGACCAAACAGGGCCCACCTAATATAGGTCCATCATCCCTATGATCGCCCATGGGTCCTTTACAGGATCCACGGTCTTGATCAATTTGTCAGTGGGGTCCATTGGGCCCCACAACCAATATAGAGAAACAAGGTTTCATAGTTACAATTTCTTGAACAAAAGAGACAGAGCATCTCTCAAACATCAAGGCAGAGAATAAATCGGTGCTCTGATACCAAAATGTAAGCAAAATGACGATTCTATTATGCGGAATAAACATTTTGATAAATGAATCGACAAGCTTAATGCTAAAGAAAAATACCTCCAGCCATTGATGTTCTTCAAGGTTTTGCTGTGTTCTGTCACTGATGTTTGGTGCTTCCAAAACTCTACTCACTCTAGTTAGATGGTGTAAAACTGAAGGATATTGAGTCAGTGAGTCTGGGGACCAAAATGAAGTATATATATAGCCAAAGCTTCCATCAAGCTTTGATGGCTACAAGTCCCACGTTCTCAGTTTATCTTGGGACAGTTCCAACGTTCTACGAACGTGATGAAACAATAAGAGTGGACCACTTCAAGTGCTCCTAAAAGGAAGGGGAGCAGGAGAGTCGTTCTTATGAACGGTTTCCGTGAGAAACGGTCAACATGGTCATCATTGTGCGAAAAAAAAAGAGATGATTTTCTGGTCCTTCGTGATACAGATCCGTTCCATCCTATATAATACCATCATTTCCCACGATTTTCATTCATCCAATTGGGCCACACTTACTTTTGAAGAAACGTATCTTTTTCTTTTTTAATAGTTCTATCCAACATTTCTTAGAAATCAATTTCACTATAATGTATCATGGTCATGTTTTGATGAACTCATTGTGTAATGTTGGGATTTTCATGTTTCTATGTTCTATATGTGGTTTGTTATATTTTAATCAAAACAAGCATTAAAAAACATACTTTAGTTCTGGTTTTTCATTTGGTTGGTGACATGTCTTGAACCCACAACCTCAAGGTTGCAACAGTAAGCTCCTTCTACTGTGCCATTGGCTCTTGTCATTTTGAAAACAAGTCTGTTATAAGCGATGAGAATTTATCTATTTGTTTTCTTTTGTGATTTTCAAAATAATTAATGGTACAAAAGATATACATGAGCAAATGGAGACATCGTGTTAGAAGGTTGAAACAGACTGCAACATCCTGTTAGAGGATAGAGGGTGATATGTTATGTTAAGTACTGCTGTTGGTTTTATTTTGTTTTACTGTAGTTAGAGTTTGTACCTATAAAACAAGCCAGTTGTAGTTTATTGATAATCAGGTAAAGTCTTCTTGTTGTACAGCAATCTTTCTTTCTTGTATTTTGGTGAACTTCTAGAGGGTTTTTGCATAACCTATTTAAAATTTTAAATATATGATTGACAGAAAAAAGAAAAAAAATGAAAGGAAGAAAGTGCTCATCAATTCTTGCCCAAGACAGAAATGTATATATATTTTTTGTATAATAAGACATGATGTCCTTACTTTGGAATCGTGGTTGATTAATGTTCTGTTGTTCCTTGCAGACCGTTCAATCACTGCAGAAGGCTGAAAGAGATGCTGCTATTGCACAGTTAGAGCAAAGTCGCATTGTTCTTGCAATGAGATTGGCGGACCATCATGGCAAGAGGTACAAAGTTATTGAAGAAGCCCTAGCATTTGTGGGAGATGTACATGATGCTAGTCATTTTGTGTCACCAAGAAATTCGTTTGAAACACCACCAACCCAGTCTATTGGAAAATTCGAAGATGACGAGGGAAAAAGGTCGAATGTTCTGATGCAAAAGTTCATTTCCAGCTTTACTTTTGCTAAGAAATCTCTTAAATTGGAGTCCATGGGTGCTGTATTAGGAAATGCTGCTTTTTTTGCTGTTAGCATGCTTGCTTTTCTGCAGCTGCATCAAGTAGCTTTTAAGAACGATTTTGTTCTAGAAGTTCCCCAATTGCAAGAGGATTCTTGTTACATGCAGGGGTATGAGAGGAATAGTTATCAGTTTGGGGGTTCCTCTTCGAGCAGTCGAGTGAAGCATTTAGATGTATTTTCAGCTAGGGGCTAAGGTGAGGACATGATTTCTGTCAAATTGTACATGCGCTTGTGGGATCAAAAATTGTTAAATGGGGGAAATTGTTGTAGGACATGTTAGTTAAAGTTTCTGCTTGGTCTTCTTTACCACAAAATCTGTTATGATATTCTGTTTGGCATCACATTCATGTGATTCAATGTCTTCCCTAGATTGTTTTTAGGAAGTGGGATACTAAATTGCTGGGGTCTCATGGTTGGGTTTCTTCAGATGCACTTAGTGACTCAATTTGCTTGAGTGAAGTATACATTGTGGACTGTGGAGTGGCAGTGTTTATCTTTACGTGTTTACAATTGAGTATAGACATGTTACTTACATAGAGCAAACCACAGATCAAGGGGTTAGAGGCATCGGATTGGCTTCAAACTGCATATCTAGGGTGGATATATATAAAAGATAGCATACTTAAGGGAAAAAAAATTGAAGAAGGGGACTGACCCGTGTGGCCCATTTCCACTAGCTATATGTTAGTGATTTACAAGAACTAATAAGGGCTTTCGATCCATTCTATATGGCTGAAAATTTGCCTTTATTTGAAGATCATACCATCTCAAGAGGTGACTCCAATATAGATGACTAGAATAATTCGATTAAATAATTAAAATTCTCATGCTCTTCATTTAATTGCTATCATTATAGATTGTATATGGCTACAAACTTGATTTCACTTGATGATCATGACCATCTAAGGAGGGATCTCCAAAATAAATGATTAAACAACTAAGTTTGCATGATTGTGATTCAATGGCCATGATTATCGAAGCAATCTGGAATTTAGCCCTTTGCGTAATCAACATTGTATCATGTCTGTTGGTTACAGGTGGGCCTGCAATAGTTGGCTGCACTTGGCTTCACAAGGTGGTTGGACTTGATTCTTTTTTCATTTTTGCATGAATGGATTAACATGTTCCTTTCATGATCTCCTTTGATTAATGGTCCTTTGGCTTCAATGTCCCTTATTTAGTGGTCCCTTTGGCTTTGATATCCCTTTCATGATGTCCCTTATTCAATGGTCCCTTTGGGGCCTCCTCTTTCCTTTGGCTTCATTCCTTGTCATTGAATTAGTTGTGCACATGAATGAATTGGCCATGCCCCTTGCTTTATATGATGTCTCTTTCACATCTAATTAGTGGCATGCATGAATGGATTAACATTTTCCTTTTCATGATGTCCCTTATTCTATGGTCCCTTTGGCTGTATGACTCATCATGTAATTAGTGACTCACATGAATTAATTAGTGGCAAGCATGAATGAATTAAGATGTCATGCAATGTCTCTTTCAAATTGCCCTTATTTGATGGTCCTGCCTTGTCTTATAAGTAGTGATGCACTTAAGATGTCATACGATGTCTCTTTTCCAATGGTCTGTTCTTTGAGCAGACACTATGTGAGCATTTCCTTTGGTAGTCATAGGTCTTGTTCCGTTGGCCTACTTGTTTGTCCCATTTTTGCAAGTTCCTTCTGTCTAATAATAGGTACAGGATTAGTATTAGGCAGCCAGCTGGCCATAAAAATTTCTGAACCAAATTGGGTCTACTTTTTTAGAGGCAGAGTCTCTTTTGATCCCACATCCCCTTTTCCGATAGTCCTGTTCTCAGAGCAAACAGTATGAGCATTGGCGTTGGTGTCCCATTGGTCTTTGTTCTGTTGGCCAATTCGTTTGTCCTATTTTGCAAGTTCCCTCTGCCAATGATGGGTATACGAATTGCATATTGTATTGGGCAGGTCGCTGGCCATAAAAAACTTGCTGAACAAAACTGGGTCTACTTTTTTAGTGGTAGCTTCCACCTTTCCCCCTTGTTGGGAATGGTCTAATGAAATGATGATATCCTCTATTTTTATTTTTATTTATTTTTATGGGAAGACTCAGTCACATACACTTGCCTCCTATGGGAGGGGTTTGGTGTCCCTAACCAGCTGAGCTACAGCCTGTGATGAGATCCTCTGTAGTTTGGCATTATTAAGGTACGTCAATATTTATTTTAGAAAAATGCTTGTTTGTTCTAGTAGATTTGCCTGTTCTTTTGCATTCTTATACATATTGCATTATGGATGTGTAGTTGTTGTTCGGCTGATCCTGTATTCACATTCATGCGTGCAATATAATGTACATGCATGATCTGTTTCATACATATTATTCATTGTAACATGCACTTTTAACCATTTAACTTGATTTGAAAGAACAGATGTTCACCTAGTTCTTTTCTTCTCATTGAATAAACAACCTTATCCAATAATCATCTGAAGTTGTAAGTGTTAAAAACATCGAAAGATTTGAATCAGATGTTCCTAACTAGGAGCTGAAGCATGTCAACAAAAAGTAAGGACTTGAGACTATTTTCAAGTCTATGGGCTGTGCTTCAATTATTAGAATAGCCTGTCAGATTCCAAGTCAAGGGGTGCTCTGCTGCAAATGTCAAGAAAGGCCAATTTGCTTATTGATGTGGGATGCACTTCTCTTCCTGCATTATTTTTACTATTGTTTTATTGTGTCCTGTTTCTGGTTGTTGCTCAGTCTAGAGTACTGGAAATTCACGGACCCTAACCTCACAAATAATGGATTACCAGTTTGTTGATTCCTTGTGAACTTTTCCACACCAGTTTCGATGTTAACCACTCTCTTCATTGCTCTCATCATTATGTTAGGGTTATTTATCCTTCTGACCATTCTGGAACTAGTTATTCTTTAGTTTGTTTCCTTTTCAAGTCATCGGCAGTGTATATAAATAGAGACATCAATGCATGGTTATTGCGCTTTTCAGCAGATTGGTTGAGAATTTTTTTCTTAATCCAATCCAAATAGATGGCTTGTATTAAAGATCAATGTTACCAATGAAAATTAACCATGTTTGTAGTTTAGAGGCTTTTTTAATAAATAAATTCCTTCTATGCATTTCCTTTTCAAGAACCAGTTTTTGCTTCTTTAATGGTATGCCTTTGTGTTTTTTTACATTTTTTTTTTTTGGTATCGATGGTATGTCTTTTTTACCTCTGTAGTTAATGTACTGAATCAGATATTCACGATTCTGATTATGAAGAAACAGGAAGTGGAATAGCTGAATTTTCCTGCTTCATAACTTTTCGACTGTTATAGACTTACAGCTTTAGGCTCTGTTTGGAAGCTTTATAATTTATTTATTGCGTGAAAGTTTAGTGCCCAGATGTTATAGGCACCATTACTTGTTGCCCTGGCTGGCTTCACCCACTATTTTTCTTCCCTAAAGCTCAAATGAATTACCATTCAAAAAAAAAAAAGAAAAATCAAATGAACCACCCACACATTTATTCAGGGTTGGTTGTCAGTTATCTATTCCACTCAACCCTATTTGCAGCTGGTTGAAAAAGTTATTATCTAGCTTTGAAAACTACAATATCAAGGGTAAAAATTAAGGATGGACATGACATTCAAGAATGAAGAATGTGGTTATCATATATTTCCAGCTAAGAATGCGGCAGTTGCTTCTTGTTCTTCTTGGTATAAAGCAGCCTAGCTTATTCAAAATGTAGACTTCCCCATGCAAATCCAATGGTTTTTTTTTGGTAGAACTTGCAATTCCAATGTGGTTTCATTCAGTGCCATCATTATGTATAGAAGTATAGCTTTCTGTTTTTCTGTTGAGGAATGCTGAAATTCATTCACCCTACTGGTTATGGGTACTGGTGGATGATATTTGGTGAAAACCTGACAATTGGAATCCATGATACATCCCAGTCATTTGGGCATCATGGGTTTTCATATGATAAATAGACTTATATTATATGCTCTTGTAGCATGCTAGACTTTTTTTTTTTTGGCTAGGAGTAAAGGCCATGGAAACTCTTCTCAAATTTCAAGATCTGATACCTTTCTTGTGAAGAGTGAAATTCTCCGTAGCCCCCAAACCTGGCTTCTGTGACCTTTTCTTTCTTTCTGTGTCTTCTTTACATCTGAATGCCTCACGTGGGTTTTCCTTTAGCTTTTTTATGTTTTCTTGGAACTTGTGGCAGGTAAACTGGCCCACCAGATACGAGTTTGTTTACATGGGGAAAATTTTTGTGATCCCATATTCTCTACAATATAGTTGGAACCTGGCACAAGTTGTTATTTTCGTGAGGGATTTGGGTCCCACCATGGTGGGCTTCAGATGAACAAAAGGAACTTATAATGATACTAGATCGCCTGCACATACAGTTTCTGATCTGAGATATGGCATGCAATTTGTATGTACGTTTTTTATTTTCCATTGAAATGGATCAGACAATGTCACTCAAATCTTAGCAGAATTAAGCTTGGAGCAATTCAGATTTCTGATGGAAGTTCGGATCTCATATGGAAGTTCCAAATTCTAACAAGGGCGTCTTTTTAAATAGCCATGGATTCCACTGCTTGCAGAATCCATGGTGTGCCTTTTCCATTGCCATCTTCCTGCCTGAAATTCACCTGTGACAGCTGCAATTTTTGTTGGTAGGTAGGAGATGGTGCGCATTTTCCACGGAAAAAAGTCAAATGCCTGTCTCCAACTACTTGGACTCTGAAAAACCACAAAATCTTGGATTTTTTGTCCAAACATTCTTTCTGTGAAAATTATGCACCAAAAATCAGATAGCACAAATCCTTGAAGAACCTCTGTTCCACAGAAATACCCCTGCATTTAGGGCATGTTTGTGTAAAGTTGCGGAACAAAAAAAGATAACGCAGTCTAGGACAGAGAACTTGCCCCATGGTAGGCACAAGTCTGGTTTGTTTGTGGTTGGTTTTTTTTTTTCAGTAATATGAAAGTTATTTGCAAGTGTAGGACTTGAACCTGGTTTGTTTGTGGTTGGTTTTGTTTTTCAGTAATATGAAAGTTATTTGCATAGTGTAGGACTTGAACCTGCAACTGGTGAAAAAGTGTCATTAGTTACTACCACCTGTGCTAATCAGATTCTGTGTATAAAAACTTATTAACATATATAAATTGAACACAAATGGAGTGGGGCAGATTAGGCAACCAAAACTCCAACCTGCCTGGAACTTGGCCTGGATCAGAGTTTGGAAAATCTTATCAACCCTAAATCTGATCAATAACTACCTAACCTGCCTCTATTAGGAGAGGTTAGGTGCGAGTCCACCTTTAAACCTGACCAATTGCCATTCCTATTTAGGGGGTGAAAGAAATGACGTGGGGGTGAAGTATATAAGGCAGTGATGTAGATGGACCTTCACTTTCTTAGGACTTCAATTATTGGGGGTGATGGCTGGGTATCTACATTTTATTTTCCCTCAATCCAATTTCCATTAAGGAGGTTAGCTGGTCATATTTTGGATATTCACTTCGATTCTTGAGGATTTTACAAAAAAAAAAAGAAAAAAAAAAGATTAGGTGACCACCATACCGAAAAGGTAATTTTAAGTGCCCTTACACCAAATCAATCATTAAATATATTTTTTTTCTAATATTCTCTACGAAGGTCCCTATAGACTTTTTTTTTTTTTTTTTTTTTAATGTTAAGAGTCCCTAGAGACCCTACGCTCGACCCTTTTATACATTTTAGGGCTTAGAAGTTCGACGTTTTCTCTTGTTTATTTTCTTCTTCCTTAGCGTCGACTACGACTCCACATCAGCTGCTAGGCGTATTCATAGTGGTTCCCAACGGTCCTCAATCGAGCTATGGTAACATGGAACTAGGAATTATGATAAGAGTTTATGAATAGTAAAAAATCATGTTTTATGGTCTGACCCAAACAGCATATGCACTTTAATGTTCTTAACTAAACAATGACGTGGTTTTAATGGTCTTCAAGAGGTAGGAATATCCGACGGAGGGGAAGCAAGTCGAATATGGTCGTTTTTTTTTTTTTCAAAGAATAGGGAATGAGGGATGGGTTTCGTGCATTTATAAGCGTACACTGCAAGGTCGATGGAGACCCTTAACATTATAAATAAAAGTCGATTGAGACCCTACAAATAAACTAAATGGGAGTTTTGTGAAGGTTACGATGGACCACAGGGTCTCAATCGACCCTTTAACATTTCAAATGAAGGTCGATAGGGACCCTAGTAGAGAATGTTAAAAAAAAAACACGTTTTTGGACAAAATGACTGATTTGGTGCAAGGACACTTAAAATTACCTTTTCGGTATGGTAGCCACCTAATCCATTATCCCCTTGAATCTTTATTTTAACCACTTATAGAAATACAAAGTTTTAAAATTCCTAGAAATTCAATTACATGGAACAAATAGCACCTGAAATTCGGGCTCTGGTCTAACAGGCTGAAGCTTATCCAAGTCCAGAAGCACGGCCCCATTAAAAAAGCTGCCGGACCGAATCAAGTCGTCTCTTTGACTTGACTAGAAAAGTTAGAACTTGGTCTGAACATGTATATGGGAAAATAAAAGTAGATATATTTGACTGATTCTTGCCCAAGTTAACCGAGTCTTGACCAAGTAAACCCGAGTCTGGCCAGTTCTTTGTGAGATTTGAGTTCTCACCAGGTCTTTAATTTTTAACTGATCCCAATAACTCAAGTCAAATTTTAGCAACTCCCATTGAGTTTTAGAACTGCAGTTCAGCAGCCTGATATTGGGCTTTATATTCAGTTCCTGATCCAGCGAATGGACCTGAAGACATGGGCCTCATCTCATTTGCAGATTACCATTTTCTTTTGTGCTAAACTAGAGTGTAAGCACTTGAATTAAAATGGAAAGCTTCACCAGTAAATCTTCAGGTTTTGAGTGAACACATTATTAACAGGTGGTCTGTTAATTAGTTTTATAGGCTGAGTCTCAGTTCACTAATTTTTAGGGCAAAAGTAGAACCACTGAGACACTGAGCATGCAACGTCATTGATCAATAAACATCCTTTAGAAAGTTATGATGCATTTAAATGAGATATTCTTTGAATAAAACCAAAGGGGCCTTTCTAGAATTTAATTAACACACTCAATTTAATTAGCTTCCTGTAATTACATTTCAAGATCTATGTAAAGGGTAGTTTCACACCTGAATGCACTTTGATCCAAGATATGCTGCTTCTAAGTCCAATCTTAGACCCAATGTGTCACATTCAGTCCAGGTCCAGACACCTGTTGGACCAGAACACTGCCACAACAGGACCAATTCAGACCCTTAGTATGCCATATATGTTGGCATTCATGTAGTATATTTTCATGACACTAATGCAGTACAATTCTATGATACATGTGAAATAAGTTTATAAGCCGTGGCCCAACCTAATGAGAGCAAGGCATGGATCCTATGTGGCTAAACAACCAATTATTGTGGCCCTGGATCAGAGGAATTTTACTTGCATAATTTGGAAAGAGGGGAGCCAACAGAATACTTGGAATGAAATGACATTCAGTTCCATGAACGAAGTGTAATATCAAAATATATTGACGACAGAACATATCAGGTGCTCCACTATTTTTCATAAGCTTCTAACCGTTCCATAGTACTTCTAAAACAAAGCACCTATCACCATAATTGAGAAGAAGTTATACCTAACAGAAACACTTAAACGCTTCACAGAAATGGAATAAGACATTAGGAAATATCAAGAATTAAATTGATAACTAATGAAAGCATACATACTATAAATTTGTCTCCACTTGCTTCTTCAAAATTTCCATGTTTCCGGGATTTAAAAAAAAAAAACCCACACAATTGATCATCTAAATTAACTTTTATCACACTCATCCAATTGTAATCGCGTGCCAGAGGAAGTTTCAAGCGGCTTGATATCATCACATTTCCTCACATGATATCGCTCCACCCAAATCAACCCAGCTCAACCTATCAGAATCACAACACTCGGAAAAATTCTCACACTACTACTGTAGGAAAAACTGCAAATAATGCCTTGTGGACCTTTTCCTCGTTTTCCTACGATCAAATCGGATATACACACAACCCATTCTCTCATGTGGGATACTAATTTCCCAAATTACATTGCAATCCAAACACATCTCATGAAACTGAAGACCTACCTGCACAGACCAATATGCATTGCATACTGATTTCTGCATATAGCTGTCATCCTCTTCCATTCGACACATCCAAAGAAGTCTTGGATATGCATTGGAAAAAACCCATTTCTCCTGCTTGTGTAGAATTCATCTGTAAATTATCTTTCTTTCTGTAGTAAGCATCAATTTGATTTATCAATTTATCCCCTTTGATGATATGTTGATGATTCATCTGATGGAAGTGAATGACCGATACCACAATAACTGCAGTTATGGCAAACGTTGCAATCTTCCCAGTGGCTTTAGGCAAGTTCAAAAGGTATGATAATACTTTAAAGCAGAGTTGAGGGAACAGATTATTCCATTTGTCATTTTTGTTGTATGGATGGTTGAATCTTGCTTGGTATGATCAGCTTTCTCTGTGATTGGGTTAGTCAAATTCCGGTTGATGGTGTTGATTTCGTTTCTCAGAAATGCAAGCATATCTTGAATCACTTCTAATGTTCTTCCAGGGTGTTCTGTTGTCATTTTTAACAGGTATAATCTGCTTTCTTCCAGTCGCGCTAGGGCTGTGTCCTGTTCTGCTCGCTGCTTTGACTGCAGTTTCTGCGCATAATAAGAGGAAGTTGATGTTAGTAAACATCAAAAGCATCTGCATGCAATGCACCCCCGCTGTTGCCCATAGTTGCTAATCCAAGAAACTGATTTGGTATATGATGCTAGAAACAAATGTGAGAATTACCTCATTGTTTAGCATTCTATTACAGAGTCTGGTATAAAGCATGAAACAAAAGCAAGAAACAGGAAGCAACAAATTTAAGTGTTTGCAAGTATTGTCTGTGCATATCCATCTAGATATATGTATATATTATCTACATATGTATGTATCAGCAGGAACTAGTGTATGCAATAATGCATGGTAAATAAGACTGGATCTATCTATTTTGGAAGAAAAAGAGAATATAGGATCTATCTAAGATCACAAAAATTTCCTTGTCCCAACTATGTTGGGGTTGGCTACACGAATTCTTTTTCTCCATTATGGTCTATATTAAGCCAAATCTGCAGATGCGCTGCACTTCTTCAGATCCAACCTTACTACTTCCACCCATGTCTTCTTCAGCCTACCCCTTTTCCTTCGCGAGCCATCAACTTGCATAAAAAGACTTTTCCTCAGTGACACCATTGCTGGCCTATGTTAGTCATCTTTAAACCATCCCAGACGAGTCTCTTAATCACCTATTGATGCTACCCCTAAATGCCCCTATTGGGCTCATTTCTAATTCTATCTTTCCTACTTTTACCATACATCCATCTTAACATTCTCATCTCTCCCTGTGCTAATTTTGTGCATGTGTTACTTCTTGACTGGCCAACATTCTACTCCATGTCACAAAATAATAATATAAGCCATTATTGAAGCCATGGGAGACATATCTCATTAATGACCTTTGCTTTGACTGTTTCAATATTTGACCCTGAATCGTGGGACCTCATGGATGTAGAGTCAACATCCAATAGTCTTCCACTTCCATGTGACCATGCTATTGTGAAAGAAACACATTTATGTAAAAATGATATCTTTCGACTGTACCGACCTTATTATTATGGTATTGTTGTTGTTGTTATTATTATTAGCCTGAAAAGATTACATCAGTGATCACTCTTATCTTAAAAAAAATTAAAAGATTCTAATGGACATTAACCTTGTACTCATCACATGTCAGTCACACAAGGAAGGTAGGGGCGACTATTTCGTAATCAATAGAGGCCTTTCAAGACCACATGGTGAACACAATCACTATCAAAGTTTTTTATGATAAAAGATTCCAATTGACTTTAACCTTGTACTCATCAAATGTTAGTCACACAATGAAGGTGGGGGCAACTGTTTCATAATCAATAGAGGCCATTCAAGACCACATGGTGAACACACTCACTATCAAAGTCTTTTATGACAAACTGCACTTTTGAATAGTTTATTTAACTGTAAGTACTGGTACCTTTTTGTCACTATCTAGTTTATTTGGTTCAACTTTTACCACTAAACCATCCATCTTAAGTACACAAACCACACAAGTAGCATATAAATAACAGGATCAAGATTTAGTTATGAGATGTAACGACCATAAAATGTTAACTGTATTATACTGAAATGCACAAAATATCCACCGGTTGTAGATGCCTTTAATCAGGGGTGGAACCAGGAAATTGCCCTTGGGGGGCCACTATGTGAAAAATAAAACCCTTAGGGAAGCCAATCTAAAAAAAACATTAAATTTTGTATAAATATAAAGGGTTTTCCATAAATTCGGGGCTATATTATGGTCTCTGACTTTAACGGCAACGATACTTCATTTTATAGGGTAGATTATGGTCTCTTCATTACTCGTATTATGGGTTGTTTGTTTTTCCCACATGTGATATGAAAATGCCATCTACATGTGTGAATGTTGCATATGTAAAATTTGAAGAACTCAGCAGACACTGCCTCCATGATAAAATCATCGTAGCCTTCTATTACCATGAATGTCTCAATTCATGCAAGAGAGAAGAATCATAAGGGAAGAATTTAAAATTTAAACTAATGATTTTATCCTTAATATCTCTAACAAACTAATCTTAGCCATAACATCTATAAGATTATAACAACTAATCCTAATATCTCTAACATCCTCCCTCAACCACATGATACTTTTAGGAAAGGATGTTGCAATTGTTATAATAGAAAAAATGCAAATCTTGATCTCTTAATATCTTACACGATTGACATCTTTTTCTTGATGATCACCTTATGTTGTGTAAAGTCCATCACTATCGGAATTTGCTCTTTTTTAGTCTATTGGTGATGGTGGCCCACTAGATCAGATCAGTCGTGATTCTTCCAGACTGTTCATTGCGCGACTTGATGAAGAGGACGAGACTATGAGGTTTGGATGAATGTTTGTACTAGAAGATGTTTTAATGAGTTTAAGAGAGTGAAAAATTGATAGTGAGATTATTACAGAAGCATGAGAGACAAGATGATGCAGGCCCTAGGGTTAGGGCTTGCGTAGATGCCGAAGCACGTGTCAAAGACACCTCAAATTATCTCCGTAGAGATTTCTAACACGAGGAACAACCTCTCCAAGGGAAAATCCCAATTTTACTTAATTCCAATCTGAGATTATCATCTCTACAATGCAATATAAATAGGCAAAGTAAACTTAGGGCCTAAGACAACCTAATCTAATAATAGAAACTATCCTAATCAAACTAGGAAACCAAATAAATCATAATGCTAATCCTAATTACAATAAAATTAGGAAGCTACTAAAAAAATAAATATCCTCAAAACCATGTTGGGTGGGTCCAGTAGTGGAATAGTAGCCGATACTGCATCATTCCCCCCAACTTGAAAGAAGAGTTCGACCTCGAACTCGAGTCTTCTTTAAGTTGCCTCTGTATATATGATGTACGTGAAGCACTTCCTTTGTAGAATTGGCTCTGGATTTCTTCTTCGGGGATTCTGGTTTCTTGGGATGGAGAGTAACTTCCGTTCCATCGTGCATGAAGGTATACGTGTTGTTGCGTATCCCATGAGTGCCATTCTTGTCATACAGCCATGGGCGACCCAATAGGATATCTCCACTGTCTATTGGTAGCACATCGCACCAAATTGTATCTTTGTAATCATTACCAACTGCAAAAGTAACCTGACATGTATGTCGCACTTGCGCTTCATCACCTGTCATGAGCCATTTAACAAAGTAGGGTCGATTGTGCTTATAAATCTTTAACTTCAAGCGATCAACAAGAGTTTGAGAGATAATATTCTCACAACTTCCACCATCAATCACAACTGTACAATTTTGCCCATGTATTGTACCTGTGGAACGAAAAATATTCTTCCGCAACCATTTCTTTACAACAGTGGGTATAGACTCTTGTTGCACCAAGAGAAGTTCGCCATCTGTTTCAGCTGCTATTTCCTCCGCTTCATCGGATTCTTCACTTTTAGGATCATCTTTTGTTTCCGGTTCTTCTTGTGCACTTTCCATTAAATTTATTCTTTTTGGGCATTCAAACACACGGTGACCCTTTTGCTTACAATGAAAACATGTGAATCTGTTTGGATCTTCAGACTTGGAAGAAAACTTTTCTGAGGAATTAGCATTTAGATTAAAATCTGACTTTGATGGAGTCTTTTGCGCAGACCATTTAGATGCATTAAGTTTTCTGGCTTGATGATTTGCAATCCCCTCAGCTTTGATAGCATGCTGAACAATCTCATCAACATTGTCAAAATGCTTGAATGTGAGGATATGTTGTATATCAAGTGTAAGACCATTAAAGTATCTGTTGACTAATACATCATCATCTTCATTCAAACCACAACGAGCTTGCATGGTCATGAACTCCTCTGAATACTCAACAACCGTCTTAGATCCTTGTTTCAAATCCTGAAAACTTGAACGCAGATCTCTAGAGTAATTGACAGGAAGAAATTTTTTCTTCAACAGATTTTTCATCTCGGTCCATGTGTCAACGGGGTCAATTTGTTGGTTTCTTCTCTTCTTTTGCAACTCGGCCCACCATATTGCAGCATAATTACGAAATCGAGTTGCCACCAGTGTAATTTTATGACCATCCGTCATTGGCTTGTGTGCAAAAATATTTTCAACACACACTAACCAATCTATGAATTCATCCGGTTTCAATTTTCCATCATATTCAGGAATCACGAGTTTAATACCCAAATCACGATCAACATTAACGGCATGTGGATCTCGTTGATTCCGATAATGTCCTCCATCATCTCGATGATTATCCTCACGTAATCGGGTTTCAATCCTTTCCAGAGTCGCTTGCATTTGAACCATCGTTGCAGATAGTTGATTAACAGTTACCGATAATTGCGCAACGGTTCCCCTCAAATCATCATCATTATGAGAGGAAGACTCTATGTCAACCCGCTTCTTTGGAGGCATTTTTGTTTAATGCAAATTGAAAATTTCTGACTGACCTGATGTGTAGATCTGCTCTCCATGATCACGCTGGAAAAAACGGATCGAAAATCGGACCGCGGATGGCTGTAATAGTGCAGAAACAAGATCCAACGGTTGATATTGGTCAAATCTAAGCCTTTTAATTCTCTGCAGATATTGGGTTGGATCTGCAACTGGGCTGGGTCAGACCCATATCCGGAACGCAGGCCCAATTAGATTGTAAGTCAGGCCTCGGTCTTTGTGCACGCAGAGAAGGAGAAAAACAAAGGTTTTCTAAACCCTTTCGTCTCCTTTGGCTGCTTGCTCTCGACGAAGATGAAGAGAGAATGATGGAGCTGTGCTGGTGCGGGCGGCTGTCAACGACGGGAAGCGCTGACGATGGCGAGGAGCTGCAGCGGTGGCGAGCGGCTGGCGCTGGTGAACGGTATGCGTCTTCGTCTTCTTTCTGCTCTTTCTTTTCTTCTTCTATCTTCCTTTTTCTCCTCTGTTCTTCGTCCCTTTCTTGTTGTTCCTTTTTTTTTTAGTTTGGGCGACGAAGACTCTGGGTCTGGGGCGAGAAGGGGCGGGGACGGTGACGATGATGATGGGGAGATGGGTTCGACAGGTGCGATCTGGGTTGTGGTTTGGCGTCCGATGGATTGGGAAAAAGAATAGGGGAGTGGATGGTCGACGGGCTTGGTGTGGGCGACTGAGTTATATTCGGTTTGAGGGTTTTTGGTAGGCTAGGGATTTGGGTTTTGGTGTTGAGATCAAGACTAGTTGGGTTGGGCGGTGACGGTTCGGCCAATTGATGCAGGCCTAAGAGTCTTGTTTGGTTGTGGATTTGAGGCTTCGACAGTAGGGAGACGATATGTGAGGGTCTGATGAGGATGAGGAAAAAAAAAAGTCTGATGGGGAAGAGTTTTCCGTGAATGGGGTTTTGGCAGCGGGATGGATGCAGGGTTCGGGTATGGTGTTTCTGAAGTGGGTGGCTACTGAGAAGGGGGTTGCTGGGAAGGGGAGTTAGGGATGGATAGGCTCCGATCGGTGACCAGAGGGTGATCGGAGCGTTGTGGATCTTCTCTCTGATACCAATTGATGCAGGCCCTAGGGTTAGGACTTGCGTAGATGCCGAAGCACGTGTCAAAGACACCTCAAATTATCTCCGCAGAGATTTCTAACACGAGGAACAACCTCTCCAAGGGAAAATCCCAATTTTACTTAATTCCAATCTGAGATTATCATCTCTACAATGCAATATAAATAGGCAAAGTAAACTTAGGGCCTAAGACAACCTAATCTAATAATAGAAACTATCCTAATCAAACTAGGAAACCAAATAAATCATAATGCTAATCCTAATTACAATAAAATTAGGAAGCTACTAAAAAAATAAATATCCTCAAAACCATGTTGGGTGGGTCCAGTAGTGGAATAGTAGCCGATACTGCATCACAAGACAATGGCCAGCTGATTGCAATATCACTAGAAGGTCATAACTTTGATACCATGTAGATTTTTAAAAGGGCCCAACTTCCATAAATTTCACTCTACGTTTTATTGACACATACTTCTCTATATATAGAGGAGAAAAATATCATTCAAATTTAAACTAAGCCTTATCTCTATCAAAGGACAACTAATCATATCTCAAAGTACTATTCCTATGATCTTTAATCCCTCTTGCAATCACATGATCCATGATTGCTAACATAAAAATATACAAGCCCTGATCTCTCTTGATATCTTCCACGATCATCATCTTCTGCCTAATAATGACTGTCTATCCAGTAGAATCCATCACTATCGCAACCCAATCATTTTGAGTTTGTCGGTGCAGGTGGCCCACAGATCAGATTCGTGATTCTTCTAGATGCATTCATCCTGCATAACGAGATCATGAGGCTTGGATAAATGCATGGATAAGGGATGGTGCTTGATATTTTTATTATTTAAGGAAAAAATGATGGTGAAATTGTTGCAGAAATGTAAGAGCTAGGACTCTAACTGGCCTGATCACAAGACTGGCACTGAGCCATCGCTTTAACAGCATAAAGAGTTTCAATGGACACTACCTCTACGATAAAATCACCGTAGCTTTTTATTAACACAACCTTCTCAATTTATAAAAGAGAGAAGAATCATAAGAGAATAATTTAAAATTTAAACTAATGATTTTATCCCTATTATCTCTAACAAACTAATTCTAACCCTAATATCTCTAACAACTAATCCTAATATCTCTAATAAAATTCACACATGTGAAACACAATACCATGTTTGTTTGGAAGCACTCACTTGGTAAACGTTGAATGGCTTGAATTACATATGTAAGATCTCCATACATCTCAAATCTATGAACGTTTGGGAGTTTAATTGGTCAATGAACAATTTGAATACTTTGTATTAAAAAATTGGGGCCTATAGGAGTTGAAAAAATAAACAAATAAACGTCAGGGATGGGGTTCGAAATCACAACCTGTCAGGGGTGGAACCTGTACTGGCACCTCTATTAACAAAGGGGTTTGCAATGTTTTCAGACGTCTTTCATTCCGTAAATTCTCACATGAAAATGGCCTCATTTACACAATTTTCACATCTCATTTATGCATCATGTACGTAAATGAGTGCAAACAAATGTGATCATGCATAACTGTTATGCATGTGCATCTTTTGCATATGCAAAATGAGTGCAAACAAGTGAACCCTAAACGCATGAGTGCCTTGTTCCTTGAGAAGAAAGCAATAACAGTATTGTTACAGCTTTATTAGCTTGAGGTGTTGTCCACAACCTTTAATCTTGATATAAAATTTTGTAACAAAAGTAGCTTCGGCATAGCTCTAAAGCATGCCGTGTAATTCAAGGATGGAAAAGAATTGATTGTATGTTTATTTGTAGTAATCCCTTAAACACTCCTAATCCATCAAGGAATCTTGGTCCCAACATTAGATGCTTATATAGTAAACCTCAGTCTTTAGATTAAAAATAAAAAAAGAACCAAGAACCAAAAAACAAAAACTGTGCCAATGTGGGGCATTTGGACATGTGGGACTAGCATGATGCAGAGTCTATGAATCTACTATAAGATTTTCCATCTGGATGTGGTCTTACATAGATCAATCCTTTCAAAGCCTGGATCTAGACCCTGGATTCGTGATGAACAGACCAGTCTAGCCCATTGATGGTTGTGATCATTCTGGGACAATGAGGGCTATGGTACACCTTAGAGAACCATACCACCATCTGTAGTTAATTGTGTTGGGAAGACCAAAGGTTTCTTGAGAAACCGAAACCCCACCTCTTGGTAAAGTGCAATGAATAATGGTGATAAATTGTGTAGTTAATATAGTGAAGGAATGTCTTGGGGAGTGGAAAGGACGGTGATGAGGAGACCTTTCATCTCACCTCAAGTCAAGGCTATATAAAAGGGGTCTTGGTCCCCATTTCACTATTGCAACTTATCATCTCATCATTGGAGTTTCTGAATTGGTGCCAATAGGGTAGAAGGCCAGATCTTCGTGATTTCTTTCTCAAGAGCTTCATGGCGGATATGCTTTATTTATTATTAATCTATTCCATCTTAGAGAAGTGCATGGTTATGGATTATATACATTGGTTATAACTCTACTTCCAACATAAATCATGCCTGATCTTATTGATATTTGTTAGTCTCGTAGGTTCTCTTATCTAAACAGAAATCTTCGTGGTCTGGGTAAGTCAATGTTCACATACACACAGTGGCGGCTCCAGAAATTCGAGTCGGTGGGGTCAACAAAAGACTTATCTTCACAAATCGAATAAATTTGTTTTCCCCTTTATCAACATCTGTCATCTACTTTTGATAATATTAGGGTTTTGTCCTTCTAATATGGGGAGAAAACCGTATTTAGAGGTTAAGTTAAGGTAAATGAAGACTTACCGACAAAATATCTAAAAAAGAGAATTTTCTTTAAAAAATGAAAATTGGGTCCATTAGTTTTTTTTTTTTTTTTTTGTTTTTTTTTTTTTTTTGATAGACAAATGGCCCATTAACTTAGGCATTGAGTGGGGTCAAAACCTTCCCATAACTTCAATTCATTAAAGAGATTTTTTTTTTAAATATTTTTCCAGATCTCAATGGGGTCAATTGACCCCACTGGGATCCATGTAGCGCCGCCCATGCATACACACAAAACTGGCGAAATATCTTCAAAGAGAATAGTTATGAATTTGATGGCGAACTGTGATACCATCTATAGAGAGATTAAAGAGCTTGGTTGTTAGCATTTCTTTAACTGTTGCTTTTGCAGCTGATAGTCCACAATTCAAAGCAAAGAATGTGGAATTTTGAAATGGAAAATTAATGTTTTCTTTCTCATCTCTGAAATGGTAATAGTGGATGCACCATTGAAGATAGTTTACTTGGGAATTCAGATTCTTTTTTGAACGGACTGTAATTAACCTAACTTTCAATCTATTAGCAAGCAACTTCCACAGATGTCCAGGTAACACGCCTCGCCTTCACTAACATAGGTTGGCATTCAACAGACATCCAGATAGCATGTTGCGCCTTCACTAATTTAGGATGGAACTCAACATTCTTTCTAACCAGGACATAATCTCGAAAGTCAAGAATTCAAAACTTTTTCAGAATTGACTAATCTGGAAAATCAGAATTTCCATTTTTAATTGAGACTGTGATAAAAGTATTAGTGCATGCATAGCTTCATCTGTTTAACCATTTTAAGATTGAGCAGGCACATGTTACTGTTGCTCTGAGATTACTTGGAAGATTTCGCTCTGGTACTTTTGTCTTCAGCTCCTCAAATGAACCTTTTCAGTTGAGTTCATAAGACATACAAAGCAAAGGCCGAGAGATTACGCACCTCATTTGGGCTAAACATCATATGCAGGTGGAAGTTGGAAGGAACGCATCTTTCAGTGAACCTGATCATTCATCAATGGAACCCACTATGCATAGGTTGAAGAGCAAAAATCTTCTTAAATGAAGAAATTCCAATCATCAAACTTGTTTATATGTGCATGCGCATGTGCAGTGAGCACTGACATTTGACTAGCCAATTATGATATAGCTTTGGCCGTCTAGAGAGCAAGGTCATTGCTGCATTCCCCATCTATAATGGATACCACAGGATAACCAACAATCTAAATCACCCCACCTTTATAGAATGCTTTGGCCCAACAAATTGCCAATTTCTTCCAGACCATGCATACCGTACGTTCATCCCCTTACATTGGATTTGGTGCTTGGAAAAAATTATTCCATCACAGCAGACACCATAAAAGATTTTGCAGTGTTACCCTTGTCTTCAGACATGAATAATTGGAATATCCAAAACCCAGAAAACCAATAGTTAACATATCCAGTAACTTGCATTGAAGAATGCCAAAACATACAGGGCACTCTTAAATAAACCTCATTAAGGAGATTGGTAACTTTCAAACAAGGTCAATTGCAGGTATCTTAAATACTTGCACAATAAGGAATTATGGTTAAATACTCAGTCTGCAAAATGTTGCCTCATGACATAGTTACATAAGGTTATGCCCTTGTGAAGGTCTTTTATCCCCACCTAATTTTCTTTGAATTTCTGCTTTCACTAGATACTGTGAAGGAAGCACCTTGAATGCCTACCTAGATTTAATGTTTCCCAATTCACAGAAAAGAACACAGCTATCCTCACTTGTGTTAACTCACCAGCACTTTAAGATTCCCTAATCCATCCAATTACTGAAATCGGACATTGAAGCAATTGGTAATCACTTCAAACATAAAATGGATTTTAGTGATTAGGAAATTAGATTCATTCTTTTTCTTGACTGGAAGTAGAATTTATGCCAAACTCCACCCTTAGCATGTTACATATTCACAATATATGAAATCATTCTCCATTACACAGTGATATGATCAAAACAAATACAAGAATCAAGTTAACAGTCAAAAGTTTAGGACTTTTCACGACCCCATCAACAATACCATAAAGACTTACTAACTTTAGAAGCCTAAAACCATGAAACTAAAAGAAAAGAACCCCAATTCTAGAAAGATCAATTAGCTCTAATTGATAGGGTTTGCACCAATATGTAGTAAATATTAAATAAATCATACTAACTTTAGTAATTAAAAGAGAAAAAAAAATTAACATATTGTTCATGAAACTGCATTTCACTATAGTAAACAAAACCAAGAAAAGGTGAGGCAAAGAACCCACCAACCTCTAAGGACAGAAGTAGGTTCTCAAGCACTTGCAATGCTTCTCTAATGGCAATCCAGCTCTTCCTCTGAGCAAATGGGTCCTCTGCAAAACCAATACAGAGACCATGTTGTGGACAGAACCCTCCCAAACCATTGCAACTGTATTGGATTTCATCACTGATCTTGTCGTGCAGAGCCCATGCCTTCTCAATGAGAGTCTGCAGGGCTTTCTCCTGTTCCATCAGACAAAACCCACAAGGCAGACAGGCCAGAAAGGACTCTCATTTTTTGTTTTAAAACTTGGAGATCAGTTCTGGGTCCGTCTTTACAGCTACTTTCATTGATTATCTTGTCACCCATGGCCCAGTGCTTTGGTGAGCTCAAGAGCTCTTCTCTGGCCTGTGAATCTGTGATGAGTGTTGGAGCCTAGAGGAATCATTTTTGGGCTTTTTCCATTTGGGCCCATTATTTGTGATTTAGCTTCTAAGGGAGGTTTTATTTGTTGCATGGTTGGAAAACTCTTCGTCGAGTTGACTATTGACTCTCCCAAGTCATCATGTTCTGACAAAGGACCGAGTCAAAAATAGGGGAGACTCGGCCGAGTCATTGGTTTCAATAAGTTGTTTGCATTTCGAGCCATTTAATATACATATCCAATTTTGAATAAATAAAATTTATTTATAAGTAATTATGTATGATGTTCAGAGTCAGTAATTTAAAAATAATGACTAAAATGTAATTTGAAACTTATATTTGATCTTTTACATTTGACATTTGAACTAACAAATTACGTAATATGCAATATTTTTTCTTTTATTTTTTTTATTATTGTACTTTTCTTATATATATAAATTTATTAATTTGAGTTAATTTCCATGAATGCATGTAAATAAATATATTTTATACTTTATAAATAATGGATTTATTTTTAAAATTATAAATCTCCCGAGTCTCCGCGTTGACTCTATCCGAGTCAATTTTTTCACATTGGACGAGTCGAGTCTGAGTCACTAATTTTCCTACCATGATTTGTTGTACCTTTTGGTCCGGATGGTTGGAACCTTTTGATGTGGATGATCTATCTCTTTTGCAATTGGAATCGTAACTTATCCGCCCTACACGTGGCACATAAAGTATGGCACATAAACTATCCAAGGTGGGTTGCTCTGTGGATGGAGATGGTTTATAAAGCAAAAGTTATGTTTTAATTGGAGGAATGTTTATGTCACTTATGTATTGTTGGGTGAATTCCTGATAGCCAAACCCACTCCCCGCTTTTGAAATGGCCCTTACATAATACAGTGAAGATCATTTTTTCTTTATCTGGAAGTATGGTGATAACAGCTTGAGATGTTAAGGGCCTGGTTGGAATTGTGTGAGCCTTCCAGGATTCACTTCAATGCTTTTCTTTCTTTTCTTTTTGGTAAGATTCAATGCTTAGAATAGTTTTTTTTTTTTTTGAAAGATATTGAAAACTTGTTTTTTTTTACTGGCCTTGGCTGAAATTTAGTTGATCCCCAGCAATGTACAAACACTGCCCCAAATTTTACTTCTGTCAAAGTGATCTAGACATATGGAGTGATTTAATTTCACATACCAAACATGGTTTAGAAGCAAAGCAAACAGTACGGGTGGACTTCATACTGCCAACCAAGTTAATTACATTTAAGCAGTCCACAGTCCATACCATAGTGAGGGAACCAACTAAGTTGGGATCGTCTGACCTAGCACGATTTGGGTTCTGGCTGGGCCCAGTCTTTTAGGCCCTTTAGCTTGGCCTAGATTAAGTTTTTAGGGCTTTGGAATCACCAGAAATTTGGAATCCTTGGAACTGATCTTTGACACTGTAACTTCCCATTGTTTGGTGATAGAGGCCATTTACTGCATGGGCTCGAGGGCCCCTCTGTAAATTACTTGGGTTTGAAAAACCAGCCAATTCCTTGGTTCAACTATTCTATTAAATGCTGAGTGGGACCATTTCAGGACATGTTATTATAGCATTATCAATTCAGATGAGGGAGATTTTTGAGGTGGAACTCATTCATCCAATCAATATATGTCGGTTCAGGTCACTTGACTGGTGTGGCAACATGAATTGGATCAACCCAAACCTGAATTGCTTATTTATTGAATTGGAAAAGTTAATTTGAGCCCAAGCCCAAACCATGAGTCGAAAAGGTTGGCTTCAGGTTGGATGATGGGTCACAGTGCAATGAGTCAATCGAGATCGGGTTTTTGTGAGGTTGACAGGTCAAGCCTATGGGTTTCAACCAAACTCAACTCATTTATTAATCACATTTATTAATCAGTATGTAAAATGTCAACCTGAACGCCAACTCATAAATTAAAAAAAACAGGCCAACCAAAACCCTAAATATACCAGGTGGTGTTGGTTGATGGCTCGGGTCAGAATCCAGCTCGGGTAACTGTGTATTTATACAGATGACCGCTGTAGCACCTAATACATCTCGTAGAGTGAGTTAGGTCTGAAAACCGAGACTTAATCCTATTTTACTTATAGGGCCAGGCCAGAGTAGGAGCCAGGCCCAATAATACCGGGTCAGGGTCTCTGCATCATCGACGAGCTCTGAGCCCTGGCCTGCCGTGGATGAGTTCCTAACCCACAAAATTTGATGATAAATCAACTTCGCAAGCCCTAGCCATGGCACCTAAACCCTATGGTAGCTCTCCCGCTTTCTCTCACGCTCTTTTTTATCTCCCATTGCCTATTTCATAAAGACCCGAATCCCCAATCCACAAGACTATCAACCAAACTACTGATCTTCTATCCTCAAATCCTAGGCCCTAATGTTTAAAGACCTTAAACCTTGAAGCCCTAATCCCCAGTACCCTAAGCCCGAATGCCATCTATCCATAGCCATAATATTGATTGGCCCCTGTCTAAAAAAATCCCTTTCTCCAAATTTTTTTTTTACTGCTGATAAGATGGACATTGGAGTCTCAATAAGATGGAAATTGGAGTCACCTCACTAAAATAAAATGGACTTGGAGTTGCTCCCATTTTTTTTTTAATATTATCTGTACTCTCTTTTCGCTGCTAAAATAATTCTAAAATCCTTTGTTTTGTAGGGCTTTAGAATGATGGATATTAGATTGATGGGTCTTACTGTTATAACTTGTCATCTTTGTGAATTTGGAATGTTGGGATGTAATTTTAGTCCACTAGGATACAATGTTGGGATGAGTTCTTTTTGTATTTGGAATGACGTAACATATTTTGGAAATGTCTTCAAAAATGTATGTTGTGTTTCAGTGTATTTTGTATGGAAGGTTTTCTACATATGTTTCTTTTTCATTTTTTGCACTTTAGTCAGTGCATTTTAGTTGTTGTAGCATGATTTGTATGGTCGGACAAACATGAAAAATCCACATTAATAAGTTGATAACACTACAACCTTATATGTCCATTCGACATGCAAACAATTTTAAACAAGAGAAAACGCTAAATTCCACCAATTTCAATTTTCAACACTAACAATGCATTCCACCAATACATTAAATCTCAACAACGTCAATATATTCCACCAATACATCACCTGCAACCTGTAGCTCCATACAAAATCTTCACATCCTAGGGGTGCACGGCGGGCGGCTTGGGCGGTTATTGGGCGGTTTAGGCGGTTTTGTTTTATGGCGATTTGTAAAAAATAGAAACCGTAACTGCCCAAAGTATAGGCGGTTTGGGCGGTTTTTTTAGCGGGCGACTTGGGCGGCATGTTGGGCGGTTTGGTATTTGTACCTATCTCTCTCTTTTATTATTTCTAATAGAATGTAACTAAAGTTTCAAAGTACTTAACATAAATAATAAAAATTAAACATGATTTTTAATAAAAGTCAATAATTAGTAATAAAAAAATTTTCAACTAATTATATCAATGTAAAATTAAAGTCCAAAGGCATCACCAAAATTAAAAAATACAACCACTTATATAATCTAACGTCCAAAAGTCAAAAATCTAACAAAGAAACATCTAAATTTGAAAATTCAATGTCTAAATTTCAATAAATAAACCTCCAAATTTTAAAATTCAATGTCCAAATGCTAAAAGAAATTTAAAATTTAAACTTCAAGTTCGTAAAGATAGATATATAATTTGAAGCAATCCTGCAACAACCCAAAAAAAAAAAATCATAGTTAGAATAATAATTGATAAAAGATAATAAACATCAATGTTTAGTTTAGTGATAAAATTGTAAGGTCGTCAAACTTTCATACAATATAATCTAGACTTGTATTGGATTGCACTAGGATTTGGAGTAGAAGTGTTATCCATAAAGAATAGATGAAGAGTTTTTTTTTTTTTTTTTTTTTTTTTTTTTTTTTTTTAATAATGAGCGGGCGGGGCGGTTTGAAACCGCCCACTCAAATGTCAAACCGTAACCGCCCGCTCATTAGTACGGATTGAAACCACCCCGCCCGCCTAAAGGCGGTTTTGACGTATATCCACTTGTAGCGGGGCGGGGTGGGCGGGTTGGCGGGTTACGGTTATTTTTGTGCAGCCCTACATCACATCCTCAATAGAGTTTTCAACAAAATATTTCCACATGTAAAACAGAATTTCCAACAGCTCTAGCTCCATACACAATTGCATCATTCCGACGAACAACAAATTATTAAAAAAAAACAGCTACCACCTAGATGCATCCAAACAGCCTTCAACCACCGAATGTAAGCAAATTGGTCATGGTACATCAAACCATAAATTTTGGTCAGCATTGAACATCAACTTTATAAATAAAAACAGAGCCATAATTTTTGTTCAACAATGAACTTCATTTTAAGACTCGCATTCAACTGAAATTATAAGTCAACAATCAACTATCCTCTCACATGTGTGAGTAGGTAGTATGCTATACATGAGCGGATGGAAGGCTTTATAAAGCTAAAACTTAGGATAAAATTTCATAAGCTCACGCTTGTAGGGCCCACCCTTGGTCCATCCAAATGGACCAAACACATGACTCCCCTAAATTGCACATGTCCACCGACTTCATATCTGAATTGACCGGATCGTTGGATCGATTATGTATCGACCTAAATAGATTGTTGACCATTGAACTTTTTGGGCTCAGATGTAGATGATAGAAACCACGGTTGTAGCTGATTTTTTTCAAAGAAATAATCATAGGGAGTCCTTGAAATCCCCCCATCTCCATCCCTATATTGGGGCTGATTTTTCGCAAATAAGAGGGTCCCTGGGAAGTCCTTGAAATCCCCCCATCCCCATGTTGGGGCTGATTTTTTTGCAAAGAAGAGTGTCCCTGGGAGTTCTTGAAATCCCCCCATCCTCATCTCCATGTGGGTCCCCAGATGGGCCCCACCACACACTTGAGCTTATATTTTCCTAAGCATTAGGTTAGGAAAGCCTTGCTATATATATATATATGGAGTCGGTCATGTGAGGACCGTCCTTACTCCCCGTGGTAAGGACGCATCTTCACTGTCCAATTAAAAAAATCATCCAACGGTTATCATTAAGAATATAAAGCAAAAGAGAGGGAAACAGAAAAAAAAAGAAGCGCCCAAAACAGTTTCGCTCCCTCGATGGAGGAAAAAACAGAGTCCTCTCCTCTCTGCGCTCTTCCTCCTCTACCCCGCTTTGTCTTTTACTGTTCAGGAAGCAAAATCCAGAACAAGACTTGAAGCCCCCTCTTCTTCGTCCTTCTCTTCATCATCTCTTTCGATCCCCTCTCTGTTGCGACCGAACGAACCCTTGCCTTTCTTCCTCTTCGAACGATCTCGCACCAAATCCATGGTGCGACTGATTGATCTCACCCATTTCTTAGAAAAATGCTTTTTTATTACTTGTACCTTCCTCTCTCTCTCTCTCTCTCCAACTTAGGATTGGGTTTTACCCAAAAAAAACTTAGGATTAGGATTTTTATTGATCCAAACCCTATTACTGAACCTTAAACCTTCTCAACTAGATTTTTTTTTCTGAAGGTATGCAAATGCTCCCTTTTTTACTGAATGTTAATCACACCCCCTGTCTCCCGTCCTAATTTCTTTCAAAGCCCTGAAATCAGTTTTTCTTACCACGACTGGAAACATATCTTTTATCTTATTACATCTCTTTTCTTGTGTTTTTTCCTTTTTTTTCTGAGATGAAAATGGCATTTGTTCATGGAGAATTTAATGATTTCAACTTTCTTTGTTACATCATATTATTTTATGCTATTGTTTGACTTTTGGCATCTGTTTTCACTTTTTAAACTTTCACAGGATAAAATTTATCTCTATGGACACAAAGATGAGATTGTCGTTAATGACTGTGCGATATCATGTACTGGACTTGAAGGAGATGCGGTTTTTTTTTTTTTGGTCTGATGTTTCAGACTTCTTATGACTTTTGTAATGAGATTGTGTAAAATAGAATATGAATGTGATGGATTGAATTTGTTTGAATGGTGTAAAATAGAGTATGAAAGTGGCTGCATTTGTTCTTTAAGTGAGAATTTAAATGTATTTGTTTCAAGGTACTTGCGGTTTCATGTCAATTGTTATGGGATGCTTTATGGGACACACTCCATATATTACAGTGGCTCTTACATCTTGAATAACATTTCATAGTAATTTGACCTTACTGTGGGCTCTGGGCTCTTACATATTCACATGGTGATAGAATCAAAAAATCTCATATGTTGCATTGGGCTTCTATGTGTAATATATATGTTTTGATGGGTAGGCTAGAATTTATATCTGAAACCTCAAGTGGAACTTAGAACTCAATACACACTCAAGTTTTGATAGATGGAATTGCTTGAAATTTGATACCCAATAAAAATAACAGACTCACAACCATTCAACTTGTCAACAAGGTCACAGGCAATTCAATACGTTCAACCAGTCCAAATTTCAACATTTGTACGAGGGCTCAGATTTAATACATTCGACCTAACCAAAGTTCAAACTCCTCTTGAGAATGACTTAGAATATTCAACAAATTCAACCTGTCCATATTTCAAAAATCATGCGAGAAAGTTTTAGAATATTCAACATGTTCACCATGTCCGCATCTCAAATATTTCAAATTTACATTTGAATGTCTCGACCATTCACCATATTTAACATTTTAGACCATTCAACATTTGTCATGACCCAGGCCTAAGATCTGATTACATTGGATAAACCCGAGTCGCGATTTCATACTTTCTCCCGTAAACTCCGAATTAACATAAAGTTAAAACGAAATCCACAAGGGATATCAATCACATGAACCTGTCAAATGTATAAAATTTACGGAATACATATACATTGATGAAAACATTATAAATTATGCAAGTTCTTTACCAAAGGTAAAGTTCATATACATATTTTCTATTCTATCAAGTCAACCACTGCACATTTAAATACAATGCAGGGGACACTATATACAACTCAAAACATCGAGTTCTCTCAAAACGTTTACAAAACATTTGCTTTGGCACTCCGATTAGGTCCATTCCATTAGACCTCCTGGAGGTATCGGATGGGCCTTCTCCGCTGGCGGCGCGGACTCTGCAAGACCGGCACGGGCAACTGGGCCTGCGATGTCATCAATAACATTGTGAACACGACGGTTCAACAATATATATACAATTCTACGAGAGTACATATTTCATATATAAGAACCTGTATATTTATCAATTTAACAGTTTTACATAATTCAATGCAATTAATAATAAGCCAAGTAATAAAATTACTCTATGACAACTACACATGTCATTTCAAGTCAGTTCTTCCAATGGAAGCAATTAGTGTATTTGTCTACACAAATACTAGTCTTTCATTTCCGTTCTCTGTCATCCATTCATTCGGAGTTATTTAATGAGTACTCTTTTTATTACATAATTTATCAATGACTTATCAAATGGGTGGAATTTACCAGTGTCTTGATCAGAGATCACTAGCATCCCACGAGGCTCCGGAACGTCCCATACATCTACTGCAGTGGGATTATTCCTTACATTGTTACCTTTAGTAACTATTCATTAATTCCATTAATTCAGTATAGCTCAATAATGAGCTTAGGAAATTACAATATCAAATTAGAAGCGGAAATCAATTCGAATCCTATCCAGACTTCTAAACCAACTATTTGAGTGAAACGTTCGTTATCCAATGCACGTGTTATTCTTGATGAACATCACTTTATATATTTAATTTGTGCATTAGGATAACCTTAGCTAACACCTATGAAGGTTTAGACATTAACAAAATCAGCCTGTATAAATTAGGCTTCAAAATAGGAAAATCAGACTTCGATCTGCAATTTCCTTCAGCCTCGGCCACCTTGTCTGAATGTCTGTTACCTTTCGGCTAGCCGAAATCCCAATTCCGGCTAACCGAATTCATTTCAGTTAGTCACGGTCAGCTTTCCAGGGGCTTGACTTTTGATAAAAATCGCAGACCATCATTTCAATCACCTTTCGGTCAGCATCTCGGTTAATCGAAATCACTCGGTCCACCCCTCGGTCCACACCTCGGTCGACCGCGGTCACAATCTAGAAGTCTCAGAATTTCTGATGCTTTCCCTCAACTCGGTCACCTAGCGGCTGGCCGAAATTTCAATTTCAGCTAACCGAAGTCACTTCGGCTACCGATGGTTAGCTTTCCAGAAGCTTGTCTTTTGATGAGATTTTTTACCAGAATTTCGGTCACTTGGCGGTCACTTTTCGGCTAACCGAAATCACAATTTCGGCTAATCCGAATTCTTCGGTCAGCTCACGGTCAGCTTTCCAAAAGCTGACATTTTCTGTGAAAATGAACCCAAGTGGGTTCGGTCACCTGGCGATCAACCGAACTGCTCTAGAACTTCATTTCAGCTTCAGAATTTCTGAAGTGAATTCTTGGAATTTGGCTCCTTGAGTTCCAATAAGTTCTAAAACATCATAAATCGATAGAAAGCATATGTACTTACTTTAAATGAAGGCCAATTGATGAAAAATCCCTCGCTCAGCTTGATTCCAAAATGAAATCCCCAATTTGAAGCTTCTTTCCCAAGCTTCAACTTCAAGAAAACTGAATCCAAGTTGAGAAAGAAGATTAAGAAGAGAAATCTCTTCAAAAACACTCACAAAGTCTCAACCTTGATGCTTGATAGAGTGAAAATGGAAGAAAGGAAGAAGAGAAGAGTCTAGGGTTTGAGATGAGTTGGAAAACTCATTGAGTTCATCTCTTAAGCTTATATAAGCTTAAGATTTGCACTTAAGTCTTCCACTTCTCATTTCATTTCACTTCGAGTAAGTCCTCCACTTCTCATTTCATTTCACTTCGAGTCAAATGAAGGGTCATTTCATCCGTTTTTCATTGGACAAGTTCAAGTCTCTTATGAAAGTTAATGTACTCGTTGAGATACGTGTGTTGGTGTCAAGAGTTTCTGTATTCAACAAAATACGCGAAGATTCGTATTTACACAAAAGTATCTCTTTTCCTTGTTTGAGTTCAAAACTCTTTCCAAATTATTTAAGTCCATTTATTATCACGTCATTAAGCCTAATTCATTCTTTTAAGGCTAATTCAAGTTCATTTGGTCAATTTACAGAATTTGCTTAATTAAACATGATTAACTAGCTCTAATTCCGATTAACTAGAGTTAATCACGATTAACTCGGAACGGGGTCTAACATTCCCCTAAACTTTTAGAATTATTCGGTCCTCCGAATGCAATATAAATCAATGAAAATCAATTAAACAATTTATGAATTCAAAATTACCTGTATGAATACCTCGAGATACTTTCGAGCCATTTGCTCTTCAAGTTCTCAAGTAACTTCACTAGGTCCATGATGTGCCCAAAGAACTTTGACCAATTTAATTGTCCTCGTACGCAGGACTGCCTCATTGGTATCAATAATCTGTGTTGGCTTCTCAACATATGTGGTGTTCAGTAATACTTGGATCCCTTCATGATGAATGATATGTGAAGGATCGGCCACATACTTCCGAAGCATCGACACATGGAACACATTGTGGACATGGAAGGTCCAAGCGATAGGCCACATTTCCAATTCGACTCTTGACTTTGAAAGGTCAAATGAATCTCGGGGAAAGCTTTCCTTTCTGCCCGAATCGGACAGTGCCTTTCATCTGAGAAGTCTTCAAAAAGACTAAGTCATCAACTGCAAACTCTAGATCACACCGACGATTATCCGCATGGCTCTTCTGCCTTGATCTAGCAATTTTCAGTCGATCTTGCACTCTTTGAACCTTTTCTGCTGTTTCAGCGATAATCATAGGACCATGGAATCTTCGAGTTCCCACCTCTTCGAAGCTCACTGGAGTCCTACATCTGCGACCGTACAATGCTTTGAACGGTGCCATTTCAATGCGGGAGTGGTAGCTGTTGCTGCACGCAAATGTACACAACGCCAACTGCTCATCCCAATCCTCCCAAAGTTGACTACACTGGCACGAAGCAAGTCTTCTAGAGTTTTGATAGTCCGTTCCGATTGTCCGTCAGTCTGTGGATGATAAGCGGTACTAAACCGAAGTCTCGTACCCATTGAATTCTGAAAGGACCGCCAAAATGCTGAAACAAACGGACTATATCGATCGAAAACAATCGAGACCGCAGTTCCACGCAATCGAGTCACTTCCCTGATAAATAATCTAGACACATCGCTGAATCCCACGTCTTTCTTAATTGGATGGAAGTGTGCGGACATTGTAAGACTAAACACGATCACCCATACAGCATCGTGCTGTTTCTTCGTCCTTGGCAAACCTGACACAAAGTCCATCCACTACCTCAAAACGGGTGAAAAACAACGAAATTTTACGGGATTACCGATGGCTAAAAACCGTCGATAATAACGACAATTATACCATCTCGTTTTTCCCAGAACGACAGAAGATTTATCGTCATATACACAGTGAAAATATCGATGAGTTCAGACCGTCGCCTCGTAAAATACCTTTTCTCTTCCGCGCTATTTTTTTCTCTCCCGCTCGCGCCCGTTCGTCACTGCCCCAAATACCTCCTCTTTCATTTTGCGCCCTAATATATCCTCTTGTATGTCTCTCGCTGGTGTTTCATGTGAAGGCAGTACTCAGACCTCTTCCTTCCGGCAACGTCTTGTGGAGACTCAGTGGATGAAGCTGTAGCAAAGACGGCTGGAGCAGATCCTGGTAGCCTTCTGTCTCAATCTTTCCCTTCGTCTCCTCCTCGTTCTTTCTCTATTTTTTTTTTCTTGGTTCTGGGACTGCCGATCGAGAATCGACGGGGGATTTGATTCGGACCCGGGTTTTGGGGTTGGGGCAGAATGATGGTGCCTGCTCGGTGACGATGTGTGGGGTGGATTGGGCTAGGAGTCGGGAAGCAGGAAAGGAGATTTGGGTAGGGGCTCGGGTTTTTTTTTTTTACGATTGGGATGAACATGTTTCAAGATGGTGGATTGAAGGTTCTAGGGTTTCAATTAGGTCTTGGGGATTGTGGATTAGCAATGGGGTAGGTCGATTGGGTTTGGGTGTAGGGACTGTGGTAGGTTTTGGGGTTTCCATAGAATAACAGTAACACATTGCTAGGAAAACATCATTCAGATTTTACTGGTCACATGACCAATTTTTTTTTGTTTTTTTTTTTTTTGTTTTTTTTCTTTTTGGGGATGTCACGGGATTCATTAAACACCACCAGCACTGATCACCGCTGTTCATAGTATATGAGCACTCAGTTTGTTGGATCATCTGATCGCAATTTATCTGGAAACTAACAGTTCCCATAAGCTGCGAAGCCAAAGCGTATTACAAGCTCATGTATTTTTGAGTATATGCAGTCTGGGTAGGGTTTCATATAGTTCCTGTAATCTTGTATATGAACATCTAAATTGTATCCATTTTTTACGACTTTTTAGTTGTAGAAAATTTTGATTTGAGGCAGAGTTTCTTTGTTATTATGTATTTATGGCAATGCCCTCTGTATTACCCAGGAAAACAAGAAACTCTGAAGATTTTCAAAAGAAGAAATTGGAAGGTAAGAGATGTGACTGAGAATCTCCGGTAAGGTTCATGCCCAACTCACTCAAGTTCTGGAAAACCAGTAAACTTCACTGTAGAGTTGCACTAAGTAGCATCTCTCAAATGAACTTGTTTGAACATTTGAAAAATGACTTGGAAACCATAATATTTATAAGCTTATCTTCTTGATCAAGTGCTTGATTCAAGTGGTGCCTTGGATTCATTGTCTTGTGTTTCTGTATCTTTCTCCTTGAGGGGGTTAGAACTTAGAATGTTTTATCAACATTGCCGGGAAATAAGAGGCTGGACACAGTTGCCCACTTTCCCTTTTCTTTTCCTACTTTTATATGTTTTCCTATATTTACCAATCAACAAAAATGTTTTCCAAGATTTGAAATTTCAAAAGTGGTGATGGGTTTCAATGGGCTGTCCTCCTTTTCACTTGTCATTCTCCATCTGCAGTTACAAGATGCATGTAACCCTAACATAAAACTAGCTATAATTCTTGTCATGTTCTAATCAAGCACACAATGTTATAAAATGTTAATACGTTGTATTTACATTTATTAGTAAGTCAGAATGTTGTTTGTTAGGAAAGACTATAGATAATCTATCCTGAAAGGATGCTAGTATCCAGTGAGATGCTTTTATATGGATGCAATAGATATCTCATGGGGTTTAAAAACTCAACCCAAAAATGGTCCATGGAAGGTGAAAGTCCTGTTGAGTGTAATAGGCCTATTACCCAGTCATGATTTTTTGACCTGTTAATGAGATCGAGAAGCTTAGGTCTCTGGGAATTTTACCAAGTTTTTTATATGTAAGACTCCATCCAGCACAACTTGGCGTTATTGACGCAGGTGGCTCTTTTCTTAACTTTTTTGAGTGATCAATTGACATTGGAACCCTGATATTGCTTTTAGGTGTTTGTTCTTCCTGTAAAACACATGCATGGCAATTGGCATATCAGTTTGGCCACAAGTATTTTATCTTGTCATTTATTTGCTATCCAACACTCTCCTCCATATAATGATGCAAATCTGACTCCAATCGTACAAAAATGTGAGGACCCGGGTCAGTTGCGAGCAAGGCAGGGACTCCGTCCCACATCGCCTATGAGGCCGCCCGAAGCCAGGCTTATAAGTGCGAGCCCCCTCTTCATTGGTATAACGCGTTTTGGGCCAGATGCCAGCGGGCTCCGTCCAGAAATAAATCCGTGTGCCCCAAATGGCCAAAGCGGACAATATTATACCAGTGGGTCTGGGTCGTTACAAATTGGTAACAATGCATGATTTATGATTAAATGTTATGATTGTGCAGACACTTTTTGATGTTCTTGAATGTCACCGCCCAATACTTTACCACAATACTTGAAAAGAGAGGATTGAGAGAATTTTGTGGATTCAGAAGGGCCATTCGAGGCACAGATAAGGAGGAGGGTAGGGAAGGCCGCAAGGGCATCTTTGAAGAGCCCACATACTTCTGGCTGGAAAGGGCAAGCAAGGGTGGCTGACGAGTTGGTAGGTATGATTATTTCAATCTATTTTAGCACTGGAGAATTTATTATGTAATGCCTTCGTTTTCCATTTTCAGCAACAACAACATCCCGAAAGGGAGGTCACCCGATGTGAGATGTTTATCAAGACTCATTACAAGAAGGATGGCACTGGTACAAGTCACCATGTGGTAAATTTACTCTTTATCTTCCTAACAGAAATTCTCTGTGTGTGTTACTATTTTGGAGACACAGTGATCCTTTTTTTTTCTTTTTAGTTTTACATGCACCCACTATGCCAGTCCATTGGACTTACTATGAGGCTCTTAAAAAAAAAATCTAACCAACATAACATCACTAATAAGAATCCTATTCTACTTTAATTTCTTTCATCAGCCCAACTTCTCTGTTACCTTCTGTCTTAGATCCCAGTTAGGTGATATATGATCTCGAGTTTACTTTTCAAATAATTGGCTTCAATTAGAAAAGCGCTCCACTATGCACTATTAAATTACTTTACCACTAAGACTTCACCCCAATTGGAATCTCCTACCCTACACTTCCTTGGAAAAGCAAATTAAGTGTTCACCCTATCATTTTCAATTTATACCTCAAATGCCAAATGGACAGGGTTTATCAAGAGCAGTTCCATCTGTATTCTACTTTGAGGATTCTAGTTTTCATCAGATTTTCATTTAGGAGGATCATGCAACCCCACATTCAGAACATAAATAGAAAAAACAACCATAATTAATCTAATGCTCTGTGCGTACAATATTATAAGTCTCTTATAAGTTGAAACAGTGATGATTTTTAAATAATGTCGAAACTAGAATACCCCCTTGTATTTTAAGCCAAGAATTCGAGAAATCAACTGTGGACACTTGCCATCTTGACAGGGTCAGTGGCTGATTAGCCATCTACAATTATGCATTTCCATGCACATCGTCTAATAAAGTGATGACAGGGACAGTTGGAAAATTCTCATTTTGTTCTGTTTATTATTTGCAGCCTACTTATTTAGGTGGAGAATATTCAATTTGAGTTTACTGTTATATAAAGTTTGTATATTACATATCTAAATGTGTTTTTTTTTTTCCGGTTAAACAACCAATGGTCATGAAATTGTGTCCCTGAGAGGGGATGGCAGCATCAGGCTCGATAATTAAAGAGTGCTTCATTCAAGATTGGAAAATCTATATTAAAAAACAGGGGACAATGACCAGTCAAAATCACAATTGTATGCTCTGCTGTCCATTTGAAGGCATAAGATCAATGCGTTTGGAAACAACACAATCATCGAATATGTAACGCTCTAACACAAGATTATCGGATATGTAACTGACAATGACTATGAGAGCCTGTTATGGGTTTAACCATGGGAACACATTGGGCGAGGTGGGCAACCTTGCTGTAAGGACATCAACTCCAGTTTCAGTCACCTGCACAACACATTCTACTGAATTAGTGTAAAAGAAAATGGAAAATAGGGACCACATGCAAACCGAGCTTATGCTGCTAAACATAACATCAAAATATGTTTGGCTCTCCATGTAAAGAAAAGACCAGCACAGTGGATAAATGCAGAAAAGCATAAATGAGCTGTTTCGTGGTATTGGTTCTCGCCATTGGGGGAAAAAAGAAAGAAAAGCTATGTTATTTGGAGGAGTTAACTAAATGATGGCAGTTCAGATCATATAGAAACCTACGTGATTTGTCATGCTAGTTATGATATTGTTATTTCCTACTGTGTTTTATTTAATAATTTGTTTTATAGGAAAGGCTTAGTAGAATGTGTGACGATGACCCCTCCATTGCACATAATGATATCGACAATGATGGGGTTGCAAAGGTATGCGGGTTATCTTATATTTATATTTAGATATCAACTTGATTTTAATTAATACTTAACAATGAATACATATCAAGAGCAGATATTGACCTTTTTAATTTTTGAAATAGGTTTTTGGTACCGATACTCGTGGACGTGTCAGGGGCGTGGGGTTGGGTGTCTCATGGTCAATCGTGCATAATTCAAATCCTTATAAGAGAGCTTATGAAAAAGAACACAAATCGCATGTGGCCCTTGAGATTGAGGTGGATGGGTTGAAATCTCGAATGGAGGACATGGAGAAGATTGTTGCTTCCCTTTCTCATAGTGGGACGCAAATGCGGTCTTCAACCAATCATGAGCTAGAGTTCCTCTCGAGTAAGACACAATTTTACATATAAAATGTAGATTCATAGACTATTTAGATTATTGAGTATGATAAAATACTTACATTATGTGTTTCTTAATTATAATGTAGGTGAGACCGCCATCCACACATCAAGAGACACAAGCAAGCTCGAGAGCAACACTCACAGGGACATACAAGTTGATGCATTTAAGGAAGAGACAGTTGTAGCCTATGGGAGTTTGATGGGGGTATCACCGGACAATTTAGATTATTATAGAATTGTTATAGATGAGATTGTGGATGGTGACATCGAGTTGATGGACGGACTTAGGAAGATGGAAGATATTATGCTTGCAGACATTATTGATTGGCCTACATTTATGACTTTCCCTTGCTAGTTTTTTTCTTTTCTATATTACTTGGATTTTGATGATGGGATGGATGTCCAGTTGTTTTGGATGGATGGATATTTGTATGGAGCTTTACTTCATGGACAACTTTTTGAATTCTGAATATTGTATGGATGTTCACTTTTAGTGTTATTTTGTAAGTGGCTATGGTGTTTCAATGGATGTATATTGGTATTTGGATGGATAAGAGTAGATGATGTACAAGTGGTGATTATTATTTGATCTCAACAGGTTCAGTTTTTTTATATTTATTTTTTTAATTATTTTTTTTCTAGAAAATAAATAAAACGACGGCTACAAACTGTCGTTTTATATTAAAATTAAAATTTTAAAATTTCATTAATTTTAAAAAACAACAAATGGAAACCGTCGTTTTTTCCTACTTTTAGCTGTCGGCATTTAGGTTTAATGTGTCGGTAATGATCGCATTGAACGATGGTTATTGGCCGTCGTTAGTTTAAATATTAGCGATATGTAAAAACCGTCGTTCATTTTATGATTATCGACGGTTATTAACTGTCCTTTTTGAAAAGCGACTACAAAATAAACCACAGACCCATCGACGGACGTATGTGTCGTTTTTTGAAGAAAACGACGGTTTTGGACTCTCGTTTTTTGGGCTTTTTTACGTAGTGTCGTGAGATGCTCCCACTTCTATCTAGGAATGTTCAGTGGATGAAGCAATCCAGGTGGTTTCTGGTGTTCAAACTTCACACGTTGACAAGTCAAGCAGGAGGCTACGTAACCGGCAATTTCTCGCTTCATATTGTTCCACCAAAACCTATCTTTGAGATTCCTATACATCTTAGTGCTTCCAGGATACATAGACTAGCGAGTGTGATGTATAGACTAGCGAGTGTGATGTGCCTCAACCATCACTGCTTGCTTTAAATCATCTTGTGCTGGTATACATAGTCTGTCTCTGAAGTAGAGAACTCCTTCTACCAACACGAAATCTAGCCTTCCTGCAATGTTATCTTTGATCCTTACAAATTCTAGATCTTCGAACTGTCTATCCTTAATTTGCTGGATTAAAAGCGGTTCAAATACAGACATTACTGCAATCAATATTCGGTCGCCCATTGCTTCATTGGATACATCCATATCTTTGAAGTCGTCAACAAGATTCCATCCACGCTCCAACGAATCCAAGTCAGCAGATTTTCGACTCAAGGCATCAGCTACGACATTACCCTTTCTAGGTACATATGTGAATGAAAAGTCGTAGTCCTTGATCAGATATTTTTAACGGCAAGAACTTAGCCGTATGGAAGTGTCGGATGGACGCATTGCTGCACTTTGACAGAATAACATATGTGATTGAATCAGATCCGATCTCCAAACCCGCTGATGATGCCCCTAAGGAAGATCATGATGTATATGAACAATGGGTATTTGATAACAAATCAGCGAGGCATCTTCTGGTCGGATTCATATCCAGCGATTTGGTGAAGCAGTTTGAGCACTTTAACACTGCTAAAGAAATTTATGACTATGCTATGGACAAATATGATGAAACCTCCAAATCTCACTTGATGGAGGCATTCAACGCATATGTTAACTATAAGATGCCAGAATGATCAGCTATAAGGGATCACATTGATCAAATGGCGGTCCGATATAGTAACCTCGCAGCCTTGGGCAAGGAAATGGACGAAGATTCTCAAATCATGTACTTGATGATGAGTCTTCCACCTTCGTGGGAGAATGTGTCTCAGACCCTTAGCCTCCAAAAGGGTGTAACCCTCAGTGAGGTTCAAGCTAGATTGCTTGTTGAAGGACAAAGGCAAGCAGCCCGTGGTGTAACACCTACAAACTCTGTCATGATTACTAAAACTAAGACTAATAACGGTGTGTTAACCGTCAATATGAAAAATAAAAGGAAATTCAAAGGCAATAAAAAACGGAAAGGGCCTAAGAATGTTGTTTGCATTAATTGCAGGAAGCCTGGACTCTTTAGTTCTTAATGCAGAAAGAAAAGGGGTGATAGTAGCCAGCAAGGTAAAGTGACCAAAGAACATGGTGATTATGTTGAGATGGTCACATAGTCCATGATGGTAGACACCAATGATAAGAATTGGTGGATTGATTCAGGAGCCACCAGGCATATATCAAGAACCAATGCTGGATTTGTCGAATTCAAAGAGATGAAATTGGTAGATCAAATTATTTATATGGGGAATGAAATATTCTGTGATGTGTTGGGTGTAGGGAAAGTCAAAATTCCCTTACCAACTGGAAAACCCCTTATATCGCTCCGACGTTTTCTTTGCTCCAGCTATGAGGAGGAGCGTCATCTCTGTGAGCCAGTTGGCTATGAATGTATTTGAAATCAGATTTAAAGATAAAGAGGTTACAATTGGCATGCGTGGTCAAGTTTTAGTCAATGGTTTTCTTTCTGATAAATTCTATTTGCTGGACACTCTTAATGATGAAATAAAATCTAGTTCTCATTATTCTCTGTGTGTGTATGAATGTGTACATGGATGGTTTGGCAATGTTATGGCATATGAGATTAGGGCACATTAACAAAAACAGAATAAGTAGAATGGTTAAGGATGTACTCTTACCAGATTTAGGTAAACTGGAGTACCCTATATGTGAACCATGTTTGAGTGGAAAAATGGTCAAGAAACCATTTCCAAAAGGAACTAGAAGTTCAGAAATATCGACCATAATTCATTCTGATATTTGTGGAGCATTGAATGTCCAAGATAGAATGGGGGAGGACCATTTTATCACATTTATTGATGACTACAGCAGATATGGTTATGTGTACTTGATTAAACACAAACATGAGGCCTTAAAAATATTTCAAATATATGCTGCTGAGGTCCAAAATCAAAAGGGAAAGAAAATAAAATGGATTAGATCCGATAGGTGGGGGGTGAATATACCTCGGAACTGTTTAAAGAATATTGTGCACGTGAGGGAATCATTCATGAATATTCGATTCCATATACCCCACAACAAAATGGCGTGGCTGAAATGAGGAATAGAACCTTAATGGATATGGTAAGGTCAATGATCAGCCACGTGAGACTTCCGCTGTATTTGTGGGGAGAAGCATTAAACACTGCACAATATATCTTAAACAGAGTACCCTCCAAAAGTGTGCCCAAAACCCCGTATGAATTATGGACTGGTGCCAAATCAAAATTAAAACATGTGAGAGTTTGGGGCTGCCCTGTACATGTCATGCTACCACCATAAGAAAGACATAAAATGCAAGCAAAAATGAAGAAAAATTATTCTTTCGTTAGCTACCCATTACATTCTAAAGGATATTGTGTGTATGATCACGATAATAGGATAATCATGGAATGCCGAGATGTGTTTTTCCTTGAGGATCCAACGGTCAGTCCTAGAGTAGAACCACAGTGTGTGGAATTATATAAAATCTCTAAGGGCAAGGGGGTTCAAGCAAGTGGGGGTTCCGACGAAGAAGACGTTGGACCTAGAGTTCCTGGCCAGGGCCCACTTGAGGTGATTGAACAACCCGATGAACCGATTGGCAGGCCGATTAGGGCTAGGAAACAACCGGCATATCTAGATGATTATTGTGGTTTATTAAAAACTGTGCAAGATTTGGATCCGAACTCCTACTCTCAAGCGATCAAAGCGCATAATGCGCAGTATTGGTTAGAAGCTATGAGAGAAGAGATAGAATCAATTGAAAAGAACCGAGTATGGCAATTGGTTGATCTTCAAAAAGATCGAAAAGCCATTGGATGTAAATGGGTTCTTAGAAAGAAACTAAAGTCGGATGGATCATTAAATAAATATAAAGCACGGCTGGTAGCTAAGGGATTCACACAAGTGGAAAGAATAGATTACGAGGAGACATTTTCTCCGGTCGTAAAATCCCAATCCATACGAACTTTAGCAGCATTGGTAGCATGTCGTGACCTTGAATTGCACCAGATGGACGTGAAAACCGCATTCTTGAACGGCGAATTAGAAGAAGAAATCCATATGAAACAACCCGAGGGGTTTGTGGTGCAAGGCCACGAGAACAAAGTGTACAAACTTAAAAGGGCATTGTATGGATTAAAATAGGCCTCGAGACAATGGTATAGAAAATTTCACTAGGCCATAGGTGAAATAGGATTTGTCCCCAATAATGCAGACACATGTTTCTATATTAAACGCAGTGGAAGCAGTTATTTATATTTGTCATTATATGTGGATGGCATTTTGATTGATGGTAATCAATTGGAAACCGTAAATGAAATCAACCAATGGTTAAAGTCAAGATTCGAGATGAAAGACATGGGTGAGGCAGAGTATGTCCTTGGCATTGAAATAACCCATGATCGTCCTAATAGGCTATTGACTTTATCACAGAGATCCTATTTGAAAACTGTGTTGAAACGGTTAGATATGGCTATGTGTAAACCAATTGATATTCCCATTTGCAAGAGTATAAAATTATCCAGTGATCAGGGACCCACAAACGAGCAGGATAAGGAAGTGATGAGAATGAGACCTTATGCTCATATTGTGGGCAGCATCATGTATGCGATGCTGTGTACGAGACCAGACCTTACATTCGCCGTGGGTCTCGTAAGCAGATTCCTAAGTAACCCAGGATTACAGTATTGGTATGTGGTTAAGAGGATTCTGCGATATATTAAAGGAACAGTGAATCTTCGCCTATGTTATCAATGCGAAGTCCTGGAACTGCGTGGCTACTCAGATGTAGTTTGGGCCGGTGATTTAGACCAGAGAAAGTCAACAACCGACTATGTGTTTACCTTCGGAAGAGGTGCAGTTTCTTGGGGTAGCAAGAAACAGACCTCTACGACTATGTCAAAAGCTGAAGCAGAGTATATAGCCTGCAGTCCAGCAGTCCAGGAGGCTCTTTGGTTAAAATATTTCATAACTGATTTGGAAATAATTGAAGAAAAAGAGCCTGTCCCAATGAACGTAGACAACACATCTGCTATATCCAAGGTGAATGAGACAAAGTTCAACAGTCGATCAATCAAAACATGTTGAGATAAAGTATCACTTCATTAGAGAGAAGGCTGAAAAGAATGATTTAGAAATTTTCTATATGCCTTCAGAGGATTTGATGGCTGATGCTCTCACCAAGGCTTTGCCTGCAGAGGTTTTTGCAAGGCATGTGATGTGCATGAGATTGAGATATATTTGATGTACATGGCATTCGTGCCAGATGAGAGATTGTAGGAAATCATGTGGCCCACATGCCACGGGTCCCACGTCAGATCAAGCAAGGCTGATGCCAATAGAGAATACAGTCCCACTTAATGTAAGACCTGATCTGGTCTCACTAATAAGACTCCAAATAGGATTAGTGGATGTGGGTTTCTTGACGAAGAAGTCTATAGTAAGTGTGACTCTTTGGGACTTGTCTATATAAGATAAAGGAGCCCTAGGGTTGGTATAATTCCATCTCACAGGAAAGACAAGAGGCGAAGAGATCTGCAGAGCTTCCTAATCTCCGGAATGCACATAGATCTCCGGCCGCGTGTCGGAGTCTCCGCATCCAAATCCATCAATGACACTGTCCAATAATTTCTTGCATCATGTGTGAACTAAGGAAACTCCATTTTATATGTTGCATGAGTCATTCAACTATTGATTTAAAGGATTTCGTTTGATGAGCTATAGAGAATAGGAGAAATCTAAGTGAATGGATAATAGCAGTCATCCAATCAAAAGGTTAAAAAACGCACAAATCTTAATACGTTGATAAAAAAAACTTCTCTCAATGGAAACTCCAACTAGAGTATCCACAATACTAACAGATTGATCATGTTTTTAAAACATGATTAAAATGAAAAAAATAATATGTGCAACGTATTTATTAATCATTTCATTTCTTAGTTTTTTCTTTTAAAATGTGAGTATGAGTACTTACGTTCTTTCAAAAGTAAATAAATCAATAGTCAAAGCTAAAATATTTCACTATTTCATGCTACATCAAATAATTAAATTTACTCATGAAATAGTGAAAGTTTTAAATAAACACAAAGTATGAGAAGAAATGATCAAGCACAACCTTTTTATAGTGATTTTAAACCACATTATGAGGCCCACTTTAGTTGCATTCACGCATGATCGATGATTAGATGAGGTCATTATATGAATTTCTTATGGTTAAAAGTCTTCTTCTTTGATAGTTGCAACCATGTCACTTGGAGATGTTCTAGTTGGAGTTTTTATTGGGACAAGATATTTTATCAAAAAGTTTTATAATCCGCCATTTTTTAACCATTGGATTGGATGGTTGCTATTATTCATTTGCCTAGAATTTCTTTTCTTTAGAGCTTATCAAATAAAATCAACTAAATCAATTGTCAAATAACTTATGCCACAGATACAATGGAGATGTTTTACCTCATACATCATGAAAAAAATCATTGTACATTGTAATCAAGTGTTAGAATAAAAATAGATTTCTTTTATTTTTTGTATTTTAATATATATATATTTTTTAAAATATGCGCATGGTTGATATTTCATCCATTTAAGTAAGTTTGCTTATTAAATACCTGAACCCCGAATAAAGCTTGAGCCCATTCCATATTTTTATTATTTAATTGCTTGATCATTCCATTTCATTGTGTAATTTTTTTATCATTTAATTGCTTAATATTCATTTAAAATGGGTAACATTTTTTTTGTTTAATATCTTCATTATTCATTTAAAATGTGTTGCATAGTTTTTATTCAATAGATTAATTATTTTTTCTTATCATGTAATAGAATGATGATTTTGAGCGGTCTAGATTTTACGATGTAGGCCCATTATTAGTAAATTGGACCTACCTTTTTATGAAATAGAATGGTGGGCCACATTTAGGAATTATGTCATATGTGAGGTCCATTTTTTATTATGGTCCACTTTTTAAAATTATAATATGGGATGCGCATTTAGAAGTTAGAAGATGAAATCCATCCTTTTGTAATTACATATGGCTCACATCTTATAAAAATTGAAAGGCATGTCGCTTTTTTAATGTGGATATAGGTCCCACCAAATAAAAATTATAACATCTTTAAAAAAAATAAAATAAAAATTATAACATAATGAAATTAAAGTGTGGCCTTATATTTTAGGAATTATAATAAATGAGTCTCACCTTTCATATCATCAGTAGAGAGTTGTAAATGGTAGTCTTTTCAAAGTGTTTGGTTAAGGAATTGGTAAGGGTATTCTTGGAAACAAATAAGCTTATTTATGTACGCATGTTTTGAGTAGTAGTAGAATATAGGGATGTCTTGGTGGTCAGGCTCCCGCTCCCCATCCCTTACACCAGGGATCGATCCCTGGTGGGAGGCTTTAATCCCTTCCCACTTGGCCACTAAGCCAAGCAGCCACAAAAATAAAAAAATAAAAAACTAGAAACATGCTCGTCTTGAATTCAACCCCTTCATATTGACGTGGCAGGCTCTCATTGGATGGAGAAAGACGCAGCATACTAATAGTATGCATCGTCGCTGTACCCAAGTCCGCCCCCAACTCTTATTAGAGTTAAACTTGCGAGGGCCCTTAAAAATTAATGTCATTTAATGTGGTTGGTTTATTTAAATCGTACATGGGTTTCATTTAGATGATTCACTAATTTATTGCAAGTTTCCTAAAAAATAGCTATTGTTTCTCCGTTTTGAGGGAAACCAATGAAGAGAAACTCAGTTCTTCCCTCTTTTTTTTTAGCATATTTGAACGCATGCATTAGTGTAGATCTAATCTTGCAGCTTACTTTGTAATATGATGTGGCATATTCTAATTGGACAAGGCGTAAGGGGCAAAAAACGCCCCTTGGAAATGGGGCGGTTTTGAGAATTTCTCTCCTCTCTCAATATACATCCTTTTATCTTACCGGCTAGTAAGCTCCCATTCAAATTTGAACGGAGAGATGATAAGGATAGAGAGTTGGGTCAAATTATCTCAATTTAAATTTGAATGGAGTGATGATAAGGATAGAGAGTTGGATCAGATTATCTCAATTTAAACTTAAATGGAGAATTGATAAGGATAGAAAGTTGGATTAGATTTAAAAGAACTCTTATCCCTATTACCACCAAGACTCCTTGTGAGGGGCGTCTCCTTGTGATTGTCCGTCCGTCCCCCCTATAAACAGAAGTGGCCCCCATCACAGATGCCAACAGTTTCACTATGCCCACAAGTTGAATATAAAACTACTTTACATTTTTTTATATGTAATCACTCATGGAACAGATAATCAAGATATTAAAATATCTAGATGAAAATTACCTATCAAATAAACATAAAACGCTTCTTCAATACAAATTCAGACTCCAATAGATGATTTTGGATTAGAAAAAATCATTCACTTCAGAGATCCAAGCAAATTCAAATATTTAAGAGCACTTTCCTCTTATATATAATTTTTTGGTACAAGAAAGGGAGGTGCATTAAACGACAACAAACACAGACAAACAAGCTACAAAACACACCGAAAACCCAAATACCAACAACACGTGACCTGGACCTAACAAAATAACAAACTGAGAACGATCCACAATGAGGCCATAGAGAATGCACTTTCCTTCTATATATTAGTTCATTCTTCATCAATTATCTTAGAGATGATCCATCCACCAACTCAAAGCCCTACATAATAAACATTTAATAGATGACTATTTGCTTTACATTTTGCATATTCTTATCATCTTTCTTTTATAAAGAAAACTATCAATGTTTTGATTTATGGAACATCTTTTCTTATTCTCCAAATGTGGGGTACCATGTGCTTCTCATGGGAATGTTGGCCATCCACCCACAAAGCTAAATGCCAAATCCCGGCCTTAGAAAAACAAAAGGGCTGTTTTAACATGCTTTTTGACTATGCTTTAGTAGTTTTAATACAGGCTTTTCCTTCCCTTCTTTTCCTTTTACCCCTTTCCTTGCCCTCTTTCCCATTCGTGCAACGTGTGGTGCGTGTGTTCAGGGCATGAGATGACAAACACAAAATGGGACTTAACAGGTAAATGACTAGGTTAGTACAGGGCCATAATGAAACTTGACACTTGGAAGTTTTCTTCTAAAGTATCTGTTGGTTTTGTACATAAGATGCCCACCTGATGAGTTGCCCAAATATGGTAAACCCCAGTTCATGAAGTGGTCAGTTGCGATTGGTTGGTCTGGGATTATGCTGGATAGGACATGTTGGCTTTGGCTTTTTAGAGCAAGCCCAGTGGACATATATCGCCAACTGTGTCTGAATAATATTATAATACTTATTCTCCTACTAATGAAAAGGACCGTCCTCTCTATTTTCTCTCTTACTACTTTTGAAAAGAAAAATCTCAATTTGGATAGGTGACCCAGATTGTGTGTTTCATTATTATTATTGTAATTATTTCTCTTTGCTTAACTCTTGTTTTTGTTTTTTCCTCCTTCTCACAGGCTGTCATATGCCTTGATGCGTACTTTTTTCTTAATAATAAGATTATCTCTAAGGTCTTTGACCCGACAAGACTAATATCCTGGACAGCGCCCACTAAACTCACACAAATACATAGTAGACAAATATGGGTAATTTGAGCAAACCCGCACATTATACCTTGATATACATCCTATCAGATAACATACTTGATTGAAGCCTTTGATTTATTTTTTGTGTCGGTCATGGATAAAAATATCTGCCGTGGCGGCCGGTACCGCCACGATATTTTGTAAAAAGCAGGTATCGCACCGTTACGGCCGCTACATATGTGTAGCGGCCGCTACGACCGCCACAAAACGTGGCGGCCACTACGTATCGTTTTTTTTTTTTCGGGGACGCTACCTCCGACCCCCCGCCAGGGGCGCTGCCCCCTGGGCCCCCGCGAGTTGATCGGTCAGCTCGACTCCCGCCGAGGGATACCCCTGGACCCCCTTCGCAAAGCGCATGTTTTAGAAAAGTGTCAATCAAGAAGACGAAAGGATCCTACTTGACCATGATAGCTAAGACTCTTTCGCTGATTATTTTTCCGTTTTTGTGCTTGGATGCTTATTATTATCATAACTTGTTAGATAAGATATTAAACTTGTTTAATTATGTTTGAAATTGTATAGTAGTAAAGATATAATTACTTATCACTACTAGATTTCAAACTGCTCTTAATTAAATTATTTTATAAAGAACCCTCATTGTGCTGGTAACTAAGGCATTCATATTTCCTTCACTAACTCTCTACTCTGTCATTTCTAAATTGGTGTTGAATGTTGATTGTTGATCACTTCATAACTTCATAGTTCATTCACTTAATTGAATTTAAACCTTGAATGTTGAAGTATTGATATTTAATTGTTCAATGTTCATTAATGAGTAATTACCTAACTCGTAAGTCTTATGCCTTTATTTTATGTTCTATTTTTTTTTTTTTTTTTTTTTTTTTTTTTTTTTTTTTTTTTATGAGCTTTCCATTACTTCCTAAGTTAGTAAGACTAAGAAACATGAATACATGTGAAAAAACTAATCATTACTATTATTTTTTATTTAGACAACGATACAGGACTTCATATATTGAGGGCACCGCTACGCCCCCTTTTCTTACTTACTTTTGCAAAAAGAACCACATATTCTTTCATTTTACAATTTTCTGGATTTTCTGGAATTTTTTTAAATTTTTTGGGCAATTTTTTCAAATCGCACCGCTACGCCGCTACGTATCGCCCGCTTCGTAGCGGTTTGGCGGCGGACCGCTACGCCCGCCGCTACCGCTATTTTCATCCTTGGCGTCGGTAAATAAAATTCATTAATAATCAAATAAGAGAAAAAGAGAAGCCAAAATACAAAAAAATTACTCCAAACCCCTTATCTCCCTATCATTGTAAAAAAAAAAAACCCTAATTTACAAGAATGCGTTGAAGCTTTGAAAGTAACTCATCTAGGTAAAATGAGGTCGTGTTTGGCACACGTGGCTTGTTCCCACCATCCAACGGGCAGAGGAACTGTGGAATGGGTTTGACCGAGGTTTTTTGTTTGTTCCAAATTTTGAATCGGGAAGAGGAGTGGATTGAGTTTATTGTGATCAGAAAAACTGAAGTGTAAATCTTAATTATTGGAAATTATACCAACATAATGTTACCAAACAATAAAGGGGGAGATGGGAAGACCCTCTCATGAAGGGCCCACGTACCAAATTTGGCGTTAATACAATGACCCAAGCCCGTCATCCATGGCCCAAAAGTTTAATAGTTTAATATAAATCAAAAGAAATTGATATTGGATCCAACAATCCGGTCCAATCGGATGAGTGCTAAGCCAGAGATCAATTTCTATCGAGGGGTTCCGTGTTAGTTGGTCAGTTTAGATTGGTGATAGGTTGGGCCTGTCATATTACATGTATGATTTGCTCTATATGAGGTATATGTACCCAAATGTTGGCCCTTTTTAAGAAGTTACTTTTAATATCGGATGGAGGTTAAGATAGCCAGAAATGGGTCGGATATGTGTTGCGCTTCAAGCTGTTGACAACCAAATTTACTCGACTCTAACCAGGCCCGGCCCTGAGGCAGGGCAGTAAGTGCGCCTGCCCCGGGCCCCCATTTTTCAGGGGGCCCAAAAACACTTCCTCTCCTCAAGAAGAAAATGTTTCCACTCCTCCAAATCCACCGACCTCCTTCTCAAACCCCTTAACCTTTCATCAATCGAACTCCTTTGAACACCATCTCAACCAAACAGCAAGCCAAAAAAAAAAAAAAAAAACAAGGAGAAGAAGAAGAAGAAGCAGCAGAGAACTGGACCGCCATAACCGGTTAGGCCCAAATCACCGCCATCGCCAGAACCGGCTGGCCCATCATCTTCGTGCTAGCGTCTAGCAGTCAAGCATCATCAGTCCATCACCACTTCGGACGAAGCACCCAGGCTACCCAGCAGTCAAATGCCTCAACCATTCATCAATCGAACTCCTTTGAACCCCATCTCAACCAAACAGCAAGCCCAAAAAAAAAAAAAAAAAAAAAAAGAAAGAAAAAGCACCCAGCAGGCCAGCACCACTGGTTGATTGCTACAATAGCAATCAAGCACCATCAGTCCATCACCACTTCGGACGAAGCACCCAGGCTACCCAGCAGTCAAACTGTCAAACCCATCAACCCTTCATCAATCGAATTCCTTTGAACCCCCGTACCCCATCTCAACCAAACAGCAAGCCCAAAAATAAAAAAATAAAAACAAGAAGAAGAAGAAGAAGAAGCACCCAGCAGGCCAGCACCACGGGTTGATTGCTGGTGCTGCTCCACGCCTCCACCGTCCACCCACCCGCCACGCCACATCTCTTTGTTCTGTACACTTCAGTGCTTTCTTTTGTTTTTCCTCCAACACGAAGACCGAGGCAGCCCAGTCTTCTTAGTTCAGGTAGAGTTCGGGTCGGGTTGGACCTGATCCAATGATCCATTCCGCTGACAAGCCATTTCCTTTGGTAACAAATCAATACAGGTCAGGTGGACCCATTCACTCGCCTGAGTTTGAGTTATGCCCAAATCCAAAACAACAGTCAACAGCAACTTACAAAAAAAGCCACTTGCATCAGATTTGTAGACATCAACACATGGGCCAATAGCTTATAGATCTTCTTCAATCTTCATAACATCCATATCATCGTTGTCTTGGTAGATTGGGGAGATTCCAAAATCCAAAGTGTGGCTTTTTTCATTGCAAAATTGGTCGTTGTAGAAATCAATTGAAGGTAATTTCATGATTAGAAAATCTTGAATTTGAAAGCATAATTGAGGATTTTGCTTCTCAAAATGCAAGAAGAAAATCATTTCAATAATACTTTTTTAATTGTGATTTTATTTTTCAACTTATCTTCTAGATGGTGATGCTGGTATGAGAAATTATTTGGCCGACGATCTGGTACTCTTACCGAGATGTTGGTATGAGAGATTCATTTATTTATGTATTAAATGTATTTTATTTATGTATTAAATGTATTTATCATATGATATTATTTGATTTTTAATGAAATTATTATTTTTGGGCTAAATTTATGAAAACATGTTATATATATGTGCATATATTAAAAACTTATAAAAATGAATAAAGGGCCCATTTTAGTGATTCGCACCGGGCCTTTGAAAAGTCAGGACCGGCCCTGACTCTAACTCGATCCATTTGCCCGTACAACTAGTCTCAACTATAATGGGATAGGTACTTTTATTGAATAGGTTGCGTTGGATGCTTTGTGATTTTCACAAATACATGAGAATGCTAAATTTTGGAAAATCCCCCCAAATTATTTTTAGAAGAGAATTAGCTGGACATGCAAGGATTTTTTTAGTAACATATATTGGCTTAACCTAAATCCAACCCATTTTGAATGAGATTGGAATGCTAATCCAGGACCAATGACGACCTCAACCCTAGCTGAACAGGTTGGATTTGAGTTTAGGTTAGTTAGTCTAGTTGTTTTTTTTTTTTTTTTAGTACCCAACTTATTAAGGGGATGGGACCCCAATCCTCTGTTGAGGAAAGTAGACTTCGGGTGAGGGAGGGTGACTATCTAAATTCAAACCCTAGGCAACTAGATAGGAACCGACACCTCTTACCACTAGGATTGCAAACGTGTATTCGATTATCCGATTACCCAGAAGTTTTGACCCTCAAAAAATCGGGTCTGAAACTTATTCTAGGTTCCGATTTATAAACGGGCCCGCATCTAGAGCCTAATGTAGGTTCTGATTGATAAACGGGTCCGATTCCGGGTCGATATAGGTTCCGACCCGTGGACCCGGGACCCGGCATATAAGTCTTTGATATTGCAATTTGTACTTTTAAAATCAACTCTTTTTGGGCATTCTTATGTATAATACTGGATGTTGTAGACTGATGCACTGTTGTAAGTTCAATGATATACTTTTTTTAAGAAAAAATGAAGAAAAAAGAAAAAAATATAATCGATTTTGGAACTAAATTCGAGTCCTCTAGGTGGACCCAGTTCTGGAACCGAATCCTGATTTTCTTATAAAAACTAGGTCCAGAACCAACAAAATAGGTTCCAATTCAAAATCGGATTCGGAACCGAAACCATTATTTAAAAACGGGTCTGAGTCCGGGTCCACCGTAGTTCCAATCCGGAACCGTCCCGTTTGCAACCCTACTTACCACTGGGGTAATGGGTCGTTTTTAGCTGGTCTAGTTAGGAATCCTTTTTTTTTATTTATAGAAAATAGAAGTTCACTAACCACACAACTAGAGAAAACAAATACCAAAATAATAATAATAATAAATTAAAAACTAGAAAAAAAAAAAAAAAAAACATCGCGACCCTGCAAGAAGGAAACTGCCCAAAAATTAACTTGGGTGACAGGTTCCTAGCCCACAACCCACCGAAACTTACTTGACCCCACTTGGCAAGACAACGAGCCACTACTAGTGCAGTTGGCTAGGACCATAGCTTAGGGATCTGAGGTTGTGTTTTCTAACTCATGCTCTCTCTCTAGGGCCACTTGTCTAGGCAAAAGCGTGACTTGCCTAGTGCATGACGGAGACAAGGACTTTACGTGTGCCTGGGAAATAATAGGTTCTCAAAGACATCGGACACCCTTGTCCGTGGGAAAAAAAATTCCTTCTTGATAATATAAAACGTTTCAACCAAATTAAAAGGAGAACTACTAGTCTAATTCACTGATAATGGAGTGACTCCACCAATCAAAATATCCTCTACAAGCTTTCATTGCTTCAACAGCATCCATACAAATTCTAGACTGCCCCCATCATCTGACCGCGTTCTAGAATTCCTTATCTTGGATGAGCAGAAAAGATGAAGCAATCCACTACATTCTACAGTTTATCATGAACACCTTTTCTCCACATCCAATCGGGCCCATGCATTACTTTCCACAGACCAAATCACCAAGCTAATCAAGTCATTTGCTTAATCATGCCATCTCTAATCCTGGTTGTTTACGGCTCAATTTGATGCAAGACCTGTGATACATTTTGCTGTCTGGGATGAGGAACGTGTGATGTTAGGAACACGTAAGTCCATGGATGGAAAAGGTTAAAGCTTCAGTGGATAGCCTGACAGAGATGCACTAAGATCCTCCATATTCTCTCTCTCCTGAAGGTTGTTGAAGGCAGCTCAAGTGGTTGGCCTTCCCCCCTCAAAAGATGGGCCCATCATCGGGGATGCATGGCCCACCACCTATGATTTCCTTTGATCGTCTGATCTGGTTGCAAAAAAAGGCAGAGTGGGAGAGCAGAAAACCACATGTAATCCCACGTGAGAAGGAAAACATATACATATAACAGACACATACCAGGAATAGTTTCTACCATGCATTTTAAGGACAGATAGGGCCAAGCTTTTGAAGTTTGTTTTTTATAGGGTGGAAATGAGGGACTACAATGAGCGGCTTAAGAGATTTGCTGTCTTATTAGCTTATGATTGTATCAGATAGTTAAGTCTTTTTGAATTTAAACTTGAATTTCAAAGTCTATAATCTGTTTTGTCACCTCGTGTGTAGGAGGTAGTTCTAATCGCTTGTAACATATCATCTATTTAAACTCGAACAGAAGCTCGTCTTGATGAGGCTTATTGTAAATCCTAAAACAGCCCGCTTAAATATATATATATATATAATTAATTAAGAAAATCAAAGGGATTCAAATCAAAATCTCATACATAATTACTATAAGAATGAGCCTAACTCTGATTCAATGGGCCCACAGGAAGGGGACCACTGCCTAACTAGGCTGCTAAAATCCCACGGGGTTAGACAGTTGGTGCAGATGAGCTGGATATGGGAAAGGCAGAGGATTCAAATTTTGTCCATACATAGGCAGAAATTAAGAGAGAGTTTGGCATTTACAGAGGGTGTTTGGGTGACTAGTGCAATTGGGTTGCATCAAAGGCCAGGTCCGACAGAAAAGGACAAAACCCCAAGTTCCATAATGCCCTTCCTTACACAAGAGGATCTATCAACGTAATGTAGCTGTTCATGTACCCCAACAAAAGAGTACCACATAGCAAAGACAAATACAAGAAAATGGCATTCATTGCATCTCTCTTCCTATTTGCAAAATTGTTTTATTTGTGGGACTGGTGAGGGTTGATATACTCATTTCTGCACTTCTTATTAGGCCCAGAATCAATTTGGGGGGACCAAAGAATTAACCTAGAGAGATAGCCCACGGGTCTAAAAGCACAGCCCAAAATCCATCCCAATGTGGACTGGCTCAGTTCAGGCTTGGGCTGGCCCTGCCGATGACACCTCTAATGCCTAGTTAAACAAAAGAGAACCCCAGCTGATGGAAAATGTCCATGCGTCCTCATAAACTGTAAGTAACCATATTTTTCAGTGATGTGCCACCCAAAGAATTTATTCATGAACTTATGTTGCATCCAGAACAATAAGTTCTTTGCCTTATCACAGAGTTGGTTGAACGCTTTGATTCTTACCCACTTGAAACTAGCAGTCAAAATAGTACAAATGAACCTACAGGAATTCTCTAGAAAACACTATTTACTTTTTGGATTTTCATCATAAGGGGCTCCTCTTTGAGACTTTGACCAATCAAATCCCCTGCCACAAGCTCAGCCCACCTTGAAAATTGGCAAGATAACAGATTTTGTCGCAGTAAAATTGCAAGTCGCAAACCTAAAAGTAGGGCCTAGATATCATTTGATTAGTATGACATTAACCCAATAGTGTTCTGCAGTATCTCTATGCTACAGTTGATAAAATTTAATATAAAAACATATAAAATTAAATAGAAATACTGCGGGGAACAAGATTTGTGAATCTTACATCTGCATTGAGATTATTTTTTGGTAAGAAGCTTAAGATAATATTATGTAAGCTCACGTTTGTGGGGTTGCACCCTTAGTCCATTTAAATGGACCAAACACACAACCCCTTTGAACTGTACGTTTCCATCAACTTTCGGTAAAATCTGAATTTACTAGACCGTTGAATCAACTGTGTACTAATTCGAATAGACAGTTGACTATTAAACTTTTAAGGTCTAAATGTAGATAATAAAAATCACAGTTGGGGTTGTTTTTTTGCAAAGAAGAGGGTCCCATGAAGTCCTTCAAATCCCGCCTCTCCCATCTCCATGTGGGCCCCCAAGTGAGCCCCACTACATATTTGACCTTACGTAAGCTCACTTTATTCTATACTTTAACTTAGGAGAACTATCCCATTATTTTCAAATATTGCAAATTCTTCCCTTTACTTATTATTCAGTGCATGTGTGATCTCATTCAGATATGGTCAAGAGAGTCATACTCATTGCATAGAAGCATGGGAAATACCCTCCCATAGGGAAGATAGGGGTTCAACAGCTGCTCATGTTAGGTGACTCTTATCACCTCAGCTATCTGAGCAAGTCACGTTGGGGAACCCCAAAAGAAAAGCTGTTTGATAGGGAACATTGTGGTGGGGTACCCAATGACAATGTGGGGACCGCTTTTTGAAATTTGAATTGTGAAACACCAAATGTAAGAATGCCCTGGACCCCATTTGGCATTTGGTCAGGAACTAGCCACTTTATGGTTCTACTGATTCAGCCCATCCATCCATTTGAACAATACTTTGATCAGATGATGATGATGATCCTAGACCTCCATCATGAACTTTAAAAGCTTATGGTTCGAGCTGGTTTGCTTAAGCCGTTCATTCGATAGTTGTGATCATCAGACATCCATGTGGACCCTTCCTAGTTCCTACCCAACGTCCCCTGTTTACAAAAGTCGGGCCCACTATAAAGCCAGAGGTCCACACACAGTGGGAAATGCTGAGAAAGCTTCTGGTGGGGGTCATTCCTCTGTGGTTGATACTTGATACAGGAGATGCGAGAAGAAAGAAGGAAAGAGAGAGCAGAACGATGGGCTAAGGTGCTGTCGTTGTGCATTAAATTGGGTTAAGACAGGAAATCAGAGAAAGCAATCAGAGAAAGCAACAGAGTCCCACTTGCAGGGCCTTTGCAAGTTGCAAGTTGTCTCTCTCTCTCTTTCTAAAAAAAAATAACACCCTTCAAGACCCTTTATACAGGTGTGACATTATTTGGCTGGAGTGCCTGGGCCACACCGTTTCAGATAAGTACAGGAATGTTTATAGGAAAAGAAAAAATTTGGTCAAAATTTTGTAGAAATTTTAGTATAACAGAAGGTTACTGTAATTGTAATGAGTTATTACTAGTTACCGCTCTAGTCAACAACACATAAATGGAGAGAGGATAGAGCGGATAAAAGAAAGGGATTTCGCAAACATAAGACTACATGTTGTACAAGAATTTTGTGAATAGATAGATATGTTTGAACATGGGAGGGGAGGGCGTTCTTAAACTCCTACCTTTTCTCATTACCTAAAAAGACAAATACTTTTTACAAGTGTTTCTAACAGGACTATTCCTCGAGATGGGAGCATGAAAGTGAAACCCATATACATGTTCATGAGGTACGGTTGGGGCAGTATTTGTGCACATCCACATTGGAATCAAATCCACGCTTAATGCCTGCCACCCTGACCCAACTCCCAGGTGGGTTGCCTCAAGAAGCTTGAAACTTCTTTTTCCATTTACTGTTCACAATCAAAGTCTACCATTAGTTGCTTGACTGCAGGTAGTTGATCGATCTAAATCTTTGGGTTTTCGACATTAGATTATTGAGCTTATCAAATTATGGATTATTTGGAAGAATTGGTTCGAGTTTTGAGCTCCATTTTTTTTTTTTTTTTTACGTGGGTATCCTTCAGGTATTTTTTACAATTCCTTATTCTTATATAGCTCATCTTCCATCGATATTCTCCTGATAATATCCCAAGAAAAAGTTAATAAAAAAAAATTACCCCAATAATTTCTTAGATGAAAATTTCCTTAAAATAATATTTGTGACAATGATAAAGATTAGTAGTCACTGGAGTCGGTGTAAAATTGAACTAAAGTCTGCAACTTTACAACTAATAATGCAATATAAATTTATTTCCTCGTTTTGGGCTACCAGGTACGTGCAAAATTATTATAGTCTACTCGAAAGTGAAACATTTTGAACTAATTTCCCTATATTTTATGAAATTCTTTTATGTCGAACTTTTTATAAATTGCATAGAAATAAGTTTTCTACAAACTCTTAAAAGGAAAAACAGAATGCATATGAGCATAAAGTTTTGTGATTTAACCATAAAAGGCAAAATTAGCGAAAGGTCCCTATAAGTTAATGTTTCCAGCCTTAAGTCTAAGGAAAAACTTTTTAAGGCCTATGGTCCACTCAGCTAGACTTTTTCCAACCTTAGGTCCCTGCATCCACATGAACTCATTTTTTAGGACTAAATTGCCCTTTCAACCGTTTTAGAAATGAAAATTTAAAATTTAAAATTTTAAAATTTATATTCTCCCTCGTTGGGCTTGGGCAATCCTGGCGCATTGTTATTCCCTGCAGAAAAAATAGATCGAAGAAGAAGGATTCCGGAATCAGTTCGTTGCAGAGAACTGATCCAGGGTCGCAGAAGATCAGTCTCTTGGTGGGCCACACAGATTGAAGAATCAAAGGAGGCGCTGGAAACGGATCCAGCGCTTGCAAAGTTACGTTGCATTGTTTCATTCTCTGAAACCAAATGAGGAAGAAGAGGTGACAGGGTACCGTTTTCCGGACGTCGTCGAAGAAGATCTGGTGATCTGATCTCGCCGAAGCCGAAGGTAGTCCAGCAAAGAAAGCTTTCTGGTTCATCGCAGAAGACGGCCCAGATCCCTACTGATCGATCTTTTCCCTAGTTATAGAAGATTGTCGGAAAAGAAACGACGCCGCTGCTCTTTGTCGGACTGCAATAATCTCACTGGAGAAGCTTGTGCGTGGCCAGAATGGAAGAAGACAGTAGGAAGGGGAGCGGTTTGGGTTCTGTCTTCTCTGTTTGCAGACCGACGAGCCACCGTCCCGCTGCTGCCGTGCCATCGCCGGAATCGAGGAACGAGTCCTGCTGCCATGCCATCGCCGTCCCGCTGCAACTACACCACCTTCCGAGATGAATTCTCGTCTTTGATCTGTTTGGGCAAATCCAAATCCTCTGTTTCTGGATCACAGCAAATGGGGATCACCTGCGAGCGGTCGGCGACAACCTTCCAATTTTGCTCTGATGTCTGCAACACTACCTGAATTGACCACTCCTATGGCCCACCTGTGATCTGGTCCGATCTCTATCTCCTATCTTCTGCTGCGATGGTGACTGGATCTGGAGTTCAGACTCTTTGTTTTCTTCAAATACATCCTCTGTGCTCCGAGATCCTGTGGCCAACAATTTGAAGCGCTCCGAGATCTGAGACTGATTCGAAGATACGGGGCATGAAATCTTCATCTCGGGATAAAAGGGAAGGTAGATCGATCTCGCAAGGATTCCGGATTGCAGACAGAATAGAGGATCTGTATTCGTCGTTTTTTGCTATATTTTTGGCTTTTGTCAAATTCCATGGAGGATTGACATCTCCCCGGTGATCGTTTTTTGCTCTGTTTATCTCTTTTGTCAAATTTATCTGAGTTTATGTCCAATTTATCTGAATTTTGTTCAAATTTATCCGAGTTTTTGTCAAATTTATTTGAGTGTTGTTCAAATTTATCTGTTTTCTGTCATATTTATTTGTGTTTTTGGTAAATTTATCTGAGTTTTGTTCAAATTTATATGAGTTTTTGTCAAATTTATCTGAGTGTTGTTCAAATTTATCTGTTTTTTGTCATATTTATTTCTTTTTTTGGTGAATTTATCTGATTTTTGTTCAAATTTATCTGAGTTTTTGTCAAATTTATCCGAGTGTTGTTCAAATTTATCTGTTTTCTGTCATACTTCTTTGTGTTTTTCGTAAATTTATCTGAATATTTTTTAAATTTTATCTGAATTTTTTAGCAAATTTAGTTACGTTTTTTGAAATCTATATGCGTTTTTTAAGTTTATTTGCGTCTTTTCAAATTTATTTGTATCTTTTCAAATTTACTGAGTTTTTTGAAATTATTGCATTTTTTAAAATTTATTTTCGTTATTTTCAATTTATTTGCATTTTTTGAAATTTTATTTGGATCTTTTGAGATTTATTTGAGTCTTTTGAAATTTATTTATATTTTCTGAAAATTATTTGGATATTTTGAAACTTATTTGCATCTTTTTAAATTTATTTGCATTATTTGATTATATATTGCCTTTTTTTTAACTTATTGCATTTTTTGAAATTATTTAATTTTTTAAAATTTATTTTCATTATTTTGAATTTTATTTTTGTGTTTTTAAAATATATTTGAAAATCTGGGGATTCCATTAATCATGGGCAATTAAATGTTGGTTGGCCATTATTAATGGGATATCCCACCAATCATGGGTTATGATTTAAAGAAAGGGTAAGCTAGACATTTCAGGTATGAGAAAGTGTGGAAGGGACCTTTGCCTCTATGACTTTTTTTTGTGGATCTAAGGCCATAAAGTGACATGTTCAGGGACCTATCACCGAATGCCCCTTAATAAAATGAACAGTGGAGCTCTACCTGTTTGGATGCTTTGTTACTTCTTCTAGGCGTTATTGACATATATTTGGAACCTTGTCCAAGTTAATTAAATGGCCATGACAGTGCCCTTGTTTTCTCAATCTTAATTATTTCTTTTGGAACAATTTTGCTCGTGTTAAAATATTAGAAATGGCAGGTTATTATGGCATTCAAGTATGGTCCGTGATAACTAGTAGACTTTAGTCAGCATGTTTGAGAAGTTTGGCGATTGATCGATCCTTTTGTAGGTCGTTAGGATGCCCAAAGCTTTGTTGATCATCTAGAAATAGATGGTTTGGACTAATCTTCATAAAAAAGTGCCTAAATATTATGGACTTTGTAATGAAGATTATCTTGAGTCTGAAGCTCCTTGGAAGATAATGGATGATATAGGAACCTGAAATGGAAGAGGACGAGGACGTCAAAGGACCCTGACTGTGGGCAGCACAACGCTCTCCGATGCCTAAGTCAGTGAGTGGTCTGAGCAATAGGATAGAGATAAGGAAGAAGGGAGACAGGGTAACAACTCTCTGGTTATGGTGTGCATACCTTAGAATGGAGTTGGAGCTCCTATTTATAGGAGGGGGTTGACGTGCATGGGGATCCCCATGATGGGTTTTGCCACTTGAATAGCCTTGTCCACTCAGCCCATACTTCATTAAATGGCAGTCCGATCAGCCCATTGCGCATTAAATGCAGGTCTAATCGGGCCTTACCTCATCTGACTTTTGGGCCTAGTCCCATCGGGCCTGGCTTGAGGCCATGCCATGATAGGACGTGGCTACTGGATGCCACGCTGTCAAGGATAAGAGGTGGCCAGGATGGCTCTGTCAGTTCCAGCTGGACACTCTTGAGAGGACAGCTGTTACCGCTTATGTCGGCTAAGGTTCTGGCTCTGGCTCCGAACTGAGTAGCCGAAGTGGAGGCTTTGTATTGAGATCGGGGTGATCGAGACCAGAGACGGTCTTGAGTTTGGATAACAGATGAGCAACGTTTGCTGAGATCAGGGCCCCATTAATGTGCATAAGCGTTGGAGTTAGCATAACCTCGGTACTTTGGGAAACATCCCCACACAATCATCATAAACCTTACTGAGTTATTCCAAAACTTAATCTCTCTCTCTCTCTCTCTCATTGAGATAAAAGATCGTATAGACTGTTAAAAATTACTTAAAACTGAACTTATAGAAATTATACTTTATATATATATAAAGGAATACTCCTATAATGATATTACTATCAGAGTTCTCATGCGGAATATGTGTGTCAATATTTGTTTGATCCAAGACAATCATATTACATGACATCCCATTATAGAACACGTCGCATGAATAGATATGATCAATCAATGGTGAGTCCTTAGCAACACTCTATGCCTTATAATTGATTTTGTGATAAGTAATCTTCACAGGGAAGTCCCTTTGGATCTTATATGCCGGGCTGGATTCAAAATATAGTTCTAGGGGGGCGATTGTTGAAAAGAAGATTTTCTTTTTTTTTTTTTTGGGTGGGGGGGGGGGGGGGGGGTGTTTCTGCCAATGGGTGTGTGTATATGGAGAGAGGTGTAGGGGGGGGGGGTGTTTCTGCCAATGGGGGTGGGTGGGTTTGTTCTGCTTCTGCCACCATAATTTTCTTTCATAATCTCTGCCCCTGTTTATGTGTAATTGTGTTTGTGCCAATAGGGGGGGGGGGGGGGGGGGGGGTATTTCTGCCACCATTATTTTCTTTGATAATCTCTGCCCTGTTTATGTGTAATTGTGTTTGTGCCAATGGAGGTGTGTATGGTGTAGTTCTTTGTCCCGATAATTTTCTTTCATCATCCCCTCCCTCTATGTGCATGTGTGTTTGTGCCAATGGGGGTGTGTATATAGAGAGAGGTGTAGTTCTTTGTCCCCATAATTTTCTTTCATCATCCCCGCCCCTGCTTATATGTGCATGTGTGTTTGTGCCAATGGGGGTGTGTATATGCTATATAGAGAGAGGTGTAGTTCTTTGTCCCGATAATTTACTTTCATCATCCCCACCCTCTAAGAAGACTTCTATTTCAGTCTTTGCCCCATATTTCGATATATTAAATTTTTTCCACTATTAACCATTCTTACCAAAACCATGAGGCATTGGTAGAAGTAGCGTAAACACTTTTCAATATAATAAGTATTGTTTTATCTGGGATTATTGCTTTGGTGCAATGGTAAAAGTTTCATGTGCCATTTGAGATAATGCAAGTTCGAGACATGCGAGCAGTCACTTTATGTAAAATTGCCAAATGTTAGGTATGGCTCTAATGTGAACCCTCCCATGACCATGCTTTGGTGGGACCACACTGGGTGATGACCTTTTTAAATATAACTATTGTTCTCTCTCACATTTGTTATAAAATAATTTTTTTTTCCTTTTATCCAAAGCGAGAACTTTTTAGCATGGCCTGTCCATAACCACGTTGAGTGAGCTATGGGAACGCGCGTACACAATCAAGGCATGAGGATACATACGCATACTCTGCGTTTGAGTATCACATAATTCCTCTAATCTTTCATATAGAGCATTAGTGCTAATAAAAATCATATATGATAATTTTTGCTTGGACTAAAGTTTTCTATAATTATTGTTTGTCGCCAATTTGCAAGCCACTTTTTGAAAGCCTCTGTGAGGAGTGTCTAGTCCTAGCTAAGATATTTTGTTGTTGGACGTTTTGCACTTCTACTTTGCGAAGGGAAGCCCTCTCTATCTTTCCCCTTGATCATCTTGGACAATGTTGAAAGTCCAAAATTATGGGCCACAACTAGAATGGATTACTACTAGTTCTCAAATTAACAATCAATGCACAGCGGAAATAAACAATCAGACGAACTAGCAATTATATCTACCAAGCAATCACCACAAGAAGGCAGACACAAAATATAGCGTGGAAACCCTATCCAGGGAGAAAAACCACGAACCAGAAATCAAGAGTTCACGAACAGTTACAAGATGTACTCACTAGCTCCTGTACCTCAGTCTGTACCTCGACCTCAGGATTATAGTTATTCTTGTAAAGAATCCACTGACACGAAATCCACGTGCCCCGTTCTCCTTACTTGATCTCCTCGCACCTTGTAAGCACAAGATGAATAATCTTCTCCTTCGAAAAGCAGAAGCAGCAACAACCTTCTAGAGCAGCCTTCAGAACGATCTCTCAATGGCTCTAGAGAATAAACTCTCTCTTATGATCTCTCTGACTTAGATTAATGAGAGTGGTGATCATCAATAGGGTTGAGAGTAATACCCTATAAATAGCCCCAATTTCGTGTCTAATACTTAGAACACAAGTAGGACTCAAACTGGGAAAACAGAGTCTCAAAAGGAAACAGTTTCGTATCAGAATAGAGACTTTCCCGTTTTCTGTGCACTGTTCGCTCGAGCGGACTCTACCTTCGCTCGAGCGGACACGCCTCTGTCTCGCCTTTGCTCGAGCGAATTCATGGTCGCTCGAGCGGACTCTGCTGGGATTGAAGAAACGAAAATTCAGCACTCCTTTTCTTCCAGCTTTCTTCTTTTTAGAGTCCTACCCTCTTCTATCTTCGGAGTTCTTTTCTAAATAAAACAAACAACACAAAGACTCCTAAAGTTTTGTCCAACATGAATTAGCCAATACAAAAATACCTAACAATCTCCCCCTTTGGCAATTCATGGATAAAACTTTTACAAATGATCTACCCAAAAGTGAAATCCAAAATACATTGAATTTTCAAAAAAAATTTATCAGCTCCTCCTGTAGATCTTTGCATGTTGTCTCCCCCTAGCTTCAGTATTCTCCCCCTTTTTGTCCATAATTGACAAACAATTATCGTCAAGCAGCTTCTGTCAATTTGGATTTACAGCTCCCCCTCAATCTTGAATGCCCCTCAATTTGATTTTCGTATCAGCACTGGGGTGGGGGCTTGATCCTGTAGATCAGGGGTGATGAAGCTTTGGCACACACACTTGCATATTCAGACATTTCAGCAAAGTGTGTACCAACACAGAAGATAAGTCTTCTTTCTTGACCCAAACAGCTTTGGTCTCTTTTTTCAGAGCAGTCTTCTGTGTTTTCCATCGCATTTGATTTGGTGACTTTCGCAGCTTATTGCAATGAGGTCTAATGTGCCCTTTAATTCCGCAATGATGACAAGTGGGAATTCTTTCAAGACGTGGCACATGTTTCTTCTTGGCGGCTAAATTTGCAACATGAACAGCAGGATTAGTAACAACTGAACTTGGAACAAAACAGTTTATACCTTTGGCTTTAGATGTAGATGCCTCGTTAGCGTAGCCAATGCCATGCTTGTCAGTGTTTGCCTTTTGACTGCACAAGATGTCATCTAATTTTTTAGACCCGATATTCATCTTGTTCAATGAAGCTTTTGCAGTATCTAACTCAGATAAAACCATCTTGAGTCTTCCATTCAGATCAGAATTCTCTGCTTTCAAAGTCTTCATATCAGAATCAAGTAAGACAGACTTTTGTGATTCTGCAGTCAGTTTGTCAGCCAACTTGTTATTTTCATCCTCCAATTTTTGTACTTTTGCAAGAGAATCTGCAAGTTCAGCTTTCAAGGAGGAATTCTGCTCTTCAGACATTTGCCAATTAATAGCAACTTTTTCATTCACTTTAACCATCTTCATGGTTTTCTTGAAAAGTATTTCATATTCAGCTTTCCGATCTGGTTCTTCCTCTGAATCAGTATCTTGATCAGTCTCAGCTTCAGAAGAAACATGGGAAGCAACAGAACTAGAAGTTGCCATAAAAGCAATAAACTTCCCCTTGCAAGTGTCAGACTTGTCAGACTCAGGATTTTCATCATTCTCATCAGAAGTGTCATCTTCCCAAGTAGTGTTCAAGGCCTTCTTTTGAGATTTTTTGTTTCCGCAATCATTAGCAATATGTCCATAGCCTTGACACTCATAACATTGAATCCCTTTAAAAGATTTCTTCTTTCCAGAATTTTTAGGGATCTTCACATTGGTTTTCTGCCCCTTCATAAAAAGCTTGAATTGCTTCATGAATTGTACAATAACTTGGGGATCAATTTCCTCTGAATCGGAATCTGAGTCACTTGCAGCTTTCTTATACGATTCATTGGATGCTTTCTTGAATGATTCTTTGAATGTTTTCAAAGCAATACCTTGAGATTTTGTCTTCACATTAGTCCTTAGGTTTGCTTCAAAAGTCTGAAGGTTTCCAACTAATTCCTCAGCCTTGAGAATATTCAAATTTTTATTCTCCTCAATAGCCACAACCTTTGCATCAAATCTTTCAGGTAGAGACCGCAGAATCTTTTTCACAATCCTATTTTCAGGAATTGGCTCTCCCAAAGTAAAGGTATCATTCACAATTGCATTCAGCTTCGAATTGAAATCATCAAAAGTTTCATCTTCTTCCATCTTTATGGTTTCGAATGCTGTATACAATTTCTGAAGTTTCGACTGTTTAACAGTTTCAGTGCCTTCATGCACAGTCTGCAGAATATCCCAAGCTTCTTTCGCAGTAGTGCATGTAGAGATTCTATGAAACTCAGACATATTAACTCCATTATAAATAGCATTCAATGCTTTAGAGTTATAAGTGGCAGCCAATTCTTCTTCCTTACTCCACCTATCTTCGGGTTTGAGATCAGTTACCCCATCAGCAGTAATAGTGGGCAAGGAATAGCCATTCACAACAGATTTCTAAACTTTCAGATCTATGGCTTTCAAGAAGGCAACCATCCGGACTTTCCAATAAGCATAATTGCTACCATCCAACAAAGGAGGCTTATTGGTTGAAGTGCCTTCGCGATAGATATTCATTCTAGCAAATATGGATCAACACAATAAAATAGTGCAACCTGCTCTGATACCAATTGAAAGTCCAAAATTATGGGCCACAACTAGAATGGATTACTACTAGTTCTCAAATTAACAATCAATGCACAGCGGAAATAAACAATCAGACGAACTAGCAATTATATCTACCAAGCAATCACCACAAGAAGGCAGACACAAAATATAGCGTGGAAACCCTATCCAGGGAGAAAAACCACGAACCAGAAATCAAGAGTTCACGAACAGTTACAAGATGTACTCACTAGCTCCTGTACCTCAGTCTGTACCTCGACCTCAGGACTATAGTTATTCTTGCAAAGAATCCACTGACACGAAATCCACGTGCCTCGTTCTCCTTACTTGATCTCCTCGCACCTTGTAAGCACAAGATGAATAATCTTCTCCTTCGAAAAGCAGAAGCAGCAACAACCTTCTATAGCAGCCTTCAGAACGATCTCTCAATGGCTCTAGAGAATAAACTCTCTCTTATGATCTCTCTGACTTAGATTAATGAGAGTGGTGATCATCAATAGGGTTGAGAGTAATACCCTATAAATAGCCCCAATTTCGTGTCTAATACTTAGAACACAAGTAGGATTCAAACTGAGAAAACAGAGTCTCAAAAGGAAACAGTTTCGTATCAGAATAGAGACTTTCCCGTTTTCTGCGCACTGTTCGCTCGAGCGGACTCTACCTTCGCTCGAGCGGACACGCCTCTGTCTCGCCTTCGCTCGAGCGAATTCATGGTCGCTCGAGCGGACTCTGCTGGGATTGAAGAAACGAAAATTCAGCACTCCTTTTCTTCCAGCTTTCTTCTTTTTAGAGTCCTACCCTCTTCTATCTTCGGAGTTCTTTTCTAAATAAAACAAACAACACAAAGACTCCTAAAGTTTTGTCCAACATGAATTAGCCAATACAAAAATACCTAACAAATGTTCTCCTCCAGTGAAAGTAAATATATCATCACTTTATGAAAATATCTTCCTAGTTGGGTTACTTTATGAGTCTGAACATGTGTATAGGACCCTTGTGCTCGATCACATGCATGCATCCATAGAAGCCAATGCTTGGGTTAAAAGGTAGTTTTCAATGTCCTTATGAAATAATTCTAATTGCACATTTAGCATAAAAAATTGTCATAGCATAAAATGTTGTCAATGAAGATACATGCTGTAGGTCAATAGAACGAAAAGTTAGGCAGTGCTTATCATTTGGATGAGTCTAAAATGAGGGGAGTTAGGACAAACAACATGTGGCGCAGTGGAAAGTGCTTACTATTGTGTCCATGAGGTTTTTAGCAACCATGGCTTAAAAATAAGTTTACATTCTACATGGGTCAAAAAGACGAATGCTTTGTGCTTGGGGTGGTAGTCATTAAAAGGATTGCGGGCAGTGATGGAAGGGATCGGACTCTTCTTGGATGTGCCTTCAATTTAGGTGGGAGAAATAGTGCCAATGGCACTATGAGTTGAGTGAGATACTCCCTTCCCCGTACATGAACATGATGATCTCACTTAATGATAGTTACAAGACATCAAGGGTTTCTTTGAAAAGTCTTATCTATTTGAAATAGAGTGGATTCAAATAAATATATTTAAAAGAGTTGTTTAAATTGGATCTATCTTTATTTATAAATGCTGTGTTTGTTATATCTGATCCAATTAGAAAAATCCGGACTTGTCGTACTATAAAAATTATATGGGCAAAGTCGTCATATGGTAGAAGTAGTATGCACAAATTTACCGTAGTATAAAAATTGTATGTGCAAACTTGTAAAAAAAAAAAAAGAAAAGAAATAAAAACGTGTTTGATTGCTATAGATATTTATGTCTATTTGAAAAGGTAGTATCTCAGCTGCTTTTGAAAGACAAAAGGTCTTAATTAAGTCCTTTAAATTATAGGTTCGCATGAACTTTGCCAAAGAGTCTAAGGCATTCAAACATTAGTATCAATTACTTTTAAGTCAAATATGATGATGCCAAAATTGGGTTTCGGACACCACCGGTCAAGTAATAGATGCAGTATGCAATAATTAAAGAAGAGAGAGAAGGGATTATAGTGGTTCGGTCAAGATGACCTACGTCCACTTCAGAAAGGCAGAGGTTGCCTGTGGTGTTTTACTTCCTCAATGAGTTGGGATTACAAGCTAGAGGAATACAAGAGTAGTAGAAAAATGGGAAGACATCAATTGCCCACAAGTGCTGGTTGGGCTCCTCGATTTATAGTCCTCCCCTAACAGATGGGGACGACTCTTCAGCAACGTTTGCCCTTGGAGCCCTCGAACTGCCCTCGCGCGGGACGAGGCAGGTGAGATATTTCTCCGCAGGACCTGGTAGGAGCGGCACTGCTTCCGAAGCAACGTGGCTGCCCTGACTTGGTCTCTTCGTGGGCTTGGACCTGAGCTTCATCCTCATGGGTTGGGTCATTTGGGCCTGACCCATCATTTGCCCCTCAATGCCCCGTGCCTAAATAATTTTTTGAAATGGGAGCACTGGTAGGTTCAGGTCTCTTCTCCCTCCAAAATCTTTTTCCACTTTTATGGTTTTAATCCTGGTCTGGGCGAGCTTCGGAATCGGAGAAGCCTGATGGGCGCCCGAGCGAGATAGTGAGGGCCGGGCGCCCTGGCGCCCGGGGGAGTGATGTCCTGGCACCCTGGGCGCCCGAGGGGAGAGATGCTTTGGGCGCCGAGGGACTTGGGTGCCCGGGGAGTGAAGTGAAGGCCCCTGGGCGCCCGGGGGAAGTCCTGGGCGCTGGGATTTGGGCGCCGGGGGAGAAGGTCTGGTCCTAGGGGAGTCTGGGCGCCCGGGGGAGTGATGGGCGCCCAGGACTGAGGAAGGAGTCCCCTGGTCCCGTGGCAGCTCGACTCCTGCCGGGGGACACGCCCGGACCCCCTCTGCAAAGCGCATGATATATCCCTTAGCAAATGTAAATTCCAACTCCGAGTATCTGGACTCTGCCCTTCGGTAACTTCGGATGGGTCATCCCAGAAGAAGAAGATGAGCGCATAACTTACTAGAAAGAATGCTCCAGATCCTAAGCTGCAGCAGCGGGCGCGGGCGTAGTCGCTGCAGCGCGGAAAATGAGAGAGCTTCTTAGGCTGAGGAGAGGGTTGCGCTAGCTGGAAGGGCTTCCAAGACTGATCTTTCCGCGGCCCGCGAGAGGGCGACCAGACTTGAGACCGAACTCTTAGCAGCCTAAGAAAGGGCGGCCAAGGCAGAGGCTGAGCTTGTGAAGGACCTTGAGAGGGCTTCGCTCAGTGAAGTTAAGCTCCTGAAGACCCGCGAGAGGGCTTCGCTCAATGAGGTGAGCTTCTGAAGACCCGCGAGAGGGCTTCGCTCAATGAGGCGAGCTTCTGAAGACCCGCGAGAGGGCTTTGCTCAAATAAGGTGAGCTTCTGAAGACCCGCGAGAGGGCTTCGCTCAATGAGGCTGAGCTTGTACAGACCCGTGAGAGGGTGATGCTCAGAGAGACCGTTGTGGAGACAGTGATTGGGGCGGTACATGAGAGAACTGCTTTCCCAGATATTGCTCTCTTAGGCTTCGTGCCGACTGAGGCGCTTGATGATTGTAGTGGTAGCTCTGATGATGTCGATGGTGATGCCGAGGACAACTTTGAGAGTGATTAGAGGGCAGGGGACTCTTTTTTTTTTGTAGCACTGATAAAAAATGATTTTATTAATCCATTGTTTAGTGCTAAACACATTAACAAAGTTGAAAAAATCAAGCCCCCAAACCCTCAATACTTTGACTCTCTTACGGTATTACTGGTAATTCATTTTCAATAGTTCCGCGTTCCCTGGCAATGTGTTCAATCGCTGCATCGCGAGGAGTGAATGCTTGTCTGTCTCTCTGCGGAGCATGACCGAATTGGTCTCTGACAGGTAGCCTCTCTGTCCTGCTTCACTTGTTGCCTCTATCCTTCCTTTCCTCTCTTTCTCGCCCCTTCCCGTTGTCGACTGCTCTAGAGGACTCCCCTCGCCTGGCCCTTGTGGTATCTTCAACATTTATATACTTCTGAACCTTTGTTAGTAGCTCCGGCATGCTTTTTGGCGGGCGTTTCATCACTGAGAAATGGAATCTCGATGAACGGAGACCTCTGAGGAAGGCTGTCATGGACACCTTGTCGTCAGGCTCTTCAATTTAAAGTACCTCCTCGTTAAAACGAGTGAGGTAACTTCTGAGGCTTTCATTTGTATCCTGCTTTATGCTGAGCAGGTGTGTGGCAGGCTTCTGGTGGCGGCGTCCTCCGATGAAATGTGACACGAAGGACTTGCTCAATTCCGCAAAGGTGGCGATGGAGGTAGGGGCGAGATTGGCAAACCACTGCCGGGCGGACCCCTTCAGTGTGGTTGGGAATGAACTACACATAATCTTGTCAGGGATATTATGCAGCTGCATTTTGGTTTTGTACGTCTCCAGGTGGTCCAATGGATCCTTTCTTCCATCAAAGGTCTCCATGGACGGCATCTTGAACTTTCGGGGAAGCGGGTAGTTCACCATATCGGGCTTGAACGGTGTGTCCGTTCGCCCGACTAGGTGATCCACTGTCTCCGATGCCTTCGCCTTTATGGCGATGTAGACTTCTCCCAGCTGGTTCTGCATCTCCTTGATCTTTTCGTCCCAGGGATTGGGAGCTTCCCTGGATGGGTCACAAAAATAACTTCCCTCCTCCATGCTTTGGTTTTCACTCTCCCCTACTTGGAAATGAGGATCCTCTCCATTAGAAGAAGAGCGAGGAGGTGGAAGTCCTCCATGATTCGCTCCCCCAGGAGGTAGGGGTCCTCCAACTGGGCTCCACCGGGAGGTGGAGGAACTCCGTGATGGGCGCGACCTTGAGGATCGACCAAGAGTATCCCGTGCGGGGTGACTTGGGGAGCTCCAGCAGAGGGATCCTGAGCGCCAAGGGGATGGACGCCCAAGTGTGCTCCCCGGCCCTGGGCGCCATGGGGATGCGCGCCCAGGTGGTGTGCTCCTCTACCCTGGGCGCTATGGGGATGGGTGCCCAGGTGGTTTACTCCTCTAACCTGGGCGCCATGGGGATGGGCGCCCAGGTGGTGTGCTCCTCTACCCTGGGCGCCATGGAGATGGGCGCCCGGGGGAGGTGCTCCTCTACGGACGCCATGGGGATGGGCGCCCGAGGGAGGTGCTCCTCTACGGGCGCCATGGTGATGGGCGCCCGGGTGAGGTGCTCCCCGTCGTGGAGCAGCTGGATGCTCCGGGAGATGTTCTTCCTGCGGTACTCCACCAAACTGTGCTCCTCCTTGCCCCGTAAGCATGAGTTATAAGATCTGCTGGTTTTGAGTCACCAGCTGCTGCATAGTTTCCATCATTTGTTGAGGAGTGGGAGCATTTGGGGCAGGATCATTCGGTGGAGGAACATCCTCTCCCCGCTTGGGGGAGTCTGGACGCCTGGAAGGGCCTGGGCCTGTTGGGCGCCCATCTTGAGTGGGATTATCCTCCCGTCTCGCCGATCTCGTGCTGATCACCATAATTTCAAAAGTATTTGATTTTTTTTTCTCTTCCCACAGACGGCGCCAAACTGATGATGCCAAAATTGGGTTTCGGACACCACCGGTCAAGTAATAGATGCAGTATGCAATAATTAAAGAAGAGAGAGAAGGGATTATAGTGGTTCGGTCAAGATGACCTACGTCCACTTAAGAAAGGCAGAGGTTGCCTGTGGTGTTTTACTTCCTCAATGAGTTGGGATTACAAGCTAGAGGAATACAAGAGTAGTAGAAAAATCACTACACCAAAATAGGATATTAGTAACGCTTAAGGTTTTTGGTAAGTAACGGTTTTTAAGTGTAACTAGTTTCCTAACGTTTTATGGGCGTTAACATTGGTTTTAAAGTGTTACATTAATTTTACTCGATTTAATAATTATTTTGTTACGGTATCTTCATATTTTCCTAACGTTTTATGGGCGTTAATAAACCGTTACTTACCAACAAAAGTAGATTTTGACTAACAATTACAACAAAATAATTTCCGCCCGCCAAATGCCCTTCTCCTTTCGCGCCTTGATTTCAGACTCTCTCCCTCTAATATATATTTCCCATTTTATTTCGCTCATCCCTCTCACGCTCTCTCCCTTTCTGGCCCATCCCTCTCTCCCTCGATCTCTCCCATCCCTCTCTTCCTCTTCCCGGAATCTCTCTCTCAGGCAGTGCCCACCCCCTTCAGCAGCTTCGCTCTGCTCCATCGCCAGACCCATCTTGACCCTCCCATCATCTTCTCCTCTCCATCGCCGGACTGTGCGTCGATGCGACTCCACGCCATCGCCCACAGTACAAGAATCCGCACTTTTCCCGGCGTTTTTTTCCCGGCGCAATAAAAAAATGCCGAGAAAAGTATAACTTTTGCCGGCACAAAAGATTATTTCGCTATACTTTTCCCGGCGATATTTATTCGCCCACAAAGGTCTTTTTTTACCGGCGTTTTTTTATTTTCGCCGGCAAAAGTCCAACTTTTCCAGCGTTTTTTTTTTTGTTTTCGCCGACAAAAGTCCCATTTTCCCCGCGTATTGTTGTTTTCGCCGGAAAATGTCCCCATTTTTCCCGGCGTTCTTCTTTTTCGCCGGCAAAGGTAACACAATCCCTGCCCCCCCCCCCCAAATGCCCAAAGCCTTTCGCGCCTTGATTTCGGACTCTCCCCCTCTAATATATTGTCCCATTTTATTTCGTTCGTCCCCATCCCTCCTCTCACTCTCTCCCTCTCTGTCCCTGGCCCTCGATCGCTCATCCCCATCCCTCTCTCGCTCTCTCCCATCCTCATTTCCATCCCTCTCTTCCTCTTCCCGTAATCTCTCTCTCAGGGAGCGCCCACCCCCCTTAAACAGGTTCTCTCTGCTCCATCGCCAGACCCATCTCGACCCTCCCATCATCTTCTCCTCTCCATCGCCGAACCGTGAGCAGAAACGCCAAATAGGGTGAGGGAATAACAAACCACTACCCAAAGGACTCATCCACCTCTACTAGCTGCTGTTGTTGGTTTCTGTGGAGAACGATGAAAGCGAGTGGTGCGATGGTTTCAGCAAAGAGATGGAAGCTTGGTAGCAGACGTTCCAGGTACGCACAACAATTTTTTTTTTTTTTTGCTCTTCATTTCTTCCCTGTTGCTTTTCTTTTCTTTTTTTCTTCTGGGTTGGGTTTTGGATTCTCTGCAGGTATGGGGTGGTATTAGGGTGGCGGAATGATTGGTTCAGCGGTTTGGGAGATGAATGGCTTGGGGTTTTGGGGTTTTGGTTTCGTAGGGACGGGATTCGGGCAAGCGGTGGTGTTGGGAGTATGGGATTTGGGGATTTGGGGTTTTGGTTTCGTAGGGACGGGATTTGGGCAAGCGGTGGTGTTGGAAGTATGGGATTTGGGGATTTGGTTTCGTAACGAGTCTGGGATGCGGGTTCTAGGAGATGAAGGTCTCCTCCATCCCGAAACCTCTCCTTCTTCACTGCTCCAGTCTTCTTCCTCCTCTTTGATTGCATCAACATCTCCTCCAGCTTGTTCTTCCAGTCCTAGGGCTCACGACGATTTTTCTTCGAGGACTCGCTTTAATCTCGTCTCTCCCTCTCCCTCTCACGCAGCCGTTGCATTCTCACCGGCAGATCGAATGCAAACCGACCATCTTCTGCTGCGTGTTCTAGACTCAGGTTTGATTATATCATCTCCTCGCTCAATTTGTTTTTTTGTAATTCCCCATTTAGATTGCTAATGATTTCATCGTTGAGTACAAATAATCCATCTCACTCACTTTTTTCTTTCTTTTTGATATTTTTAATCTTATATAGGATTCCAGATATTTTTAATCCATCTTACTGCGTGTATAGATTTTTTTCTTCTTCTTCTTCTTTCTTTTTGTTTGTTGCTTTGATCTCGTCATTGGTGGCCTATGCCTGTGACAATGCTTCTTATGCCTGTGGCCTATGTCTCTGTGTGGTTTGTGATTCTGCTTTTACAAGCAGAGTGATTTGTTTCCTCTTGTTTTCAGTTTCAGCCTTCGAAATCAGCTTGTAATTACAGAAATTCATGAGCTATTATCGTATACAGTACATTAGATGCTTTGTTGCATGCAGGTGGGCACTTCTTGTCTCTAAATCTCAGGATTTGAGTTCATGCTTATGGGTCTTTTCCCTATAAATTGATCATGTGATTTATATTAAACTCTCCTTCAGTTATGTTTCTAAATCTCAGGATTTGAGTTCATCACTGCTTCCGACTCCTTCACTTCTCCCTCCTTTTTCGTGTCTGTATATCTGTCAAAAGGTCATTTGTTCACTTGAATCTTCGTGTTCTTTTTAGATACTTTGGTATTGTTTTTATAATAGTAATGATTTGCAAGCAATTTGTGTTTGTTGCCATGATTGTTCCAAAACTCATCTGGTCAAGTAGGAATGATGCTCAATTGACTCAATACAGTTGCATGATGGTAAGCAGGATATCCCATTTTGGTAAAACCAACCCTGGTTTCATTGCAAAAACTGGTGTGTGGTGAAATGTGAGGGTTTCCTATTTTGAGTAACTCAGAGAACAAGAAGAATTTGCTTACTGATTATTTTGCATTAAATAGTGTAAGTAATATATGTTAGACTGCTAAATGCTTTCATGTACTGCTAAATGATGACCTTCATTTGTACATTATCCAAGTTATCTGTACTTGGTTTATGAATATCCAAAAGGGCCTACAGTATGGTCTGTTTGATTTTGCCCACCGGGTGTTTGAGTTTTTGTTTATAAGTTATGCTATCCTTTTTCCTTATTGAGTGGTGAAATGTACCCGATATGCTTTGAAGCGGGGAATTAAGCGAGGAGAAGTCATACAATTATCCACTTGGGGGCTTTGATTGTAAGTGTTCTTCGCATGTCGGTCTGGGTGGATTTTGACTTGTTCTGTTAATCTAAACTCTGATTTTTTATTTCACAACATTTTTCCTTGAAAATATGTAGGTGATGACTGTTCTCTTTGTTCTTGTTGGCTGGCCTGCACCGAATCTGGTGGGCAATTCTTTTTTTTTTTTCCGCTGTACCAGTGATTTGGTGGTGTTCATCCATTCTCAAGCAAAGCAATTCAGCACTGTCTTTTTCGAATTGGTTGTTTCTTGTTAAATTTGCCACTGTTTACTTCAGTATTGGATTTATTTATTTATTTATTTTTGTGGTAAGAGAGTTTCATTATTGGATTGAAGATGCATTGCACTGCTGATAATGGATTTAACAGCGAGATGAAGAATTGGATAGTGTATTCATATTTCATGTTTCTCTCAAAAGGGTAAAAAAGTTCTTATTTCTAATCATGTTTTTAGGTAAAAGGATATGAATCTTAGTAGCACCAAGTGAAAACTAGAAGTGGGTTTCTGTTTTGGCATTGGTGGTCCAGCAGCTGTTAAAATATGAAAAGCTCTCGAAAATGATGTTTTAATTATTTAATATATCATGCATGCAATTATATTTTTTAAAAATTGGAAAAAAAATCAGCTCATTATTATTCTACTTTGAAATTTTGGGATGTAGTTTAGTTTTGGTGAATGAAGTTTAATATTAATAATCTATCCATGTTTTCATTTTACATATTGTTATATATGTAGTTAACTTATTACTAGTACATATGACTCAATAGAATCAATTATGATCTTAAATGCACAATAAAGCAGGAAAAAAAGGGAAAAAACAGAAAAGATTTGCTGCTTATGTGACAGGAGATAAAATTTGTTTTTCAACATGATTAATGTTTATGCTCTCTCTCTCTCTCTCAACACTGAAATGTGATAAAAAATGACAGATTCCTCGCAAGTGGACTCATCACATAACTACCTTGTTGTTCTTTGGATTTGGGATTTGGTCTTTATGGGAAGGATTCACAGAGGAAGGGTATGCCTTCTTTTAATATTTCATTTCTTACTTTGTTTTTGCTCGCACGGGCATGTTTTGCCCATAATTCCATTTTTTTTAAATATATTGATCTATTTTTAAGCTTCTGTGCCTCTATGATAAGTAATTCTTCTTTTTCCAACAGGGATGCTGAAGAGTTGGCTGAAGAAGTGCTAGTATCTTCATAGCTTTTGGTGGAAAAACAGAGAAGACAATCTAATTTTAACACTTTTGGTGGTAAATAGTTTTTTATTCTCTCCCCTATGAAATAAATTCTGCAACATGTGGGAAAAATTGGTGGTTTTCACATTGTCTTCTACTTTTCACCCCTTTGCAACCTATCTACTTTAATACGAAACGTCAAATGTCCCCTTAGGTATCCTTTACACAATCTACAACTAATTAAAATATGAATCATCATTCATCAATAACGAAACCAATGGATTCATTGAAGGGTTTGTGTCCGTGGTTTCTTTGTTGTAGGTAGAGATCTCTCCTGAAAGGTATGGTTAAGCTAACATTGTGAATGATTTGAGAGTTGTCTATGAAGTGGTGCTAAAGAAAGACTGTTCAATTTATTAGTCAGGGTTGTTCCTACCTTGATGTCTTATACAATGCATGATGGGAACAGGTTCAACAAATGCATGTGTCTGTATAAAAATATTGTGAGCCATTTTATGGGTTCCTATGGAAGCTTTAAAGTTTAAATCATATGCCATACCCATAGATGGTCCAACTCTCGGTAGTTTTCTGATCTAGTTTTCCATTAGTAGACATTTCCTAGTTGAGTGTAGATTCTTGTTCATTTTTACTGTTGATTGTAAGGAGCAAGATTCAGATTCACTGACTTGTATGACAACTTATGGTACTGTTGTTTTGAATTTTCTCTTCCATTCTGTATGTTGTTTTGGCACTCTCTCCTATTTCTTGCATTTGGTTTTTAACAGATGTTTGTATTCATATAGTTTTAACATTGAGTTTGCATGTCAGATGAGGCTTGTTTGTTTGCCTTTAGTTTTGCTCATAAACATCAATTTATTATCCTGTATTCAGTGTAAAGCCATACTATTGTAATTTGTAAGAGCTATTTGCCATGTTCTATTAAATGATCTTGGGTGGATGGTCAAGCTTGCTAAGGTCACAAACAATTAGAATTTATTGAGTTTATATTCTAGACATAGAGTGCTGCTTACATTTTTTTAAGAAGTCCTTATGCAAATTTAAAAATGAATTTCCCTTTGTCTTGAATTTGCGTCCTTTTTGTGGCAAGAAATCTCTGAGTCAATATGGTTGTCCTTTGAAGCAGAGTTCTGTTGCCCAGAGAGAGAGAGAGAGAGAGAGAGAGAGAGAGAGAGAGAGAGGCAAAAAATGGTCCTCTTGTTATACACATATTAGTGCTATATGTTCCAGAATCCGGAATATCTTTACATTTTGCACAAAAATAGTCTTTTCTCTGTCCATGTGCACATGGAATTTATGGTCCCCCTTGAGCTCCTATTTAATATAAGCAAGTAAAACAATGATGGTATTGTCATAAATTCAATGCCATATTGAAAACCATAATTACCACTTGAGCTCCTATTTTTTGTGTTGTATCAATGAATCATCTCGGAAGTACCACTTTAAACATTTTAGTTTATGCCTTTGTCACTTTATTGGCTTTCTTGGTAAGCATATGGAGAGATTGAACTTTAGATTGTCAATACAACATGTTTTATGCCCATGTTCTTATTTTCTTTTGCATTGACATATCATTATTGTTTTTTCAGTTGTTTTATATGCAGCCCTGTTTATGATGCAACAAATTTGTATTGAATGGATATTGGGCTGATCATCTGGATCCAAATGAAGTGTTGTTTATATGAAGTGTTTTTTTGTCATGTACAGGTACTTAGCAGGTTGTAAAAAAAAATTAAATGTCACACGTACAGGGGAGACTATGCCGAAATTTTGAGAAATCTTTTACATTAGAAAATTTTTTAAATGTTTCAGGGGTGAAAATGGCTGGGAAATCTAACGGAGGGAAGAACAGAGGAAGAGCATCGAAAGATAATTCTAAGGTAATCCTTTATCCCTATCAATTAAATCTTGAGAATTGAAGAAAGAAGTATGCAGAAATAAGTTGTTTCATTTTCACACATTACGTATACTAGACACTTAGTTGCCTAAACATGGTCGCATTTTAATGGGATAGTGTTTGCTTTCAAAAGTACATAAACCATTAGCTTTTTTAGAGAAAATATTATATGTCACTTATAGCTCTTTGACATGTAGAGAGAATGTCTTGTTTTAACTCCCTCAGCAGCTCCACATAATATTACATGATTTTATATGTTTCTCTTTTATCTTGGAAGAAAATATAGCAATCAATGGCACCCATTTGCTCCACTTAATATTATACTTATGACTTAATATTACACGCATAGGAGTTCTATGGATGATGCGTTGTTGAGTAGTACGTAGTGATTATTTTGTTCGTCGACTACAACAAACTATTTTGTTTGTTCATCCACATTTGTTGTTTTTTTTTTCTGTTATGTAGCTAGTTTATTTTATTTTTCTGGACAATTTACTGTACAATTTGCGGTGCATCTTTTATTACAATAAGGTGAATGATTTGCTCATGAACTGCTTCTTTTTGTTAAATTTCTTTTTGCTCATGAACTGCTTCTTGTTTTTGGGGTTTGTAATTTGGATTCTTATTTTTTTTGCTTTTTCTATTTGGTGGGTTTTGATGAAAAATGACAAGATAAGGATGCCGACTTGTCAGTGAAGATTGAGGAAGGATTTGGACCCAGTGGACTGGGAATTATATCAGTTTCAGATGTAAGTATTGGACTTGTTATTAAAATCTCATGTTTTGGTTTGAATGTCACATTGTTTTCATGATCAGGTTTAGATATTGATGCAAACCCTTATGGATTTTTGGTGTTATTGATGTTCACTGCTATGTTTGTTTAGTACCAACTTAGTATGTGTCATTTTAGTCATCATCCATTATTCATTGTTTTACTTATAGAGTTGTGAGTTTTAGGTATTTCATTATGGATTTAGCTTCTAGGGCAGAGGGTTTAGGTTTGTAAAAACTCGTGTGGCTTGGTATGACCGAAATCAAACTTGATGTTGTATTTCCTGCAAAGTAAAGTTTTTTAGATGGAAAAGTTTTTTAGATGGCTTCTTGTTTTTAATATAGTAATTTGTACATATACCCTATAGACAATGTGGGGTGTCACTTGAAAAAGGTATTGGATGCTGAGAACATACTGAAGTCTTTCTATTCATATGAGTTAAAGGGGGACATCACAGGGAATGATGAAATTGTCCTGATGCAATTAGTTCTCCTACACTCGTCTATGCCGGAAAACTTAGATGTCATGCTATTGTTTGTTTATAAAACTACTTTTTCCCTCAAGTCATTTATGCTGAGGGCAATGTTGAGCACAATCATTACTTTCTCTGCCATGTGTGATGCATGATACAAATGCATGGATTAGCATCTCACCTCACCCTAAACCCATCACCATATTGCAGTGTCTTCATTCACAACTTTTTCGACTAGAAAGATGGGTTCTTTATTCTCTATATCACCATGCCTACTCCTAGCAGAGGGTTTCAGAATGTGCTATTTTTCCATTACTGTGTTATGATATTTGTAATTCCAAACATACCTCTTCTCCTCCAACTCCATCGTCGTTTTCTTTTCCCCCCCTTAAGCTATTCGAAGAGCTCAAGTGCATGCAGAATCTTTGCTTGCTCTTGGCAAATGATTCATTCAAGTGATCGGTCACCCATTGCATTACTAATATAACGTACCTGATTTGTTGCTATAATATATACATCATACAAACATAGTGCTCCACCAATAGGTTAACTCCAGACTCTCTAAAAGTATAATAAAAATTCTTCTTTCCTTACTCCAAGAATCCTCCATATTTGCATCCCAGAAGCACCCAACAAATGTAACTTCATCAGGTCTTACACTTTTATCAATATGTTCTTTTGGTGATGTTATCTTTTAATAAAATTATTTGATTGGGTGTAAGTGTGAGATTTCTTGTTAATGTTTGAACCGTGTAAAAGGGCATTTTTATATATGCAGCAGGTTCGATATTCAGGGGTGGTTTTTGGATAATTTTTTTTTTACATATAAAACAGTTTTGTAACGGTTATAAACCGTTACTAATTTGTGCGAATAGTAACACTTCAAAAACGTTACAAAAGATTTCACAACCGTTAGGAATGTTATGAATCAGTAACAAAAATTTGGCACGAAAAACCGTTACAGAGCTTACAAAACCGTTACTAATATTTAAGTGTAAACTACCGTTACAAAACTTGCGAAACTGTTACTGTTTTATTAAAAATTATTAACACAAATGAGTATCAAAACCGTTAAGAACTAATTTCTATAACGGAAATAAAGCGTTACAATTAATATGTTTGTAACGGTTTATAACCGTTAGGGATGTTTATAACAGATTAGAAACGCCCAAACTGTGACCCAAAAAAACCGTTACAAATTTTTTTAGTAACGGTTTTGGACCGTTAGGTATGTCTTGAAATGGTGTAGTGAATGGGAAGACATCAATTGCCCACAAGTGCTGGTGGAGCTCCTCGATTTATAGTCCCCCCCTAACAGATGGGGATGACTCTTCAGCAATGTTTGCCCTTGGAGCCCTCGAACTGCCCTCACGCTGGACGAGGCAGGTGAGATATTTCTCCTCAGGACCTGGTAGGAGCGGCACTGCTTCCGAAGCAACGTGGCTGCCCTGACTTGGTCTCTTCGTGGGCTTGGACCTGAGCTTCATCCTCATGGGTTGGGTCATTTGGGCCCGACTCATCAAAATAGATGGAGAAAGTAGACTTGCCAACATGCACATTATTGATAAAGAAATATAAAATAGTACAATATTCATGAAATTAGTTTCATGACTGTGCTCTCTAAACACAAATAATCTTGAAGCAATTTAGCAAACAAAATGATAATTTATAAATGAAAACCTTTTTTTTCTTACAGTTAGAAACAAGTACGTGTTTTTTTAATGTTTAGCAAATAACAACCTTCATTAATCTTACAATATTGGCCAACCACCTTGAATGACAATCCACGGCAGTATTTTAATTAGGGTAGTCAATCGTGTAGTGTTAACGAATTCGGATTGTGGGTTAACAAATTCATCTTAAAATCACCTTAACCTGTACATGATCCATTAACTATATGGGTCCAAAAATCAAACAAGAACATGACCCATTTATTTAACGGGTTACGCAATACAACCCGTTAACCCGTTAAATAATTTTTTCCGGTTTGCACCATGTCAATTAACACACTTTTTTGCTATTGAAAGGAGAGTAAAGGAAGTAGAAAATGATCTTTTATATATATATGTGGGTTTTAGGATTTCACTTCAACCTTTTTAGACTTACCAAAGTGCCACTCATGTATTTTATAATTTCTGTCATTTATCATTTGGCGGGTTGTATCGGGTTGTTAATAGGTTACTGGTTTTATTCGTTAACGACCCGCTAATTTAACGAGTTAACAGGTTCGACCCATTAACGATACGAACCCATTAAGAGGCCACCCAAACTTATTAATATCGTGTGGGTTTGTATCTCGTATATCGTATAGCATTTTGACAGCCCTAATTTTAATCCAGCATATAATTGACTACCAGAAAATCTACTCTAGTATAAGCTAAACTTATGGTATTTTTTTTTCTGGTAAATAGTCTAAACTTATTGTTAATGTGAAAATGCGAAGTCAGCTCGTTCTCTAGGGATAACAGCTTAGATTTAATTTGAGCCCGGTAATTAAATCTTATAACAATTCATCAACCACTTGAGTACTGATCTGACTTGTAGTCAAGGCGATTGATTGAGATTATTAGATTAATGTGTTAGCTCACAAAATCAAAAGGACAAGGCCCCCATGTAATTTTGAAAAAAAGGTACACAATGGTTATATATATATATATATATATTCAGACCTTCTCATTTAGATTTATTGTCACATAATTACAAAACAGGCCTTCTATTTCCTCTCTGGGTAACATTGGTATGATTTAATTGTCCTTGCCCTCGTATCTCTCTACAAAGTTATGGCCTTAAAGTCAACCTTCAATGTTTCATCACCTGGATATTTCTCACAAACTCATTTCAATTTATATAAATAAATGCTAACAAAGAGCAAAGTTGCTTTCTCATTAGAGGTTGGGGTTGCCTTTTTCTTTGACCTTCATGTGTTACAATACTATTTTACTGGTTGACAGGACACTGGTTTGAAGTAAATTCAACATATGCCGACATTTTACTGTTTGGTTCGATTCAATTTGATTTGTTTGTAGAAAAGGTGTTGTTAATGTGGGGTCTTATAATCCCATCAACATCAAACATATGATTGTACATGAACCAAAATTCTCATGATTAGAAGATCCAAAGCATCCAATGAATGAACTTCAAATTCAATCCACGTGATAGGCCTTTTAAATCTAGATTGAAGGTGTGATAAATTCTACAGAACTTCCTGCGGGGTTCTATATGAGGTCTTTTAGTAATAGATATATTCTTAAAGTTATATTCGATGATGGCGATTATATATAAGTTGAGGAATGTTTAACTGCTAGAATTTCATTATAGATGCTGGAAACCAATGAATAAATTAAGCTTGTGAATCCTACATTCTCACTTATCATTCGTTTGTTGTTTTGAAAATATTATTTGTTAGAATTTTAGTTAGCTAATTCTTTTATCTTGAACAAAACTCAGAGTCCTAATTGAGTTGTATTTTTTATTTCTTTTAGAATAGGACTGTGAAGGAAGCCTTTGTTTTGTGAAGACCTCTTCGGAAGACCTTGATACACTTAAAAGTGTTCCAAAGTAATCAAAAGACCTCAAAAGAGACTTTCCCGGACAAACTCATCAGGCTACAGTTGCTTTGACAGAACTCAGTCTCGCTATAGTGAGGAACAATTCTGTCAATGACATAATGCAGTCTCGCTATAGCGAGACTGAAGCTCGCTATAGCGAACTGGGAGTTTCTGTCCCAAACGGGACTCTTGTTTGCTGCGTTTCCAAACTTCTTCTAAGAGTCCTGTTTTACTTCTAAGAGGATTTTGCACAAACCTTGGGCTATTTATTAACCCCTTGCATCCACAAACAATACACAGAAGATATATTATTCACTTGAGTTTTAAGATTCATCTCTGGAGAGTTTTGTGGGCTTAATTGTGCAAGGGAGATTGTGCTGAAGACTTCTTCTTTTTTCCTATGATCAAGCACCTTGAAGGGGGATTCAAGGTGGGTTTCAAGCTAGCACGTGGAAGGTGAATGGTGGGTCGTCGGCAAGTTCTTCACAGTCTTTTTGGGTTGAGTTACAACTGCGCCAAAGGTCTAGTGAGTTCACTTGTAATCTTCATATTATAGTGCTTTGCTTTCGGTGGTCTCTACCACCCATGGTTTTTTCTCGAGTTGGGTTTTCCACGTAAAAACCTATGTCTCTTCCTATTTTGCGGTGATTTATTCTTATTTGGACTTAGGTTAATTAATTAGTTTAATTATCTGTGTTTGGTATTCATATAAGAATCTGAGAAAGGACCTTAGCCTGCGTTAAGGCTTAAATAGAAGGTTAAGTAAAACCTTCACGTAGTATCAGAGCAAGTTGCACTACTCTAAAGTGCGATCCTCTCAGATTTGATTTATGAAATTCACCAGGGAAGGCACGTCTACCACCAAGCCTCCATTGCTTGAAGGTAGTAGCAATTATGCTTAAGGAAAGGTAAGGAAGACTGTGTTTTTACGTTCTCTTGTTCATGATGTTTGGCAAACAGTGGTGAATGGTTACAAATCACCAACAATGGTTGTTGAAGGGAGAACTGTTCCCAAACCAGTAGCTGACTGGACCCAGGGAGAAAAGAATCATACCCATTTGAATGATAAGGCTATGAATGCTATGTACAATGGCGTTTCTCATTCAGAATTTCGGAGAATCTCAACTTGCACCACTGCAAAAGAGGCTTGGGATCTTTTAAGAACAATGCATGAAGGCACTGATATAGTCAGGCAAATCAAAATTCAAAATTTGACATATGCCTTTGAGACTATACGTATGAAAGATGATGAAACTTTTGATGAATTTAATGCCAAACTTGGTAATATTGTTAATTCAAGTTTCAATCTGGGAGAACCTTTTCCAGATTCGAAAGTGGTAAAAAAAATTCTTCGATCTCTGCCTGAAAGATTTCAGTCCAAAGTGATTGCCATTGAGGAACACACAAATCTCAATGAACTTCCTGTTGAGGAACTTCTTGGAAATTTACAGACTTTTGAAGTAAATCACTGCCCTAGTAAAAAATCCAAGGGTATTGCTCTCATGTCTTCTAAAGCTAACAATGATGATGAATCTGATAATGAGTTTGATGATGTTGAACTTGAGGCCTCGTTTGTTAAACGTTTTAAGAGATATCTGAATAAAAACAAACCAACTCTCAAAAATGAATTCCCAAAGAACAAAGGCTTCAATAAAACAAAGGGTGTGACCAAGTATGATAAAAATTCATCCCAAACTGCTACCAAACCAATTCAATGCTTTGAATGTCAAGGTTTTGGTCACCCAGCTTCTAAATGTGCCAACAGGTTGGAGAAAAACAAAGGAAAAGCCTTGAATGTTTCTTGGGAAGAAGAATCTGAGAATGAGAACAGTGACTTTGAGTCACAATCTGAGTCTGCTAAGTTCGTTGCTTTTATATCTTGTACTAACTCATCTCTTGAGCAGGGGTTATCTGACAAGGATTCCAAGTCAGATGACGAGTCAAACATTGATGATCTTTCTGATGAAAAACAGGATCTTGAAGTAGCGTATAAGAAACTTCTCAAAGATTCGTTACGTTTATCTCGTATAAACGATAAGCTCTCTCAAAAGCTGAAAGATTCAGAATCTCATATTGCAATCATTGCTTCTGAACTAAGTGATGCCCGCATCAAGGTAACCCAGTTAGAAACTCAACGTGTGATTTTATCTGACAAAGTTATTGCTGCAGGCAAAGAAAAGGATTCCACAACTACACAATATGAGACTGTCAAAAAAGAACTGGATTCCTTGCAAACTGAGTACAACCTGCTGGAGGCTGAGAAAAATGATGTCTGTGGAAAACTTCGGATGGCTCTAACAGAATTAATTTCAGCCAAGTCCTCGCTTGATCGAATGAACAAAGGATCCATGACTCTTGATGAGATTCTGATGCAACAAAGAAGTGATAAACTTAAGACAGGACTTGGATTTATTTCTTAGTCTTCTTCAACTAAGTAATCAGGTAAATTTGTTTTTGTTAAAGGACCAGCTTTGCAATCCAGCATGAGTGCTAACCCAAATACTCACCTTGCGAACTCAAGAGCATCTAAAAATGTGTCAACACCCAGATTTGTTCCAATCTGTCATTTTTTGTGGAATAAAAGGGCACATAAGACCACATTGTTATCAACTTAAACATCAAATATATAATCAGCGTGGGGTGAGGAATTATACTCCTCAAAAGATCAAGACTAAATCTATCTGGATTATCAAGTCTGATCTTCGCTGCAATGTGATCCTTACTGCTCTCAAAGCCACAGATTCGCAAGTTTGGTACTTGGATAGCGGATGTTCTAAACACATGACTGGAAACAAATCCTTTTTTACCTCATTGAAAAGTTGTAATGGAGGTAGTGTAAAATTTGGGGATGGAAGCAAATCAAACATAATCGGAACATGTACAGTTTCGATTCCAGCTATGTCCTCTTTATCAAATGTTTTCTTTGTTAATGGTCTAAAAGCTAATCTGTTAAGCATCAGCCAATTGTGTGACTCACAACATGAAGTTCATTTCTCTCTTAATGACTGTCTAATTGTTGATAAAAAGGGAAATAATGTTCTCCATGGCGTGCGTACTTCTGACAATTGTTATGTCGTTGCCACAAAGAATACCATATCATGTCATGCAGCTATAATCAATGACATTGATTTGTGGCATCAACGTTTAGGCTATGTTAATCATAAGGACCTAGATAACTTGGCAAAAAATGAAACTGTTATAGGGCTGCCCAAATGTTTAAAAGCCCCCACAATTGTGTGTGGTCCTTGTCAGATTGGAAAAAAAATCAGGTCCTCACATAAAAAGGTTGATGCCTTAACCACCACCAGGCCGCTTGAATTACTTCATTTGGATCTCATGGGTCCTACAAAATCTGAAAGCATTGGCGGTAAGAAATATATATTTTTAACTGTTGATGATTTTTCGCGGCTTACATGGGTTCGTTTCCTAAAAGAAAAGTCCGAAACCTTTGAAGTTTTTCTTGATTTATGGACTTTGCTCATTAATGATAAAGGAAAAACCTTTGGTGGTGTAGTTCGTATTCGTTCAGACCATGGAACTGAATTTCCAAAAACTCTTATTTTGAGTCTTTTTGTTCCAAGCATGGTATAAAACATGAATTTTCTGCACCAAAAAGACCATAACAAAATGGTGTAGTTGAGAGAAAAAATTGTGTTGTCCAAGAGATGGCACGCGTGATGTTACACAGTAAGAAAATTTCTCAACGTTTCTGGGCTGAAGCGGTAAACACAGCAGTTCATATTATCAATAGAGTTTACCTACGGCCTGGAACAAAATCGACCCGATATGAGATTTGGTGTAAACGCAAACCAATTGTCAAGTATTTTCGAACTTTTGGGAATAAGTGCTACATCCTAAAGGATAGGGAACACCTAAGCAAATTTGACTCCAAAAGTGACGAGGGAATTTTTCGTGGTTACTCAATGTCGAGTAAGGCCTATCGGGTTTATAATCTCAGAAACTCTACAGTTATGGAGTCGATTAATATGGTTGTTGATGATGCAGGAACTTCAGATTTCTTTTCTGATGATGATGATGAAGTACTAACCCGTTCCCCTACTTTAACACAGGATAATCACACAAGTTCAAGTAAGCTTAAAGATCCAATTACAACATCAAAAGATAATGATTCCAAAGATAAGCAAATTGATCAATCAAAATCAACTTCTAAGCTTATGGACATCATTCAACATTTCGAAGAAAAAAGTGCATCTAATAGTTCACGCCCTGTACCTAAGGTAATGAAGAACCCCCCTCTTTCTCAAGTGCTTGGAGATGCAACTGAGTCTCTTAAGACTAGAAAACCGGTACGCGATGAGGTAAGTAACTTTTGCTATATTTCTTCCATTGAACCAAAAAATATAAAAGAAGCCATTCTTGATGATTACTGGATTAATGCGACGCATGAGGAACTTGAACAATTTGAGAGAAACTGTGTGTGGGAATTAGTTCCTAGACCGAGCAACACCAATGTAATCGGCACCAAGTGGATCTATAAGAATAAGACCGATGAATTGGGTCAGGTCATAAGGAACAAGGCTAGGCTGGTTGCCCAGGGGTATACTCAAATTGATGGCATTGATTTTGATGAAACGTATGCCCCTGTTGCTCGATTGGAATCTATCCGTCTGTTACTTGCTATCGCTTGTTTTCTTCATATCAAACTTTATCAGATGGATGTTAAGAGTGCTTTTTTGAATGAGTACTTGAATGAGGAAGCTTATGTGTAACAACCCAAAGGATTTCAAGATCCTCATTACCCGGATCATGTGTTTAAACTCAAGAAAGCTCTCTATAGGTTAAAACAGGCTCCAAGAGCATGGTATGAAAGGCTAACTGTCTTTTTATTGGAAAACGATTTCAAAAGAGGGAGTGTAGAGAAGACTTTATTCATCAAAGAAGAACCTCCTCACATGTTAATTGCTCAAATTTATGTGGATGATATTGTCTTTGGGTCTACCTCATCAGTGCTAGTTGAACACTTCTCTGATAGTATGTCGAGTGAATTTGAAATGAGCATGGTTGGAGAACTCTCCTTCTTTCTAAGCTTACAGATCAGGCAGTGTGACAATGGAATTTTTGTATCTCAATCAAAATATGCTAGTAATATTTTGACAAAATTTGGGATGACATCTGCTAAACATTCAAGAACTCCAATGAGCTCAAATGTGAAATTGAGCATTGTTGCGTCTGGCAAAGATGTGAATGAAACACTCTACAGAAGCATGATCGGGAGTCTTCTCTATCTCACTACCAGCCGACCTGACATCGCTTACAGTGTTGGAGTCTGTGCTCGTTATCAGTCAAAACCAAACGAATCACACATTCACTCTGTTAAAAGAATCATGAAATATGTAAGTGGAACTGTTGACTTTGGTATCTGGCTAACCAAAGACACGAATACAAATATTGTTGGATATTCAGATGCTGATTGGGCAGGAAGTGTCGATGATCGAAAAAGCACGACTGGTGGGTGCTTCTTTATTGGAAATAACTTGGTCGCTTGGCACAGTAAAAAGCAGACTTCGACTTCCTTATCCACTGCTGAAGCTGAGTACATTGCTGCTGGTAGTTGTTGTACTCAACTTCTTTGGATGAAACAAATGTTGGCTGACTATGGAATTCCTCAGGATACTATGTCTGTTTATTGTGATAATCAAAGTGCAATTGACATATCAAAAAATCCTGTACAGCATTCCCAAACCAAACACATTGATATTAGGCATCACTTTATCCGTGAGTTAGTCGAAGAGAAGATCATTGTCCTGGACAAAGTTCCTACCGAAAATCAACTGGCTGATATTTTTACCAAACCTCTGGACCCAAATCGATTTGAATCCCTTCGCAAGTCTCTGGGGATTTCCTCCCTTCCTTAAATTTATGTTCTACTCTGGTTTTATGCACATGCACAATGCTCACTCCCATCTATGATTATTAATGCATGTGATTTTGTTTTATGATAGTGCACAGTTTACTGATATCATTTTTTTTGCCACTATGAACATTCCCCTCTGATCTTTAAAAAAAAAAATTTCATCAGGAACATATTTTTTTTATTGAATCAGAGGATCAGGACTACCTACAGACATGTGTGATAGCTTCCAATTTGATTGGTAAGTTTCGTTGGAGAAGGCTACCATGACTGCTAGTGTGAAAGTCACCCAGGACGGTTCATAGAAAAATTTTCAAAAAAAAAAAGGGAAAATAGTGATATGTATATGACCAGAGGATCAGGGCTACCTACGGTCATGAGTGATAGCTTCCATTGATTGGTAAGTTTCGATGGAGAAGGCTACCATGTCCGATAGTGTGAAAGTCACCTATGACGGATCAATTAAAAAAAAAATTTTGATTGAAGGGGAGCATATCTTTTTCACACACTATCACTATCATTTGAATTGTGCATTTCTTGAGCTTATCCGTGGATATTTTTGTAGATGGAAAACACTTTTAAAGTTTTTCTCTTATTTAAAAAAAAAAAAAAGGGGAGGGGGGGGGGGGGGGGGGGCGCACTGACAATGCGCTACAGTTACCCATTCCAGAACGTAGTCTCGCTATAGCGAGACTACAAAACTCGTTTAAAAATGAGCCTCGCCCTCTTTCTCTCTTCCTCCTCTTTTTCTCTCTCAAGCTACTAGGGTTTCTTGCTCCACCATTTTTTTTCTTTTTCTCTCTATCTCCACAACATTGCTCATAGTATCCTTCTCATTTAGCAACTCCAATCCTTGCTCCTTCCTCTTCACCAAGGTATGATCTTTTTCTCTTCTTTTTCTCACCAATTTTTTTTCATACTATGCCTATATTGGTTTGTTTGGTCAAGGATTGTTTGTTTTGACACTTTATTATCAAATGTGGACATTGAAGAAAACTTCTCTTTGGTTGGTATTTCCCATTTTCCAATTTCATGTAAGCTTGGTGGACTTTCTCTAAAGACTGGATCATTTTCTGTGGAATGGCTTGCATTTTTTTGAAGATCACTTTGTTTCTTTGATGGATTTCAATTCGTTCTTCTCTTTGAATTACCTTACCCATTGGGTTCTTTTGGAAGATTGTCAAAAAATTTTGGCACTATGCATGTGTGCACACAAAGTGTTTGTGATATTACCTCAATGAATATCTACACTGTTTTATGTGCTTTCTTGCATCTTCTTGGCTTCAGCGTGGCTCTAAAATCTTCAAAAGGGAAGTGTTCTGCTAGTTCCTCATCTCAGTATGATGTTGATCGGTTTAGGAATGCTGAGAGTTCCGCTCGTTTCGACTCTAGCTTCAAAGATCGAACAGTGATTTTTGAGATAATTGTTGTTCAAAATTCTCTAACTGCTTCAAACTTTACTCAATGGCTTTATCAAAATCGTCTAATGCTCCTCATGAATTTGAACAATGAATGTTTTGAAGAATGGGTACGAGAATTTTACTGCAATATGTTTGAAGTTAAAGAAGACGGATTCCGCACCTTTGTTAGAGGAAAGACTATCTCCGTTGATGCGAAAACAATCGCCACTTTGCTACAACTCCGGCGACCTGATCAACCACTCTACCCTTTTCCTGATCTGGACAATCAAGTTCATCTCTTAGATGAAGTGGCTACCGTTCTTTGTAGAGAACCAACTGAATGGTCTCCTCCAGTGCTGAAAATTTCTGGGTTGCAATCTGATTATCGCATGCTTAACACGTTTGTCGTCCATAACATTGAGCCTCGAGGACATTCCTCTGATCTTCTTCCAACCCAGGCTCTCCTTCTCTACTACTTGGGTACAGGCACATCGGTCGATATTCTGCGTACGATTTTTGACTGCTTGTTGAAGATATTCGATAAACTTCGGAAGCTTCAACTTCCATTTGGGGCAATGATTAGCAAGTTGTTGATTGATGCTGGTTGCCATGTCTACCCACATGAAATGCCTGTTACAAAAAGGCAAAAGATAGATGGCAGGACAAGAGCCATGTCCGACACTCATGTTCGAAATCGCATTCAGGGGAGCAAGCTCAAGTTCCAGTTGAAAATGTCAATGAAAACACAGTTGAAAATCGTCTCCTCGCTTTAGAACATGCAGTGTATGATCAATCTATTCAAATTGAACAACTGGATGGCTGGAAAACGTCTGGCTTCACTGATCTCCGTAATCACATAACAGACATGTTCAATCAGCTTCGCCATCAGTGATCTTTCTACAGTGCTGTTTATTTATCTCTGTTTTGCATTTTGGTTTCTTTATCTTTGCTACCTTATTCCTCCATTGTTTTCTGTTATGCTGCTTTGTCAATCCTATTAACAAAAAAGGGGAGTACCTTATGTCTTAGACTTAGACAGACTTTTTATCAAACTGATTAATTCTATTTCTGTGATATTATGCTTGTTCTTTCCCATGGTTTATTTCAGGTTTGCATTTTGGACAGGTTACATTTCCAGACAAGTGGATTCATCTGTTTAACAGTCCGTTTAAGTTTATGGTATCTTGTACTGGGATAAGAGATCTAGTTTGTATTAGGAGTTTTGTTCATGAATTACCAAAGGGGGAGATTGTTAGAATTTTAGTTGGCTAATTCTTTTATCTTGAACAAAACTCAGAGTCCTAATTGAGTTGTATTTTCTATTTCTTTTAGAATAGGACTGTGAAGGAAGTCTTTGTTTTGTGAAGACCTCTTCGAAAGACCTTGATACACTTAAAAGTGTTCCAAAGTAATCAAAAGACCTCAAAAGAGACTTTTCCGGACAAACTCATCAGGCTACAGTTGCTTTGACAGAACCCAGTCTCGCTATAGCGAGACTAAACCTCGCTATAGCGAGGAACAGTTCTGTCAATGACAGAATGCAGTCTCGCTATAGCGAGCTGGGAGTTTCTGTCCCAAACGGGACTCTTGTTTGCTGCGTTTCCAAACTTCTTCTAAGAGTCCTGTTTTATTTCTAAGAGGATTTTGCACAAACCTTGGGCTATTTATTAACCCCTTGCATCCACAAACAATACACAGAAGATATATTATTCACTTGAGTTTTAAGATTCATCTCTGGAGAGTTTTGTGGGCTTAATTGTACAAGGGAGATTGTGCTGAAGACTTCTTCTTTTTCCCTGTGATCAAGCACCTTGAAGGGGCATTCAAGGTGGGTTTCAAGCTAGCACGTGGAAGGTGAACGGCGGGTCGTCGGTAAGTTCTTCACAGTCTTTTTAGGTTGAGTTACAACTGCGTCAAAGGTCTAGTGAGTTCACTTGTAATCTTCATATTATAGTGCTTTGCTTTCGGTGGTCTCTACCACCCATGGTTTTTTTCCGAGTTGGGTTTTCCACGTAAAAACCTGTGTCTCTTCCTATTTTGTAGTGATTTATTCTTATTTGGACTTAGGTTAATTAATTAGTTTAATTATCTGTGTTTGGTATTCATATAACAATCTGAGAAAGGACCTTAGCCTGTATTAAGGCTTAAATAGAAGGTTAAGTAAAACCTTCATTATTCTTACATATAAATATAGAAAGATATTCATATGCGTATGTCCCTCACTGTATTATGATAATAGATAATTTGATTGGGCCTCACTAATCACAAGACCGGGAGGATGGAAAGAGATATCTTGAATGGGCCTAAATTCCAAGTTTGGGGTCAATCTCATACTTCTAATCCCTTCATCCATGACCCGCAAGTTTAATGACTTTATATTAAAGAAAATAATCTTGAACCCAATAGTCCAGTATATTAGATTGGTGAAAACTCGACGGATCCAATGTAATTTAGGGACTCCCATGTGTGTCGATGGTTCGGATAGATCATAAAGTCGACTCTCGCCGTAACAAGGTGATCAGGGCCATATGTATGACCAAATCATTGGTTTTAAATGGTCACTGCACAACAACAAGTACACACACTCTCAACATAAATTGACTTCCTGTTAGATTGTCACTAGGAAATTTTTGGTTTTCAATGGTCTAAAATAATATGTATTTGATTATGAAGTTCTGTCCAATTTTGTTTGGAATGAAATACACAAGATAACGACTTGCAGCATTGGGGATGAATCCAACGATTCCGTTATACAAGGCCGGGATAGACGTTGGTGAAGCAACTGTGTGGTATATAGCACATGTCCCTAATACTAACATAAAGATCGAACGTAACAATTGTGCGAGTGGCCGATCATGATTATACCTAGATTATTTCCTTTATCTTTGAGTTGTAATGTATATATAATCCCTCTATTAAAAGAAACAATAGTAGAAAGAAAATAAAGTAATTGTCTTGCAAAGATATGCCTTACAACCCAATGGCCAAATGTCAACTCACTTCAGTAGCTACAGAGATCGATCCGTAGACAGATAAGTCTTACGTTGGTCTTCACATCAGTAGTCAATACAAATAAAAATAAAAATAAAAAACTGTCTTGCCACAATATTAGTAGGTAATAGCCTATAATCATGATCGCTCTATAGATTTGATCTATTGTGGACATGGTTTTAGAAGGCTGTACAAAGGGAATTGTGTTTTATCATCAATTATGTGAAGGTTTTGATCATGAATGGTACCAATTTCCCATGCATTATTTCAAAGTTAAAATGCATTTTAACTTCACTTTCACCATCTCTACATTCTATTAATCAACAATAACAATATATCCAAAACCATGTTCGAAAATCATGATTGTGGGGATTTCTTGTCTTTAACCAAACCTCTCACTGCAATTTTATATTTCCTATGTTATTTATTACTTTGATCAAACAATCTCAAAGGGGATATTCATGTACATCCTTCTCTCACCATATGGTGAGGGACAAACTTAATGGGGCTCACCTACGGACCCACATATCATGAGACTTGTGGGAGATGAGAAGATCCATCTTGGATGAGACCATATATCAAATTTGGGGTCAATCTCGTGCCTCTAACCCCTTCATCTGTGGCCCACGAATTTAATGACTTTATATTTAAGGAAAAAACTTGACCCTCAATTCAATGGTCCAATCCATTTGGATAGGTGAAAATTCAATGGATCTAGTGTACTTAAGAGGGTTCTATGTGTATAGATGGTTTGGATGTGTCATAAAGTCAACTCTACTATATTGTCCCTCACCATAACATGGTGAGGGATGGATGCGCATGAATATTCCCCCAATCTCAAAACTTAGCCATCATCCTAATGCCACAAAGATTAACATGCTAGGAACAAAACTAAAGGAAACATTCTCAAAACCAGCAACATGCTCCAAAATGCCCAAAATGTAGGGGTTAATAACCAAATTTCGAAATACCATCAATTTTGGAGAATGCAGCATCGAAGACGATTAAGATCTCATCCCTTCAGAGAAAGGATTGAAACACTAGGGTAGCGTTTGAATGGTTGTAGGCGGGAATGGAATGGAGACCGGAATGAGTTTGGGATGGAATGAGGCAGGAATGGGCATTTCCATTCCAGCGTTTGGTACGCTGAGGAATCAGCCCAGTTGATTACTATTCCTGCGTTTGGTATGCTGGAATGAGTCCTGGAATGGAATAAAATTTACATAAAGACTGACCAAAATACTCTTGTTAGAATTTTATCTTTGGCTCAGTCAATGTATAGATTATAATATTATTAAATAGGTGGGGCCCACACAAGGTATTCTATTTTATAATAATAATAATAATAATAATGTATAGATTATATTATTATTATATAGGTGGGCCCACACAAGCTCTTCTATTTTATAATCTTATAATAATAATAATAATAATGTATGGATTAAATTATTGTTATATAGGTGGGGGCCACACAAGCTCTTTTTCTATAATCTTATACTAATAATAATAACAATAATATAGATTATATTATTATATAGGTGGGGCCCACACGAGCTCTTCTATTTTATAATCTTATAATAATAATAATATATTATATTATTATATAGGTGGGGCCCACACAAGTTCTTCTAATTTATAATCTTATAATAATAATAATAATAATAATATATAGATTATATTATTATTATATAGGTGGGGCCCACACATGTTCTTCTCTTTTATAGTCTTATTATAATAATAATAATGTATATATTATATTATTATATAGATGGGGCCCACACAAGTTCTTCTATTTTATAATCTTATAATAATAATAATAATGTATATATTATATTATTATATAGGTGGGGCCCACACAAGCCCTTCTCTTTTATAATCTTATTATTATTATAATAATAATGTATAGATTATATCATTATTATATAGGTGGGGCCCACACAAGTTCTTCTCTTTTATAATCTTATAATAATAATAATTATTATAATAATGTATATATTATATTATTATTATATATGTGGAGCCTACACAAGTTCTTCTCTTTTATAATCTTATTATTTTAATAATAATGTATAGATGTGAATAAGGGTCTTTTTGTCTAAAAAAAAAAGGAATGGAATAGCCATTCCTTCCCATCTCGGATGAAATGGTCATTCCTCTACGTAAGGGAATGGGATTCCGGAGGTAATGGTCATTACGCCATTTTTTTGCAAACCAAACGCAGTAATGACCATTCTGTTGGAATCACCATTCCATTCTGACCTTCATTACAGCAAACCAAACGCTATCTACGTTTAGATTGCACTCCCATCGGATGCTACACCTTGTAACATATTTAGGACCATACATTTTGGATTTGGTATTCATTATTATTTAAATGGATGTAGTGTCGAGCCTTTAAATACAAATTCATTTCTCACCCTCCAAATTCCCCATTATAAGGCTGTGAAACCCAGACTTTCACATCCTCGAGACAATTAGACCTGTCCAATAGGTTGGTTTGAAACAATTTCCCCACCACTCACAAATGTTATCATCAAGGAGATTGTGGGATAATGATATGAAGTGCGAGAAGAATCAAATCACCTTGGCATAACTGAAATGAAACGAAGTGTGATCAGTTGACTCTTTTCCAATATTGCATATAAGACAAGAAGCATTCACATTTCTACGTTTAGATTGAGATAAGGAATATCTTACCTATATAGCATTTTTAAGGCATTTCGAAATGAAAAGGAGAATTTTTATTGAAAGCAAGGCATTCCAAAAAAGATTGTATTTATAGAACTACTATCGGCTGATTTTGTAGTAACGGGACCACTTTTAAAAGAAAGCCAAAGTCCTCTTATCCTTTACCCGTCTCAAGGAATGTATTTATTGAGGAATGCCCGTCGGGTACAGCCCACATCGCATTTAATGCACATCTTGTTGGGCCAGATCCTGTTGGGCGCCTTTGGCGGTAGGAGTACCAGCGGATCTGCCCTCGGGCCCTGCCCTGATGTGGCTTCAGCCGCTGGATGGGATTCTGTCAGGGATCTGGCGAAGATCGTGGGCGGCTGGATGTCGCGTCTGTCCCACCAGCGCGTGTCCCTATCCCTCCACGTGCCTGACGACGTGGGGGATGAAGGGTACACGTGAATGTTCTCTCTTGCTTCGGCTTCTGTCTTGGCTCCCTTAGCCGAGATGGAGCTTTCTGCCGAGGTGGTACCCGTGGTGGTGCCCCTTGCCGAGATGACGCCCGAGGTGGGCCAGTTCGGCGCTAAGGGCCCGGAGCTGTCCGACTTCGGCCGGACCTCCTGTCCTGGTAGCCGGGACGAGCCTGGCGTCACGTGGATGACGCGAGGATGGCACGTGAGAATGCTTAACCTGATCTGATGGCTGTGATATCTATGGAAGAGTTGTTTAAAGGAAAATTTCAAAATAGGATTCAAGTTATGGCATTTTGAATAAAACACTTACAATCAATAAAATATGGCATTTTGAATAAAATACTTACATTTCAAATCAATGTGAAAAATGGCAAAGAGGATGGTCTATGACATTTTGGATATATTTTCAAAAAAATGGAGAAGAAAATCACTGGAATATCAGTTTTTTTGCCCTATTTTAATATCTATCCTTGCTAAAAAAAAAAAAAAAAAGCTTCGAACTTTAGACACGTGACACGTCCCATCCTTTATTCATTCCGATTTCAAAGGTGCTAAAACTAGGATATTTGGATCCGAAATATAGGCAATGGTTTCCTAAGCCCATCTGTCAAGAATCCAAGAGCAATTCCAAATCCATATATTCACAACTCAAAAGAAATCCAACAACATCTCGAAACATATATGTTTTTGCCATTTCCTACTGTCAGACTAATGATAGATTTAAACAAAGTTATGGGCCTTCACGAAGCCTTTCCAGGATCATGAGTTACCGTTATTGAGTTTATCATCCCAAAGAGGTTTGTTTATTTGGCTGTACTTTCATCTAATAACTCTCGAGCAAAGAGAGGTCAAACAGAATAGTGAGAAAAAAGAGGGAAGTTCACAAATAACGTTCTAGTGCCTAGAAAACCGATCTCATTTAATATCAACATGATAATTATGAATCTCAATCAGTCCAACCCATAGAGTACTCAACTGAGTTGAGCCATGCACGACTCAGTAGAGACCGAGCTGACTCAATGTGGCAGTGGTACTTATCTCTACTAGGACTGTACGAAGAAGATACAACACTAATATACCATGGGGCCTCCATATTAGTGATGTCGTTGACCAAAATTTTTTTTCGACCGTCCATTTGGTGGGCCACAAAAGATATCACAGAATTGATTTCTTCTTCCACAGATACTGCTGCAACACGCGCTATTTTTATAACTCCCACCACCCTCCAAACTTCTACCAACCGACAGAAAAACAAACAAAAGCCGTCCTTCCAAAGCTATGAGAAAAAGGCCCCCTTTGTTGTACAGTTTCCAACCCACTCTTTTACAAAATTCACTCCTACCCTTTTTCCAATTTAAGATGAAAGGTCAGGTCAAGGGCTTGCTAATATTTGGCCCATTACCACCTCTAGATCTAAATTTTGCATCCATTCCAGATGGACCACATGTGAATTTTGTGGTCTCAAATCCAAAATCCCAGCTGTGAAAGTCAAATATATTGTGAAGACATGGAGCCACAGTAAAACCAGAGCCACCTCCATATTTCGAGTCCCGAGCACTGTTCAAACTCTAAATATGTAGCCTACTCACACCCAGAGAACATATAATTAAAAACTTCATTCAAAATCTCATGGTAGTCCTCCCAGAAATGGATTCTCTATTTAGACTAAATAGCAGGCGACACATAAGGAGGCCGATGAAAGATAAAACTGTTGTTGGTAAACTTCTGTTTGAATGTTTAAAAGAGAGTAAACTTCTGTTTGAATGTTTAAAAGAGAGAAGAAACAAGCTCTGCTATGAGTAGAGCTAATGCTAATGAGACTGATGTCAAACTGGGAATTTTTAGTGCATATATGCCATAAAAATACCATCCAAAATCACTGTTTTCACTGATTTTACAATAGATTCAACATGGGAACTGAAAGAATCCTAAATTATTTCCAAAACATAACCATTTTTTCGACTAGAATTTTGAAGCACATCTTCAAAGAGTTAGCCACATTTCATTTCATTTCATGACTCATACAGTAAAGTAAAGTAAAGCCCAAGAAAAAGACAAAAAACTCTTCAAGAAGATCTTCACTGTATTCTCAAAACACAAACACATAAATATCCCTTGAAAATATAAATTAAAAGCAAATAAAAACCTCCACCTTTTACTCTCTCTACTCCTTTTAACTTTTATAGGGAGCCAATAAATGAAAGAAAGATTAGAACCAAAACCAAAACCAAAACCAAAACCAAAAGAAAATATCTACCTACTTGCTCGACCAAAAAGGTGATGAGAATAGCAGTTTATTCTCTCAGAAAGTAAGTAAAGGATCCAAAGCGAATAAATCTCCAATCTCTTGAAACGAATCGTCTAATTGCCATGGAGACTGAGACGATCCAAAACCATCCTTCCCATCAAGAAATAGATCATCGAAACCACCATCATTCAAAATGATGTTGTCAACAAGGAAATCCGGATTCTGAAACTCAAAATCGCCGAAATCATCCAAGAAAGACGTCTCCTTAGTGAGAAACTCGCCCAAATCGCTACTCGTCGTCATCGGCGTCGTCTTCTCTTTCTGGTTTTCCCGAATCTGACTCTCAATCTCTTCTAAAGAAGAAGAAGAAGAAGAACCAAATCTCAAAACAGAGGTAGGTGAAGAAGGATTCATCCGGCACTCATCTATGGAATCCTCTGTCGAAACATTCGGATTCGGATCCGGATCCGACCTCGCGAAGTTGGTCAATGCGCCCGGTCCACGGAGCTGAATCGCGGCGTTGTCATACACTTTAGCCGCCTCCTCTGCAGTGTCGTACGTCCCAAGCCAGACCCTTGCCCGCCGGGAGGGGTCTCGGATCTCCGCGGCCCATTTCCCCCACGGCCGCTGCCGGACTCCGCGAAACTTCTTTCCACCCAAAGAAGTTGCAGGTCCCGACTCCACCACCCCCTTCACCGCCTTATTTTTCTTATTATCGGATCTACTCCGATTCCTCCTATTGATCTTGACAATAGCAATAGGATCTTCGATCTTGATCTTGATCTCGTTCACGTACCGCTTCACGCGATGCCTTGGAAAGAGAAGTTCTTCATCATCGCCCGAAGAGTCTGTAGCATCCGCATCTGTAACAGAGATTCGAACTACTTTCGGACCTCTCTGTCTTATTAAAGGCTTAATAATCGCCTTTGTAGTCAGGTTTCTATGCTCGGTGAACTTGATAGGAGAAAATATGCTGCTTTCCATCCTGTCCTCTCTCCCCTTCGTTAATACTAAGATGACATTATATTAGCAATGGAAAAAGAAAAGAGAAAATGGACTGAAAAGAAATTTCCCAAAAAAATTGAGGAAGAAGGGAAACAGATGGAAGAGAAAGGAAGAGCTGAGTGGTGAGATGGAAGAGAAATCCGAGTTTTATAGGATTCCAAACCGCCGAAATGGGAAAGAAACGGATGTTTTATTTTTATTTTTATTTTACTTGTTATTTTGGGAGAGTAAAAGACGATTATGCCCAGGGTAATTAAGAGGGTGGACTCGAGCAGTCAGATTCTACACGATGCGGACCCCATGAGTACGGTCCGCCGCTTCCGGGTTCTGACGTGGCGGACCAGCAACGTTGGCGGGAAGAGTCGACTGTGGGGTCCATGTCCGAGGTACGTGGCTCGTGAGAGAGAGCGTGCGTTGAATTCCAACCCATATCAAGATATTTTCAATGCAACGTCTCAAAGAGCTGACCAGTATTATCCTATTTTGGAATTAAATCTTTATTTGATATTATTATTATTTATTAAAGCTATTCCATATAAATTTACACTTTTGTCCTTTTTATGCTGATTCGATTCATTCACTGGAAACATCTTGGGTGACAGATAGTTTCGTTAAAATAAGCTATAACTAAAATCATTGGGTTAGCAAATGTGCCAGTGGCTCATTTTTTTTACTGTAGATGACTCTCGTGTGTGTTTTTTAAATTTTTACCCCCTCTCTATCTCTCTCTTTCTCTGTCTCTCGTGTTAAACTCTTTTAATTACTGTCCTCTTTCTTTTACCTCTATTTTTAGGTCAGCAAATTATCATTTCAGCCTAAAATGATGTAAATGCCCCTTGAGGGGATAATTCTTGCGATCTACCTGCCACTGGGATAAATTTCATTCTAATTAGATTATAAAATACGATATGGTATTTTAGATGGGACTTCAATAAATTTTCTGTGTGCCTTTCGATAATACATGATTTCATTTAATAAAGTGTGTCGATGAACATCTAATGTTTTGTAACAAACACATGGCACTGAGTCCAAAGCTTCTACCACGATCATTGTCCAACGACTTCATAAAAGTGTTTACGGGAGAGAAATAATACCTCTTTGGTTGCATCATTATTTATAATCCGATTATAGATAAGAAGAAATGATAAAGACGACATCTTTTGTGTGCGTTATGGGACCCACCACAAAGACCCACCCATAAACGTGAATTCTCCTGATCACTTGTATTCATCACCAACTCGATTGTTGGGCATTTGATTGTGATCAATGGACCAATCAATGTTATTATTATCATTATTTTTTAAGTAGAAGGACTTTTTTTTTTAATAAAGAGAATCTCTTGAGGGTATTCATGTCATTCTTGCATTTTCTCAATACTGGAGGAAATATAATAAGATACAGATACCGTTATGGTAAGAAACCCATTGTTACTTGCTCCCTACTTTACTGAGTTACTTTCTACCCTTTTAAAATTTAACAGCAAGGATGCCTATCCTGGCTTTGCTGGCTTTTGTTTTGACTCACTTGTCCCTAATTTCTATTAGTCACTACTTACTGGCATGAAATCCTTTGCATTGCCGTGTCATAGCGACTATGAAAAGATCCAAGTTTATCCAAAAAATTGGAGAAATAGAAACTTATGTGAAAAGTAACAGAAAGGAACTAAAAGAAATTAAATATAAGTTAATTATATAAAAATCTATATAGCAAGAGAATTGATTTGATATTTAGAACCACAAAAATTACTGAAGAAAGAGATAAATAATACTTTTACCCTTTGGTTTTATATGAATTTACTTTAACTCTTACCCACTCAAGATATAAAGATTTTAGGATTTTAGACGAATTCAAGATCAAGTGAAAATATTCAACCCTTTCTTATATTGGTTTTATTATTATTATTATTAAGTCCTTCGCCCTTGAGTTGTTTTGGTTTGAAATCAGAGTCAACCAGGTGTGATAAATGTCTTGAAATAAAATCTTAAAAGAATTTTGAAAGACCGTTGAGCAAATGGAGGACCAAAATGTCTACCGAAATTAAGTGGGGGAAGCTGTCAAGTTTAAAATTGTGTTGAAGGACAGAGAGTCAACCCAGTTTACCAAAGGACTCGGTCCAACTCGCTTGAGTTTTCTTTTGCCTAAATTGAAAAGAAAAAACGCTTTGAGTTTTCACCTTAATGCCTTATAGGGGTTTTCTTTCATCTTAGTTGGGGACAAACTCAAAAGACAATTTATGATGTTACATGTATGGTAAATTTATGCAGTTGAGAGATGACTTAGGCCATTGTCATTGTCTTAGATGGCCTATTTGTGTAACATGAGGACTTTGTGCTCCATGAATTTCTATTTTACGAATATGCAATTCTAACTTTTATAGGAAATTAAATTCCAAAGGATAATTCAGTTGACTTAGGACCACGGTTTGCATCCGGAAGTTGTAGGTTTGAAACTGCACTATCACACTGGTGCTTCACAAGAGTTTATGCGGCTTCCCTCTAGGCCTGGAGGGATTAGTCCAACTCAAAGGATTGGGAACCTCAGTAAGAAAAAAAAAACTTTTATAGGAATTGAAAATCCAATTTACCACTCTATATGTTATTTTTTCTTCTTTTAGTAAAAAATGCGCGATATGCTAGAGAATTCTTTGGATACTCTATTTTGTTTTTTTGTTCTATCTTCAAATATTAAGCACAATCTACATACCTCCTTTTATCAATTGGAGCCTTAGTCACCGCTAGATTTAATCACAATAAGGTTGTAAGATATAGAGTTATCCTAGCACTCCGAATTCACATCCAACCCTAATAATTTTTGGCTTTTTTATTTTTTATTGCCATCGATTTCGGTGAGCTCTAAATAAGATTCAGCCGTTTTTCAAGAGGAAAGTAAAAAATTAAAAAAAATAAAATCAAACTTAAAAATATTTTAAAAAAAATAAAAAACATTTAGATTTTAGAACACATGCCTATTATTATGTACGGCTGTGATGCCTCTGCATATTCAAGTAAGAGTTTGGTTTAGCATGTCGGAACCTGGATCACGTACGCACCCAACGCCTAATCTGTCTCGTGTTAAACGATTTACGACCGTACACCATGAGTAATCGACGTGTCATATTCAATATTCACACATGCATTCTCTGTTGGGTCACCAACCCGTCCAAGAATGACCTGTGAATGTGATTTTGGAAAACCCAATCACCCTAAAAAACTCATCCATACTAGGGCACTAATCCACTGTCCAATGGTATTTTTGTCAAACATAAAGTTGACAGTTGATTTTGTTTTGAGCTAAAATGACAAAAAAGATCTACTTATGTCTTATCATTTAATGATAACCTTATTTGTCATATGTATTATATATTCATAGTATATTGTATTGGTCAAACATGGCTCCATCTATATTTTGAGAACAGAGAAACATGTATCTTGGTTTCTTTTTATTGGTAAAAATGTATCTTGGTGAAACAATATAATTAATATCATGCATTCATCTATATCATCCAAATGCAAAGTATCACCATAATGGGATGCCAGCCAATTTACAAGTGATGAATTTGATGAAGATCAGTGACCAAGTTCCCTTGAAATCATGTATCTGTAAGATTTTTCTCATGTTCATTTTTGAGCTAAATAGAGTAAATAAAGGTCAAAGCTCACTACGTATTAACACCTAAATCCAAAATTAGAAGCTTACAACTAGGGACACTTAGACACTTAACCTGATCTAATCTATAGCTCGCTATTCGCTTGCATGACTCTATATAAATTATCAAATGAAGTAAATCACTGATCTTTTGAGAAAATCAATAGATCCTGACAATAATTATTTGGTTGAGGGCTTGCATGATGAAACATAATTGAGCTTTTGTGAAATACATCACCTAATTAGTATGCAAGGTAATCTTCCATTTTATTGGCTTTAAGGTCTTGATGGGGCCCCTGGCAACCCACCATCGGTCACTTACCTGCAAGAGGAAAGAAATAGGTACAATGCATCACTAGAACTTCTTGCAAGTTGCCATCTATTCGTACCATTAGTTGAACCCTTACATCCTGTGAAAATGAAATGGAAAAAGAAAAATAAAATAAAATAAAATGTAAAGGTACATTAGTTCAGCAGCTATATAATCTTATTATAATGCTTAAATCTAATATTAAGCATACATAAGTATCTTCTAAAAAACCAAAGAGCATACATAAATATCTCTCCCAACATTTTCATTCAAAAAACAATGTTTCATAATAATCACAACATGAAAATCTCCAGAATTATGATTAATAATAATAATAACAACAACAACAACAACTTGGGTTTAACATTTTCATTCATTTGCTCCAGTAAGCCCCAGGATGGCGATTGTTGATCTATTGCTTATATCCAGCATGCGCTTGTTGGTATTCTATGGAGTTATGTGCAATCTCTGGTTGATGGTGCAATTGAGTATGCATTGCATTACTACATATATAGCCATCTTCGATATATTAATTAGATTTTATACATATACATATTCGAGTTATTGCAATCAAAGCAAATTCTAGCATGCTGAAGAATTTAAAGGATCTAGGTCTTTCTCCCTGTCCTTTCGATTTCGGGCTAGATAGTTGGGACTAAAGTTTCAGCACTTGGAAATGGTTCAGCTTTATGCTATCACGAGCACGGGCGGAACTAAGGGCTCTCCCTGAATTTCGAAACACAAGAAAACCGGCCTCATTCCTAAGGAAAATTTTCAAATAAAGCATTAATTTTTTGCCTTATTAAAAAAAAGGACATAAGTTCCAAAACTTTTCAAATTAGTCCATAAGTTTTTCAATAAATTTTCAATTAAGGACATCAGGTAATTTAAAGATAGTTTGTGGCGACTTTTTCCCTCATTTTTTTTTAAAATACCCAAATTACCCTTCATTTAAAGCAAAAACATGTTTTTGCAGCCACAACATGCAGCCAATCACCATGGGGATGTCAATTGTCTTCAATCACCGTAAGGACGCTGATGAAGAAAACGAAGAGAATATAGAGAAACTCAAGGAGGGTTTTATTTCAATGAAGGGTAATATAAGTTGTTTTAAAAAATTGAGAGAAAAGTAGTCAGCAAAATATCTTTAAATGGACATAAGTCTTTAATTGAAAACTTCTTGGAAAACTTATGGACTAATTCAAAAAGTTTTAAAACTTGTATCCTTTTTTAAGTAAGGCAAAAACTTTAGATCTTATTTAAAATTCTCCCTTATTCTTAATGCGAATTTCAGAAATTTCTCATTTTGTTCCCTCCAAGAAACCTTTATTTTCATAATAGTCCCTCAAAGGTTTTTTTCTAGTTTCGCCCTTGATCACAAGTAGTGGGGGCCCTCACATTTAGGCTGTTGGAATTGGATATGGATGTGTGGTCCTCACCGTTACTTTTACAGTACCATGAGCTTTACTCTCATAGGAGCATCTATCTCTCTATGTGTGTATATATATATATCAGTACTAGACAACGCCCAAATATTTTTTATAATAAACATGCCCCTCCTACCTGGGCCGATTGGGATGATGACCATGGAAGTACATTTGATGGAAAAATTTATATGAGAGCTACCTACATGGAAAATCTTGACTCCATAAAATCATCCCTTTGATCCATTGCCCTAAAACTTAATGATTTTAGAGGCTTGATTTTCTTATGATTTTGATCCAATGGAGAAAAAAGTTGGATGAGCGTCAAATCTGGATTGTGACTATTCATGGGGGGGTAGTATGTGTGAAAAGATTAGATTGAGTCAAGATAGGCTCCATATATATATATATATATATGGGATTTTAAAGAGGGGTATTTTTGGAGAATCACCTATATACATATGGTATATATATTTTGTGTGCGTCCCATATTCCTAAATGAACTTTACATGCGTCAAGCCCCGATGTCGGAATGAATCCAAATAGGCCCCATGAGCTGAACCGCATAAGCACAATATATTTTTTCTCTTTGGTGAAAGTTCCACATTGACAGTAGGGGCCCACGTACAATAATACCATGAATTCTTATACATATATTTTGGAGTTGTCATAAACGCACCAATGATCAAGATAGTATGTGGTGCTTCACGATTTCCTCGCATGGGATCCAACGGTCCCCATGGGGGACCGTGCCACCGCCTGGTCTCAGAATCGGGCGGTGTAGAGTTTTTCTAAAAATAAACTAATGTCACACCTGGATGTTTGACATATAAAGACCATTTGTGTGCTGCGCGGTGCACAGAAACCTTCCTCAGTCAGCCTACAATAACGCAGCACGCCTACAGAAATGCAAACAACACATACAATACAATGGGACACCAAACAGCTTACACCAAAATTAATTTATTAGTTATCAGCCTGTCTAACTTATTAATCAAAACTAGGAATTACAACCCTCTACACTTTGTTGAGGTTGGGTTGGCCCGACCTGCGTAATTTGTATAGATTTTTAAAAATAAATGTGTTTGGGTGAACTCAATCTAACAACCATTAGGATGTGAAAGATAAACACAACCACTAGGCTACCTGACTTTTGTATACGAATATTTATTCAAACAATATTAAAACTAGTTAGATGAGGATGTGAATTTAACCACGAATATTAAACTATTAGTTACATTAGGATGAGAACTTAACCACTTTAGATGATGAGGAGAAGCTAACACCTTTTTTATCCAACTTTTCACTCTTTCATTCAAACAACCTGAAATATAAAAAGAAACATATCATGTCCTTTTTTCTACTCATTTTTTAGCCAAATTGAAATGCCATGGTTAAGGATATTTCAATTGAGATGGCAAACTCAATTTCTATTTTTTGGCTTAATTATCATACTTTAAACGAGAACTTAGCGCGGTTAAATATTTCTACCTTTATCAACAAACATTTCAAGTCTTCCAAATGACCCACCATGAAACCACAACCTTGGACTTCATTTTATTTAGATTTGCATCAATTTCTTTATTTTTTAGTTATGGGTTTTTAGTCTTAGTCAATAATTCTCATTATCTTTATCATGGTTACATATTTTTTACTTCTTTTTCTTAGTGTTCATATCAATGTAAATATATGGCTTCATGTGATATGATCGAGAGTGGAGTTATAGGTACATATGACGAGATTATATTGAACATAAATGACTGAATTATGAACATATTCCTGTGTTTAATTCTGAGCTTTCCAACCTATAAAGAATCTCAACTTTTCAAATGCTCAGGGGTTCTTGAACATAGATGAATCCAGGTAGGGAATTTCATTTGAGATTCTCAAATATCTCTGAAGACAACAAAATTAGTGAAGGCAAGGGGGCAAATTTAGTGAAGGTAAATGTGTCACACCAAAACATTCCCCTTATTATTTCTCCCCAAAAACACATTGTCCCTCATTATTAGTGTGACTAATTTATACTAAAGTCCTACCTTACCAAGTTATGTAAGTGTTTTTTTTATTAGAAAATGCCTAGGGTTGTTAGTTGGCTGGGAATTAGATTTTTATAAATTAAAAAATATATAAAAAAATAGTTTTTTTTGGCGGGCCAGGCGGGCCGTGCGGGCCGATCCTGGCGGGCTTGGCGGGCCGCAGGGGCTGGCCTACTAGGCTGGCAGGCCTGGCGGGCCGTGCCTAACGGGCCTGCACAGCTCGGCCCAGCACGGCCTGCGTCATGGGCCGTGCCCAGTGGGCCGTGCCATGCCACGACCCGTTGACTAGAGGGCCGTGCCGACACGGCCCACTTGACATCTTTACACCAAGGGTCAACCAATGCCACCAATGGCTTTGATGTGCCTTACAGTGTATATCGGGTGCTAACAGCATGAGTCAATCCACCGGGGCAGCCCACGGGCATATTGCATACAAAGTAGAAAACTGTGCCGAACATGATCTCCCTCCTCTAAGGAATTGTGTGGGGAGATTTTGAAGACACTAAGATTATGCGAATCTCGGCTGTAAGATGTCAATTAGCACGCCCACGTGCCATCCAGACACACCTCGGCCGCCGAGATAAAGGCCTCAGCCGAAACCAGACTGATTTTGGCAGCCCATGCCGAGCTCGGCTACCAAGGTTAACCTTGGTTGTGCGCCTGACCCCGGCCGAAGAAGCCGGGACGGAAGCCAAGATGAAGAAAAACCCTGGTCTCGCCCCCACACCCGCCACGTCATCAGACACGTGGCAGAATAGGGGCGCGAGCCAGTAGAACAGATGGGCCATCCCAGTCGTCCACAATCTTCGCCAGATCGCTGAAAAGGTGACATCCAGCGGCAGTAGCCAAATCAGGGCAGAGCCCCAGGATGGATCCGATGGGACCTCTACCGCCAAAGGCGGGCGACGCGATCAGGCCCAACATGACATGCATTTAATGCAATGTGGGCTGATCGGACTGGCAATAAATGCTTTGTGGGCTGTGATGGACCCGCATTTATTACTTTGTGGGCTAATGAGTACATCCCTGTTAAATCTGGGGACCCACTCCAAGATATCAGGCGGAGTCCTCTATAAATAGAATAACACTCCATAACAAAGGTACGCAAGACACCCTCACTAGAGCTGTTACTCTGCCACTCTTCTCCCTCTCCTTCCTTTGTTCAGTTCATACACTAACTTAGGCATCGGAGAGCCTTGCGCCACTCAGGCCAGGGTCCTCTGATCGTTTGTTCTTCCCCTTTCAGGTTTTGAGGCAACTGACCTTCATTATATGTTTGGATAAGTCCTTTCAGGCACCCCATAATCTTGTGAGTTACATTTTCTGCACTTACAATTACTCGAGCCTTCGTCGTGGGCCCGACTGCGCTTTTCGTCCAGAAAGGTCCGCAAATGGTCGCGGGAGGAAGGGATTGCCTTGCTCTGGGCGGCTCTCTTCTCGCCTTGGCGCCCGGAGGGCTGCCTTAACGAGGTAGCTCCTGCTTCTCTTAATTTCTGCTGGAGCTGGCGGATTAACTTCTCCTCCTGTCTGGGTGACCTCTCCCTGAAGTGGTTCTGCGCCCTCCCAGAGAAATCTATCTCGAGTTTGAGATAGCTCCAGCTCTCCTTCTTGAAGAAGTTTCAGGCCTACAATGTCGTCCCCAAGACTGATGCTGATATACTGGCTCTGAAGAGGAACCAGGACAAGTGCATATGGCGGAGCTCGAAAGGGGGCTGGACGAGATCGGCCGAGACCTTGAGAAGAGAGCATTGAAGATCTAGCCGAAGTCAGGATTGATCCACTCGACCCAGACAGATTCTTCCTGCTCGGCAGCCTGCTTCCCGACCCCGAGAGAACCGAGCTCTCGAGATTCTTGATGCAGAACAGGGATGTCTTCGCATGGACTCCGAGTGAAATGCCTGGGATCAACCCTGAAGTTATGTGCCACAAGCTGAATGTAGATCCCAGCCACAAGCCAGTGGTGCAGAAGGCCCGCAGAATAGGACTACAGCAGACAGAAGCCGTGGTCGAGGAGGTCGACAGGTTACTGGAGGCAGACGCAATCAGGGAAGTCCAGTACCAGGTCTGGCTAGCCAATACGGTGGTGGTCAAGAAGAAAATCGGCAAGTGGAGGGTGTGCGTCGATTTCACCGACCTCAACAAAGCTTGCCCGAAGGACAGCGTCCCACTTCCGAAAATTGATCAAATGATCGACGCCACTGCTAGCCATGATGGGATGAGCTTCCTCGATGCTTACCGAGGCTACCACCAGATCCCGATGTTTGAGCCGGACGAGGAGAAGACTGCATTCATAACCACCCACGGCACTTACTGTTACAAGGTGATGCCCTTTAGATTGAAGAACGCGGGGGCAACCTACCAGCTTCCCCTCACGAAGATGTTTCAGGCTCAGCTTGGCAAAACCGTCGAAGTATACATTGACGACATGGTCGTCAAATCCAAGCAGTCTCACAACCACCTGGCGGACCTGGCTCAAGTCTTCGGCATCCTCAGAGAATTCAAGCTCAAGTTGAACGCCTCCAAATGCACTTTCGGCATTGCTTCTGGCAAATTCCTCGGAAGTCTAGTAACGCGGAAGGGGATAGAGGTCAACCCAGACCAGATCACGGTGATCTTGGGAATCCAGAGCCCGACTACTACCAAGGAGGTCCAAAAGCTAACTGGCATGGCCGCAGCACTCAACCAATTCATCAGCCGATCATCAGATAAGTGCCGGCCTTTCTTTCAACTTCTAAGGAAAAACTTAAAATTTCAATGGACCCCTGAGTGCGACCAAGCGTTGCAAGCACTCAAAACTTATCTTTCTTCACCACCTTTGCTCTCTACGCCAACTCAGGGGGAGACATTGTATTTTTATCTAGCGGTCTCGAATCACGCAGTGAGCTCCGTCCTCGTCAGAGAGGACGATGAAATACAATAACCAATCTACTATACGAGTAAGATCCTCCTTGATGCCGAGACCAGATACCTTTTTGCTTGAGAAGCTCGCGCTGGCACTCGTCAGTGCCTCATCGAGGTCGACCAACTTTCTCAGAGCCAAGTCCTTAACTCGGCATGGAGAGTCTTTGTCGACGGCTCGTCTACCTCCAAGAGAGCTGGCGCGGGCATAGTTCTCCAATCGCCAGAAGGACTGGTCATAGAACAAGCCTTGACCTTGGACTTCAAAGAAACGAACAACGAATCTGAATACGAAGCTCTGATTGCAGGACTGAACAGCACCCGAATCCTCGGAGCCCGGCAATTGGTGGTCTTCAGTGATTCACAACTGGTAACTAGCCAGCTAACTGGAGACTACCAAGCCCGAGACGACAGGATGGCGGCCTACTTAGCCCTCGTAAAGAAACTGCTCGCTCATTTCCAGACAGTCGAGGTCAAACAGATCTCCAGAGATACTAACACGCACGCTGATGAGCTCGCAAACCTGGCATCCGCAGTCGAAGCAGGAAAGAAAAGAACCATTGAGGTTGGGTCGATACCGAGATCAAGCTTAGAGCTCCATCCATCTCGGCAGGTTCTGTGCCATGATCTCGGCCCAAGCTGGATGGACCCGATTATTTCTTACCTCAAGGACAATCAGCTCCCCGAAGACAATAATGAAGCTCACCGAATCAGACTCAAGGCAGCTCGATTCTGGCTATCCACTGAAGCCAAGCTCTACAGAAAATCCTTCACAGGTCCCTACCTCCAATGCATCCATCCAAGTAAGGTTGACGACTTTTTGTTTGAGATCCACGAAGGAGTCTGCGGAAGTCACATCGGAGGACGGTCGCTAGCCTACTGAGCTATAAGCCAAGGTTACTGGTGGCCGTATATGCAGAATGACGTGCAGGTATACGCCAGGAAGTGCGAAAAATGCCATAAGTTCTCCCATTCCCTTCATCAGCCAGCACAGGATCTAAGCCCCCTCTCTAGTCTATGGCCCTTTGCCCAATGGGGGCTGGACATTGTGGGACCTCTCCACTGGGCTCCAGGAAACAAATGATGGCTGATAGTTGGCATAGATTATTTCACAAAGTGGGTGAAAGCTGAACCGCTGTCCTCCATCACTGAGAGGGACTCCAAGAATTTCGTATGGAAGAACATCATAACAAGGTTCGGCATCCCCAGGACCCTGATCTCAGACAACGAGACTCAGTTCGACTCCAACTTCTTCAGAGACTTCTGCCAAAGGCATGGCATCAGGAACCGCTACTCCACCCCAGCGTACCCGCAAAGCAATGGTCAGGCCGAAATTTTTAACAAAGTACTGCTTGACGGCCTGAAAAAGCGAGTTGACCGGGCGAAAGGAAGATGGGTAGAGGATCTCCCCAGCGTATTATGGGCGTACGGGACAACCCCGAGGTGTTCCACTTCGGCGACACCTTTCTCCCTGGCTTATGGAATGGAAGCAGTCATTCCCTTGGAAATTGGCCTCCCTACCCTGAGAACAGAGATTGTCGACCAAGGCCGAAACGAGATGAACCTGGCAATGGAGATGGACCTGGCCGACGAGCGCCGAGAAGCGGCGGCCATACGACTGGCCGACTACCATCAATGGCTAGCCAGAGAGTACAATGAAAGAGTCAAGGAAAGGAGTTTCTCAGTAGGAGAACTAGTCCTGAAGAAGACCCTCCCGGCTGACAGAGATCCAAACGAAGGCAAACTAGCCCTGAACTGGCATGGCCCGTTCAGGATGGTTTCGGTAGCAGGGCGATCTTCCTACAAACTCGAAGACTTAGAAGGCAGGTAGTTGCCGAGACCATGGAATGCATCCCACTTAAAGAAGTTCTTTTTCTAAGATGTAATGAGAATATCATGATTAACAAAAGCAGCTTTCGCCCTGTCGTCAATCTGTGCCACCTTATTTGAGTTCGGCTTCACGGGTTCATACACCCTGGGACTGACCTCGGGTTCATACACCCAATCTTTCCTAAACTTTGGGTTCACACACCCAGGGACTGACTTAGGTTTCATACACCCAGTCGCTCCTAAAACTCTGGGTTCATACACCCTGGGACTGACATCGGGTTCATACACACAGTCTTCCCTAAACTTTGGGTTCATGTACCCAGGGACTGACTTAGGGTTCATACACCCGGTCACTCCTAAAACTCTGGGTTCATACACCCTGGGACTGACCTCGGGTTCATACACTCAGTCTTCCCTAAACTTTGGGTTCACGCACCCAGGGACTGACTTAGGGTTCATACACCCAGTCGCTCCTAAAACTCTGGGTTCATACAACCTGGGACTGACCTCGGGTTCATACACCCAGTCTTCCCTAAACTTTGGGTTCACGCACACAGGGACTGACTTAGGGTTCATACACCCAGTCGCTCCTAAAACTCTGGGTTCATACACCCTGGGACTGACCTCGGCTTCATACACCCAGTCTTCCCTAAACTTTGGGTTCACGCACCCAGGGACTGACTTAGGGTTCATACACCCAGTCGCTCCCAAAACTCTGGTTTCATACACCCCCTGAGATCGATCCCGGACCCAAGCTTGCACAGCCGAGATCCTCAAAATTCTGGGCTCATCTCGGCCAATAGCTGTCTTTAAAGGACGAAGCAGTGCAAGCACAGAAGTGCAGAAAAGTAGCACAGAAGTGCAGAAAAGCAGCACAGAAATGTAGAAAAAAGCAGTAAAGTGCAGGAAAAAGCAGAAAAATGCAGAGCTACAGGAGACACTGTCCATTTGGATTAAAAACTTCATTTTTATTAAATGTAATTTCCTCATTACATGGGTTGCAGAAAAGAAAAGCAAAATACAGTAAGGAGGCTCGCAGTCCTCTAAAAATAGAAAAGGAAAGGAAGCTTGGAGACTGATCTTCACTGGTCCTTAGTTTGGAGACTCTGATATTCATTAATCCTCAGCCCGGAGGCTTCTTGATCTGGTCCTGAATGCCACACAAGACCCTGCAGGATCAAGTCTGCAACCAACTCCCAGCCGCATCGACAGGAGTTGATCTCCTCGCAGTCGCATAGGCAGGAGTTGGTCATGGACCCGCGTTCAGAGAGTGCGTGGTCCATGGCATCCAGATTCAGAGACCGCGCAGACCACGACCGCCAGGGACAGCCCCTCTCGGAGGAAGTTGCCTTTAGTCGCAGAGGGTTCGTTCAGAACAAAGACTTCTAAACGACTCCTAAAAGGTGAAACTGCCAGAGTGTCTGGCAGAGGCAGACGGTTACTCATGGCTATAGAGGATGAAAAGAAGGGCCACTGGTTCAGATTTCTTTTTTACTCTCCCATGGAAGACTTACCCCCCCTTATTTATAGGGGGAAGGAGGGCTCAGTACTCAAAGAAATTTATGAGGCGATGTCTCCCATACCTCGCGTGGAGCGCATGTTCCCTATGAATTGACCGACGGACCCGATGGCGACAAGTGGAGCCAACTGCTCGTTTTCCGTATCGGCCTTACCGCTGTATTTATTGCTATTTATGAGCCTCGGAATGCGGGATATTAGGGCAGATAACCATGAAAACCGCTAGGTATCCTCTTTCCAACTCAGAACTCTCATGTCACAGCATTCAGCCGGACTCAAACATAAAGAAGCCGAACTCAAAAAGAAGAAAGAAGAAAGCTCAATTGAACAACTTGGCTTTTCATTTAAAGGAAAAAGAGATTACAAGCTGATTCACATTACATTTCAAAGAGTGAAAAGGCTACAATCTGAAAGCAGAAAATACAGTGTTTAAAAGCTGCAGGAACTTCGGCGACTTGGTCAGCGCCCTCATTGCTTTTCCGAAGGACCGGCGGTCTCGGCAGCACCCATGACCGTCTCTGGAGCATCACTTGAAGGAGGGGCAGACGAAGCGTCGCCCGCTGGAGGGGCAGATGGAGCACCGCCCGATGGAGGAACAGATGGAGCGCCGTTTAAAAGAGGGTCAGCAGCAGACTTGGGCACTCTCCGTCAGTGGAGCAGGACTCGGTTCGGGTTTGGGGCCAGAGTACTTCGGCAGGTTCTGATAGACCGAATGATCTTCAGGAACTCCCGCCTCTTTTAGAGCAGCCCGGCAGCCCTCCTCAAACAGAATGAAGGTTATCTCTTCCACCTGCCTTTCATATTCCTCCGTGGCCTGATCTACTCCCCTCTGAAAGGCGGCTTGGGCTTCGGCCTGCAGTGAGGACTTGAGGTCATAATTCTCCTTTTGTAGCCGCTCCACTTCGGCATGCTGAGCTGTCAGTCTGGCGTTTTTCCTTTGAAGCCTCTCCACTTCAGCACGATTAGCGAGCACTTCGGCACGCTGCCTCATCGATTCTGCCGCCGACTCTACCTTCAGTTTCGCCAGCTCAATCTCTAGCTCGGCCAGCCTTTTCGTCTTCACCCAGATCTCACCCCTCAGCTGGTTGGTCGTCGATGTGAGATCGGTGATGCTGACCAGTGCCACCTCCAGTTGTGCATTCAGCTCGGCGTGGCTCTTCTTCAAGTACGCCAGCTCCTTCCTCAGCTTTTCCCTCTCGAACTCCAGTTGAGTGATCCTAGAGACGTTTTTGTCGCTCCTTTTGGCCACCAACTAAAGCCTCTGTACATTCTGCAAAAGAAAATGAATCAGACGGGGGCAGCCAGAATAAAGTACATCAGAAGTGCATCAAGAATACTTATAAGGAGAGCAGCCTGGATCGCCGAGGCCAGCAGATTCTCGTTGTCGAACTTCGCGTGCTGCTCCATGTCACGCGAAAGGGCACAGGCTTTGGCAAGAGCCCCGATGATGAGAGGGTTTCCCAATACCCGGCCCTCCACATTTAAGGGCCTCCCGGGCTGAGTCTCCAGCCTCGGCCTCCACGTCGCCGGGGCGGCGCGAGGTCCGGAGGCCGATCCGGACCCTTGCCCTGAAGGAACACTGAGATCGCGAACCGTCTCGGCAACAGCCCTGCTCGCTGGCGCACTCTTTTCAGGGGGAGCCTTACCTCCAAGAGCGCGCGCTGGCGTCTTGCCTTTAAGGGCTTGATCGGCCCCCGAGTCTTTCTCCCCCACCTTGGACTTCTTTCTTGGAGAAGAACCGTCCCTCGTACGATCCGGAGAGCGTCTTCGCGCTCCCTCGCTCAGTGTAATGACGAGGGCGAAAGAAACGGCAACACCTCCCGAGCCTGAAGCCATGCGGGTACTAGCAGAGGAAAGCGTTGCGGAAGATGAAGACCCGCGCCTGAACTTGGCCGCCAGATCCTTGGTTCCTGGCACGCGCGAGCTACCTTCCATCATCTCTTCTTGGTCGGATGTGTAAGCCTCCACAGCCTCCCTTAAACTTGAAGGCCCCGAGCTGGTCGACGCAGACGCTTCGGCACCAAATACAGCTCAGCTAGTAACCGGATCAGTCAGAGGGATACCCCCGTGCACAGCCAAGGTAACGGAGGGGAAAACAGACTGCAGCTCGTCCTCCGGTGTTGCTCCGACCCTCTTGTAGTGGCCGCGATACCTCTGTGCATAGCCTAGCATTTTCCAGGCCGACCTATTCTCGTGCTCGACATACTTTTCGACCTTTTTGTGGTCGGCGACATTCTTCTTCCAACCGTCGCTCGCCGCTCGGCGCTGCCTCTCTCTCAGTTCTGCACGACAAAAAGAAAAGTTATCAGTTCGGCAATATAAAGAAAGGACAAAATGAGGCAAAATGGAGGGGCGATGTTTACTTGGGACAGCCCCGAGATGGCGAGGGACCCTGAGCGTCCTATCCTCACCGGCGCCGAGCTCCCAATCCCCCGAGACGTAGAATAGGTCATCCTCGGCGTTCTTACCCGTATCCTCCAAGGTCAGGACGAAGCCCTTTCGGAGCTGCTTCACTCGAAGATAGTAGTTACCTCCCCCGACCTTACAGATGTCGTACAAATCCCCGATGTCGTGGACACCAAGGTTGATCCACAGAATCTCGTTTAATTTCGCCGTGCCCATGATAACTTTGTAGCCGTTGGGCATCAACTGGTAAGGGGCAATGGACCAGGCGCTAAGGCAGGCCCTAAGCAGGGGATGCAGGGGAAATCTAACCCCGCCCTCGATCACAGAAATTAAGGGAACGACATCCAGCTGCTGGACCAACAGTGCAGGGCATGGTCGCAGGGAGTCGCCGGCCTAAGGCGGACCCCCTCCGGAATATTATACGCCCCCTAAACCTAGCTATACCCTCAGGCGTCTCTAACTGAAACCTAGGACTGGCCATTTCTACAGCCTAGAAGAAGAAGGCGAAAAGAAAAACCCTAAGGGAAAAACCCTAAAAATACAGGGGCACGAAGTCACTTACTGGAAAAGAAGGGCGAGTCAGGAGCAGGAATCAGCCTGGGCACGCCTTGCGGTCGTCCTCGCCCGAGCCTATGGGAAGGTCTTGAGAAGAAAGACGAAGACCAGAACAAGGATCAAAAGCGGAAGTAAAGAAAATCAGAAGAGAGGATGAAGAAAGTGGAACAGAGGAAGACGACCCTATTTATAAGGGAAGGAAGCCCTCCTTGGGCGCCATATAAGAATTCAAAAGGACAGCGTCGCGATCCACGCCAGTCTCATCAATTTGACGGCACAATTAGTAAGGAAGCGACACGTATAGCTCCCGGTTCGTTTCCCGGGGTGAACAAGACGCGACATTGATTGCCTCGAAGAAATCGAAGCGGTGCCGAGCAATGATCGAACAACTCCAGACGAACTCTCTAGCTTCCAACCTCTAAAGGCTAGGGCCCCTAAAGAGTCACAAGCTAGGGGCAATTGAGTGGGGAGATTTCCAAGACACTAAGATTACTCTGATCTTGGCTGTAAGATGTCAATTAACACGCCCATGTGCCATCCAGACACACCTCGGCCGCCGGGATAAAGGCCTCAGCCGAAACCAGACTGACTTCGGCAGCCCATGCCGAGCTCGACTACCAAGGTAAACCTTGGCTGTGCGCCTGACCCCGGCCGAAGAAGCCGGGACGGAAGCCAAGATGAAGAAAAACCTTGGTCTCGCCCCCACACCCGCCACGTCATCAGACACGTGGCAGAATAGGGGCGCGAGCCAGTGGAACAGATGGGCCATCCCAGCCGTCCACAATCTTCGCCAGATCGCTGACAAGGCGTCATCCAGCGGCCGTAGCCAAATCAGGGCAAAGCCCGAGGATGGATCCGATGGGACCTCTACCGCCAAAGGCGGGCGACGCGATCAGGCCCAACATGACATGCATTTAATGCAATGTGGGCTGATCAGACTGGCAATAAATGCTTTGTGGACTGTGATGGACCCACATTTATTCCTATGTGGGCTAATGAGAACAACCCTGTTAAATCTGGGGACCCACTCCAAGATATCAGGCGGAGTCCTCTATAAATAGAATAACACTCCATAACAAAGGTACGCAAGACACCCTCACTAGAGCTATTACTCTGCCATTCTTCTCCCTCTCCTTCCTTTGTTCAGTTCATACACTAACTTAGGCATCGGAGAGACTTGCGCCACTCAGGCCAGGGTCCTCTGACCGTTTGTTCTTCCCCTTTCAGGCTTTGAGGCAGTTGACCTTCATTATATGTTTGGATAAGTCCTTTCAGGCACCCCATAATCCTGTGAGTTACATTTTCTGCACTTACAGGAATAAATGTATGTGATTGAGGAATCACACCGGGCTGGTTGTTTATGCACCATCGTGCACACAAGAGTCGTTTTCTGCCATGCACCGAACTCCACGTTGGAAGATGGATTTGATACAACTTGAACAATGGGAGAAACACACTAGCTACAGCTTAACTATAAATTGCACTAAGAATAAGAACCCATTTTATAAATCTTACACAAATACACTATTACAAAGGAACACACTTTAAGCCTACACACTTACAAGAAAAAGACTCTCACTTCACTTCTACTCAATACACTCGCTCACTACAAAGGGCACTCACTACACCCTATTGTGCGCTCACAATTCACACTTCTATGTGTCTCACTTACTTGACTTCACTCTGCTGTGCTCTTCTCACTTCTTTTCAGTGTCTTCACTTGACTTGAGTTACAAATGAGGCAAGACCTCATATTTATAGTTGTGGCTAGGTCATTGGGGAGACCTCATGTGGATGGGAGTGGTCCACGTGGATCACTTGTTCACCATTCTTTATGTCGGCTTGTGATTTCTCTAGAATGGGATTTCGCTGGAATAGGTGCTAGACTTTTCTAGACTTCTAGACCACATGAAGTCACATGGACTTGAGAATAAGGATTGGAGAGGACTCTTCTAGAGACTTTGGAGAGTGTGATATATTTATACAAGTGTTTGACTAACATTACTCCCCCTTAAACACTAACTCTCTTAATCTTCTATACTGAGAGTACTCTTCATGCCCAGCTTTGTCTTTAATCTTGTGAATGTTTCTGTTGGTAAAACTTTGGTGAAGATGTCTGCCACTTGATCTGTTGGTAAAACTTAGTGAAGATGTCTGCCACTTGATCTGCAGTGTTGCAATATTCCAGCTTCACTGTTTTCAGCTTTACATGGTCTCTTATGAAATGTTACCTGATATCAATATGTTTGCTTCTTCCATGTTGCATTGGATTTTTGGCAAGTTTGATGGAAGAATTATTATCCACATATATAATTGTGGATTCTTCTTGCGGGTGACCGAACTCTTCAAGAAGATTCTTTAACCATATTGCTTCACAAACCGTTGATGATGCTGCTACATACTCAGCTTCACATGTGGATAATGCTACAATACTTTGCTTCTTGGAAACTCATGTAAAGGTTGTAGATCCAAGATAAAACACATACCCTTAGTGCTCTTTATTTCATCTTGATCACCTCCCCAGTCACTATCCGAATATCCATATAACTTTGCTTCATTGCCAAAGTCGTAGAAAAGACCAAGATCCATGGTACCTTTGATGTACCGTAAGATTCTTTTGGCTGCGACCCAGTGTGACTCCTTTGGCCTTTTCCATATATCGGCTTAAAAGTCTAACACCATAGTCAATGTCTGGCCTTGTGATTGTGAGATACCTTAGGCTTCCAATCAAGCTTTTGAATAATGTCGGATTAATGTCTCTTCCTTCTCCTTCTTTCGTCAGTCTCAGGCTTGTTGCTACAGGCATGCTTACAGAATTACAGTTGCTCATTCTGAATTTTTCAAGGAGTTCTTTAGCATATTTTTTCTGTGACATGGAAATGTCATCTTGTTGCTGCTTGACCTCTATACCCAACAAGAAGGACATTAGTCCACAGTCGGTCATTTGAACTCCTTGAACATAGCATGCTTAAATTCTTTAAACATCTAGGGGCTGTTCCCAGTTAATAGCAAGTCATCAACGTAGAGGCATGCTATGAGCATTTCTCCATGAATATTTCTCTTTATGTAGACTGAATTCTGATACAGGCATTTGGAGAACCCGCTTTCCTCTAGATAGCTGTCTATACGGGCCTGCTTTAGCCCATATAAAGCTTTCTTTAAGCGGTATACTTTTTGCTCCTCTCCTTTTACTATAAAGCCTTCTGGCTGTTCTACATATACTTCTTCATCAAGTATACCATTTAGGAATGCTGACTTAACATCTAGTTGGTATAATTTCCAACTATGATGTGCTGCAAGAGAGATAAGTATTCTTACCGTATCAAGTCAGGCGACAGGAGCAAAGACTTCTTCATAATCCACGCCATATTGCTGTTTGTAGCCTTTAGGTACAAGCCTTGCCTTATGTAAGACCCCGACCCGAGAGACCCCGTTTAGAGTTGATTAAGTTGTGTTTTAGTTTTCAGTGTGTTTCGTGGTTTTGGGTTAGTTGGGGATTAGAATAGCTTTTATAATAGCTTTGGGGAATTTGGAGAGCCTTTTGATGTGTGGGACCCTTTGGGGGTTCTTATTACGAATTGTGTGAGATTGGGGGTTTACCGATGATTTCCAAGGATCGTGTTTTTAAACCCATTGGATTTATCTTGTTAATCCCTACAACTTCCACGTTGACATCGTTTTCGTTTGAAGACCTTAAACCCGATTTTTCACTAATTGAGGGCAAAATGGTCTTTTTACCCAAAATCTGGACACCGATTTCAATGTCACCAAAATGTGCAAAATATATACTTTTTGGAAACTAGAAATTTTGCCGATCAACTTTGTCTTCTTCGTCGAATTCGTTTGAAGCTCCGAAGACCATGTTTTGAGCCCGAGAAGTCTTTTAAGTTGTGGGCCCCACTCCCACTTACTATATATAGAAAGCTTCTTCTTCTTTTTCCCATTTCTGGCAAAAACCCTAGAGGAGAAGAAAAACCCCAGCCCTAAGGGTTTTTCCTTACCTTTTCTTGCCTCTTCATCTTCAATCCCCCACTAAGTCAGTGCTAATGGAAGATTAGTTACTATAATCTTCTTCCTCATCTCAAGGCCTTCGTTTTGACACCATTTTTGAAGAAAACCGCCCACTCCAAAACTTGCTTTGGACAACACCTTGCTTTTTGAAGAACTTCCTTGTAAGTGATCTTCCTAAAAGTTTTATAATCTTGTTTGTTAGGCCCTAGGGTAGCTCTATTTCAAGTATTGGAAGATTCCGTTTTGTTTTAATTAGTTTTGTTAATCTAGGGTTTGGATTTGGGGGTTTTTGTGTATAGGTGTTTGATTGTGGAATTAAGAGGTGATTAGAGCTCAATTGATTGCATTGGACCCAAGGCAAGTGGATGAAATGATTTTCATATGTTTTATCATGTTTTCTGCAAAATTCTTGATTTGTCTTCATTAATGGTTTTAATGATTTATCATGGTTGATGGTTTAAATGATTTATCATGGTTGATGGTTTAGTCTTATTGATTTTGAATGATGATTTGATGAGATAATAAGGCAAGGAACAGCCCAATTGTTTGTGAAGATATGTATGGAAGAAGGGGAAAGAAAGGAAATGGATTGGAGTTGGACAAGGGAAGAATTCAACCAAATGGGTTGAGATTCGCTACAGGACCGATCGATCGCCCGTCAGGTCCGATCGATCGGACTGTAAATAACTGAGAGGGTTCTCAGGACCGATCGATCGCCCGTCAGGTCCGATCGATCGGACTGTAAATAACTGAGAGGGTTCTCAGGACCGATCGATCGCCCGTCAGGTCCGATCGATCGGACTGTAAATAACTGAGAGGGTCTTCAGGACCGATCGATCGCCCTTCAGGTCCGATCGATCGGACTGAGATGAGATGAACTGTAATTAAGAGAGTTGTGGGACTATTTTTCCAGATTCATTCCAAGCCCATACTCAAGTCCAATTCAGCTCTATCCCTTATCTTCTTGATTGAAGACATTGAACCTGTATTGATGCATTTAAACCCATGAAAGATTGGGGTAAATTGTGAGGGGCTGTAGTGTGGAAGTATCATTTGGAGCCCCAATGTTATTCAAGGATGGGTAAGGTATTGTATGAAGTCCGAAGGAAGGAGGAAACCTCATCAGGGAGATTCCATGAGATTGTATAGATTGACCAATGTGGATAAGGACCCGGAATGTCCCTAACTCTTAAAGAGTACCAAAATTTCATCATAACTGACATACGGGACCCTATTCACACTGATCCAATTCTAGAAACTCCATTGTTAGCCTATAAAGGTGGGAAAACTATTTGTATTCGATTTTCAACTAAACTCCTATTTTGGGATTTCAAATCAACTTGATATGACTAGACTGTTCCAAGAATACTAGAAGGGATGTGTTTAGCTTTTGCTAACTTGTATATGGCGACGTGAGATGGATGTGTACTTGTGTCTATGGCACCCCGTTCTTGTATTATGCATATGATTTGATTTATCGTATTTGACCTATGAGTCGGCACCACTGAGCTTGGACGACCTCGTCGGTTTGATCCACCGACTTGGGGTTCCTTCCCCTCCTGATAGTCAGCTGCAGTCTGGAATATGCATAGTTTACCCGGTTCGCTACCGCGGTCCTGTATAGTATATATATATTATAGTATTTATCGTTGTTCCTCCTCACCTCGTGTGACTGAGGCCAATGATCCTGTTAGGGTATATGCTCTCTTCACTTCGGTGAAGGGAGGATCTAGCTTGTGGGGTTGCCATCTTGACAGTTTCCAAATCCTTGTTACCTTACATGATTTATCGCATATGTACTTCTTTTGAAATGATACATTGTCTTTTATAAAGTTCATTGTTTATCCATAAGTTTTCTTAACTCTTGCATAGCATCATTGTTTTATTATGGTTATGTCTTTTCACCCACCTGCCAGACCGTCGTGTCTGATCCATTTATTTTGGTACTCAGGTCCCGAGCTTATTGCCATTGAGGAGGAGCCAGAGGAGGCGGTCGGTGAACCGCAACGAGTGATTGAGTGGCAAGCCGATGATGTCATGTAGACATTCGGCCTTGCCTTGAGAACGATACACTTGGGAACTTGATATCTTTGTTTTAGGTTTCATTTGATCGTACGGTCTTTGTTGACCGTTATTTTGGGGGTTCTAATTAACTGATATTCTGTAAATATACTTAACTTTACTTTGGGGAAAATATGCTTGATCATTGCTCATCCTGTTATCTTGTTATGTTAACCATAAATCAGTCTTGTTCATTGGATTTGAATGGTATTAATATGGTTTACTACACGCTTCCGCAATCTTGAAAATGTGTTTGATATGGTTATAGGTGAGATGATATGTAAAGATAATCCTCACCGCGGAACCCTGTGGGAAATCACGTGCACGGATAAACATTCTTTTAATTCTGTGTGCGTTTTAGCCAAAGAGATGCACGTGGCGCGGCATCAACCCACCGTCCCGACTTCCCGGACTCGGATCCTTTTCCCCTTTCGGTCCGGGGTCGCGACACCTTATATCGATCAATCTCTCCATCGATCGTGCGCTTGATCTTGTACACCCACTTGACACCAATAGCTTTCTCGCTTAAAGGGAGTGTAGTAAGCTCCCAAGTGTCATTCTTTTCGATGGCGTGAATCTCTTCTTCCATGGCTCTTCTCTAATAATCTTCGTTCACTGCTTCTTGGAAGGTAAAAGGCTCATGGTCAGCAAAGAGACATAAGAGGTTGGTCTCTTCAGTTTCCTCATAAATGTCTCTTAGGCTTTTCATCTTGAATGGTGTGATGGAGGAGGAAGAGCTGCGAGATGATGAACTGGTATATGATGATCCATCTTGTCCTTCAGGACTTTTTCAAAGCGATGATGCTGTACGCGGAGATACGTCATCTTGTCGCGGGCCTTCATTATTTTGAGGATGTGTCTCTTGTTCTTCTATTTCAAGAGGCTTTTCTTGGGATGTGTTTTCTTCATTCCACCTACATGCCTCGTCTTCACTAAAGACTATATCTCTACTTACGTCCACCTTTTTAGTAAGTGGGTTGTAGAGTTTTTAGGCTTTAGACTCCTCACTGAATCCTATGAAGATACATTTCTCTCCACGATCATCAAGCTTCTTCCTCTTTGGCTCTGGTACTTGGGCATATGCAACACACCCAAATATTTTTAGATGGGCCACACTTGGTTTATGACCGCTCCATGCCTCTTACGGTGTCTTATTCCTGACACTTTTTGTAGGGCATCTATTGAGTAAGTAGGCTGTACACGCAACTGCTTCTACCCAATATTCTTTTGGCAGACCTTTTTCTTTAAGGATGGTCCTCGTCATATCGAGGATGGTGCGGTTTTTCCTTTCCGCTATTTCATTTTACTCCAGTGTATAGGCAGTTGTAAACTGATGCCTGATGCCCCACTGTCTGCAGTACTCTTGAAATTCTTTCGAGGTGTACTCCACACCTCTATCGGATCTAAGTGTCTTAATCTTACAACCACATTCTACTTCTGCACGGGCTTTGAAACTCTTGAAGGTGGTGAAGGCCGCTGACTTCTCTTTGATAAAGAATACCCAGAGCTTTCTACTGAAGTCGTCGATAAAAGTGATGATGTATCTCTTACCTCCAAGAGAAAGTGTCTCCAATGGTCCACAGATATGTGTGAACCAACTGCAATGGAACTTTGGCTCTCTATGATTTTCCTATTGGAAATGAGTTTCTTTGTTGCTTGCCAAGTGTGCATGCCTCACACACATGCTTAGGCTTTTCAATAGTAGGCAAGCCATGCACCATGTTTGGAGTGGATAATAGCTTGAGCCCATTGAAGTGAAGATGCCCATATCTAAGATGCCACTTCCATGACTCATTGTTTATAAGTCCATGGAAGAACTTCTCTAGCTTTGTGTTAAGATAGAGTGGGAACATGCGATTCTTCCCCATTTGGGCTCGAGCTATATGCCTTCCACATACATATCTCAATGACAAAGAGAGATTCTCCATGTGTATTACATGCCCCTTCTCTAAGAGTTGCCCAATACCGAGGATGTTGCTTTTCATGTAGGGCACATAATACACATTTGAAATATATGCAGGCACACCATCTTTCTGAGAAATCTTAATATTTTCCTTATCTTGTACAGGAAGCTTTGATGAGTCTCCGAGACTTACTTTTCCGCTGACATCTTCTGCAAGCTCTTCAAAGAGCTCCTTCTCCCTGCACATGTGGTTGCTCGCGATGGAATCCAGGTACCAGACATTTTCTTGGCCATAACGTTCCTCCTGTGCTAGGAGAACTATGGATAGTTCTTTTTCTTCATCTCTTGCTTCTGCGAAGTTAGATCGCTCCTCCCATTCAGTGGGTTTGCTCCAGCACTCTGAGGCAAAGTGTCCAAACTTGTTGCAGTTGTAGCATTAAACACTCCTTGAATTGCCACGACCACGGGTGAATTGTTGGTGCTCCTCGATTGAGATTGCCCTTGACTTTGAGGATTTGCTCCCCCTTTACCTCTGCCGCGATTGTTGTTTGTGCTACCGCCCCGCTTCGAACTTCCATGACCGGGCTTTTGCTCACTTAGAGTCAATTTTGACTCTAGTGCTTGTTCCAAGACCATAGAGCTACTATTCTTTTGCATACGTTGCTCATGGACTTGGAGTGATCCCATTAGCTCTTTTATTGAGAGAGTCTTTAAATCTTTGGACTCCTCAATAGCCACAATCACATGCTCGAATTTGGTTGTGAGGGATCTCAATGCTTTTTCTACAACTCGAATATCTTCTATCTTTTCACCATTTCTCTTCATTTGATTTACTATTACTAGCAATCGCGAGAAATAATCAGAGATAGACTCACCTTCTTTCATATGAGCAGCTTCAAACACTGCTCGGAGGGTTTTGCAGACGAACCCTCTTGACCCAATCAACACCTTTGAAGATAGTGCTAAGGGTCTCCCATGCTTTCTTGTTTGATGGTGCTTCAGCAATCTTTTCGAAGGTTGATTCATATACCCCTTGATAGAGTAGAAACAAGGCCTTCTTGTCTTTCTTGCTTTGATCCTTGAGTGCAACCTTCTGCTCCACGGTGTAGGCAGCTTTTTGCTCTATAGTGGGCTCCACGCATCCTTCGATGACAATCTCCCATAGATCCTGCGATCCGAATAACGCTTTCATCTGATACTCCAGTTCTCATAGTTCTCCTTCATCAGCTTCGGGATCTGGGGTTGAACCAAGCTTGAGGCCGTCTTGACTTGTAGGGGAACCGGGCTTTGATACCACTTTGTTGTAAGATGGCTTTGATACAACTTGAACAATGGGAGAAACATAGTAGCTACAGTTCACCTACAAATTGCACTAAGAATAAGAACTCGCTTTATAAATCTTACACAAATACACTATTACAAAGGAACACACTTTTAAGCCTACACACTAACAAGAATGAGACTCTCACCACACTTCTACTCAATACACTCACTCACTACAAAGGGCACTCACTCAACACTTCTCACTACACACTGCTGTGCACTCACACTTCACACTTCTGTCACACTGCTATGTTCTTCTCACTTCACTTCAGTGTCTTCACTTGACTTAAGTTACAAATGAGGCAAGGCCTCATATTTATAGATGTGGCTAGGTCGGTGGGGAGACCTCATGTGGATGGGAGTGGTCCATGTGGCTCACTTGTTCACCATGTTTTATGTCGGTTTCTGATTTCTCTAGAATAGGATTTCTCTGGAATGGGTGATGGACTTTTCTAGACTTCTAGACCACATGAAGTCACATGGGCTTTCTAGAAAACTTGAGAATAAGGATTGGAGAGGACTTTTCTAGAGACTTTGGAGAGTGTGATATATTTATACAAGTGTTTGACTAACACTCCATGCACCAACTACTTCGATCGATCGGTCTCGATCGTGTCCACATTTGCATCTGTCATTCTGTTTGTTGCTAGCAGCACATAGTCGATCGCACTACCAGTATGAAGCATAGGCACATCTGCCCGACCACTGCACCATGCTACCGCACAATGACCAACTCTTGCACACCGCTAGTCACACAACAATCATACAACACATGCCACATGCAACACAACACTGTTAGGCATCGCACCACACTGCATCAATGATTAAGGAGCAACGCCAATCCAAACCGAGGGGCCAACATGCTCTATTTAAGGCACCATAGCACAGTCCACATGCATCGATGGACTGTTTGTTCATTGGTTAGGCCTAGGAGCACCCTACCTACCTCACACACTACGCACTGACGTAGTGTCAACACTTTAGGGGCTTAACAAGCTACCCCCAAGCCTCGAACATCCTCGTCCATTTTTTAGTCAAGTATACCTTAACTTCCTTTCCAAATTGCCATAAAGTGGTTTCTTTCTCCTATGAAGCTTCACTCTCTTCAGCACCCTTCCATTGCACAAAGTAACTAGTCCTCCAATTCTTCTTGCTTTCACCCTTAGTTTTATCAGCCAAAATCTTATGGATTTGGTGTTCAAACCAAACCCGAATCCTAGGCGGTACCCACCGAGAAACATCTTGACTTGCATCACTTGGATCTTCATGGCAAGGCTTGAGAAAACTGACATGAAAGATTGGGTGTACCTTATTTCATCCAGGTAGCTTCAATATATATGCCAATTTCCCCACTTTCAACACAATCTCAAAAGAACCATCATATCTTGGTATCAATCCCTTGTATACCTATTTAGCTCTTATATTCTTCTAAATTCAGGGTTCCACTTTATCCCTAACATGGAACTCTCTGAAAATTCGATTCTTGTCCTCCCATTTCTTCATTTTACGGACTGCACTTTCAAGATAGTCCCTAGCACTGTCTATGATGTTCGTCCATTCTCATGCAAATCTGTTAGTAGTACGACAGCTTCCCTGTGATATCTACTTAGCGACTTCATTGGGGACCAGAGGTTGTTAGCCTATTGCCAACTCAAAAGGACTTGCATCGGTTGAAGAACCGTGATATAGATTGTAGTAGAACTATGATGTGTCCAACAGATCCACCCATATTTTTTGATTTACAGTCACATAATGCCGCATATATTCTTCCAACATGCCATTGATCTGTTGTAAGAACCCAACACTTAATCCCTACGATTAACACTAATTAATATTGTGGTTAGGGTAACTAAGTGGGATTAGAGGCCAATCGTTGCGGTTTTAGGGATAGAACCAAGTTTGTTCGGAGAGTTTTGGATAGTGTCGAGTAGAGTTCGGCTTTTGATATTGTTTAATTAGGATTTTTAGGAATTGAGTGGTATTTTGGGAATTGCATAAAAGTTATCATCTTGAGCCCGAAAGTTAGGTCTTGACATGCCCAACAACTTTTGTATTCAACTTGCATCAATCTGAGGCCCTGAAACCCTTCCAATGACCAATTCTGTCATAAATTGGAAGACTTTGATAAAACTATTGACTTTTTCCATGGAACCTCGAAATGCATTGTTCTTGAGCTCACTCAATAGGAAACTTCAATTCCAAAAACTTTCATCTTCAGCCCGAACTCATTCGAGATCTCGAAAGCCCAGTTTAACCCCTGAGTCTCCGAGGTGCACCCGTTATTTCTGAAAATCGCAACTTCTGCCAGCGACCTCCAAAATTTTTTTGATCTTAGGCTTGTTGGAAAGACATTCTAATGTCCCATAACTGTTCTTCTTTCACTAAGCCCAACCGATGTCCCTACGATCTTCATTTTCGCGTCACAAGCTCTACTAGAGTGGTAGTAAACTTATAACATAACACCCCACCTACTTTATAAAACATCTCACCAACTCCCCACCTACCGCCAATTCCATTCTTTTCCACCGATTCCAGCAACACAAAGCTTTCTCTGTTCCTGTTTTTCTCTCTTCATCATTTCCATAATAGGAATCATCTATTAGTATACCCCGCGTGCAAAATCCGACACCGCCATTCAAATCTCTGCCATCAAGTGCACCACATGTCTCATTTTGGCGAAGATCCATCACAGCCAGTCCAACATGCATACCCTCAATCTCAGCCATCATGATCAGTAAAACAATCTATCTACAAGATAGAAAAAACAATATACAAGCTACAAATAAATCTACAATATACAAGGAAGTAGATTATACATTTAGAGCTCGGTTGTGCTCTAATGGAGAAGTTGCGTCTTTCTGTGATGATGAAACTCTTTCACTAATCAAATAGGAATCTCTAAGACCTCTTGATCTTCCACGTTATGACCCGTATCGAATTCTCTTTTTCTTAAGAAGATGGTGGGATCTCCAAGAGAAAACTACTAGAAACTCAAAGGAAGAAACTAGAAAAGAAGTAGAAGAGGGAAGAGAATAAAATCATGTGCAACTCTTGAACACAAGGGAAGTGGACGTCCAACACTTGGAGAATATCTCCTTGGGCGTGAATCCCAATAAGAACAACAACCTGGGACATCCAGCCCTTTCCTCTATTTATAACACAAAGTGTAGCCTCTTTTTTACCAATTAAAATAGAAGTCTCACTTCAATTAAGAATTGGCAACTTACTATGTCATAATTAGAAGTCTTACTTCAAATATGATTAGTAACTTTCTAATTCCTTTTTAATTAAAATAAAAGTCTCACTTTTGCTAAAATTAGTAAATTTACTATTACCACTATTAGAAGTCTCAATTCAAATAGAAATAGTAACTTTTATTTTAGAATTCAACTAGAATTAGTATCTTAATAATTGGGCTAGCGTGGGGACTACTAGGGATTCCTTAGAAAGCTGGCTCCAACTGGTACTCGCAACCCCACATTTTAGGTGCAATCCGGACCCATAGTTAATTGTAAATAACTCTACTATATAAATGCAATTGAACTCCAGTTTTAAGAATATTACATAGAAGACCATAAACTTCCACATTACCACAAATAGGCCCCTCTATCAATATCCATGGATCAATTGGACCTGTCTTCCAAACTAAGATCCATATCTTATTATCCTTGAGCCCCAATTAATTATAAGGATCATAGGTATCTTTCCAATAAACTCTTAATTAGAATGGGTGTGTATTTACCAATAATAAATTCATTAATTGGCATAAGGGTATATTAGAGATAGATTCCATCTTAACCATTGAATGTTCCCACATGTCCACTACCATGTTTTCAAATCACCGAGGTGTTGACCTACAATTGGCCTCACTCACTGGTGACTCAAAGCAAATGATTAGATAGAAACTTGAGTTCATTAATATCTCAAGATTGAGAGCCTATTGCTAGGGCATTATGAGAGCATGCATTAAAATAAATACAGTGTTTGTAAGGTGCTTCTCATGGTCCTTTAATACAACCAATGTACCAGCATTATGATCCAGAATCTTCCATTCTGATGATCGAGATAAATCACACTATTTCACATTAATCAAAGTGCTGCAACCTTGTCAGATGGGATGTCCAGTCTCATCACTAGTTGTGAAGATATCTAAGTATAAAATTTGTTACACATGTCTCTCTGTATGTGGATCTCATCCATACACATGTGTTACATCGAATATACTTGTAGACTCCGGTTCATCTCATGAACCATCATGTCTTTCGTATTGGTTTTGTACAAGTATATAATAAATCATCATCATATCATGAAAAGAAAGCATGAATCTATTGATAAATAAAGAAATTAGATTTATTCCATATAAACTAACAGTTATGGTTAATTTATGTGATTTTCATAATTATTCAATGAGTTGGATGTCCTTTAATGCTCGAATTAATCTTTCTTAAATGCTAATTTCCTCGTTAATTAATGATTAAAATGCCCTTAAATGTTTAAAAAAATTTAATTAGACAAAAATCCTAATTTATGGGATCAAAACTACCCCAATTGCGCACCATAGCCAGCCAAATAGGCAACCCGATTGAATTTATACATCAGATGGCCGGTAGAGAACTCTGATATACGGGCGACCGTACAGCCGTAGAGCAAGATTTTAAATGACCGGTGAGCGTTGTTTTCATGGCTGGCGGAATCTATTCTATGGCCGACGAGGGCACTTTCCGTGGCCACTAGGCGTGATTTTTTATGGCCGGTGGGGGCTTTCTTTCCATGGCCGATAGGCCTTATTTTGACCCCTTTTTAGCCATACCTTTGGGGGTCCTTCTCATGGCCGGTGGGCCTTATTTTGGTACCATTTTAGATCAAGCTTTAGGGATCAAAACCCTTACCCTTGGGACCCATTTTGGCACCTTTAAATGTTATTTAGGTGGGCTTAAGTTATGATCAAAGCCCACTAAGAGTGTGTTTTTTCTCTAAGCTTGGCCAACAATGTTACGCTCAAAAAAAGAAATGAAAACCCTCTGAAGATGCTTTTATTCATTCTTTGAACATTATAGAAAGATGTGAAAGTGACTTGCACATATACTTGATTGTGCAGGAATAGTCATCTCCACATTTATTTACATGGGTTCTCTTTGCTTCACCTTCTGAGTGCAGGTTGTTTACAAACTTATTACACAACCCCCTCGCGAGGCTTAGGAGATCAAACACAACGGAATTACAGACTCAAAGAAGGGATGAAGAGACTGCTGCTTCGGGAGTTTGCCGGAGACTAAATTGGAGAAGTCTGCAAAGTAATTTTCTTTCGTCAATTTTTATAATTCATCACCATTATTAGAAAGAAGGATTGGCAAATAAGTCTGCTTCAAAACAGTAAAGCAATCTTTGTCTTTCTTCTATGGTGAGAGGAACAAAGACTAATTTCAAGAAGCTATCACCCAAGTCTAGAGAGAAGTGCTCGTTGTTGCCTAACTCTCACCTTGCGGATGAAAGAGAGAGGTCTTTAAAGAAATGGCAGAGTTTCTAGCCTTCTTTTCCCTAAGTCTTCACTTTATAGCCTTTGAGGAGCCATAACTATCGGAAATCATGGAGGAGTGGACGTGGTTTTGAAAACTGTCATTAATGGGAATTGTAATTATTCCCCTTTTACAGGTCCCGCGGCCATCAAAAGACGCAACTGGCCAGAGATCGTGGGTGATCGTGGGCGGTAACTGCTCATTAGCCATGAAAGAAGAAGCTCAGCAGCCAATGCGTGGAGCCTTGTAACGTCCAACCGTCATCTTTCGGATGAAGATTAGCGGTTGCATTGTTACGCTGAGCGGCTAGTGTATTGAAGACCGAAGCGACCGGAGATATCTATAGACAGTAGCCGTCGTGATGCTTTTCACTATGGCCGACCAGACTCCAATAGTCAGATATTATGGCCAGCCAGATACAACGTCAGAAAATGACACTTTCTTTTTATGGAAAATGAGTATTTTGCCGTGGGAAATATGATACGTTGATGAATGAATCTTTTGTGTGCCAACAAATGCCCCTCTCGGGATAAAATGATTGAAATATGTTATGGTAATCATTGTGCCTCGAGAATACCATAAATCATGACTTCTAGTAGAAATGCATAGAAAACTCAATTTAAGAGCTGCTCATGCTCTATTTTTCATAGATATCAAGTGTTTGCATCTCTATGGGGATTATGGGAAAAAGCCCAAGGAAGAATCCCGAGGTGTAGAGCAACTTTCTGAAGAATTTTCTCTTTGGTGTTAAAAAAAGTAATGATTTGGTCACGAGTAAATCTAAATTTTAGCGAAAGAAGAAAAGAAATGAATGAAAAGGTTAAGATTTGTGGCATTGATTGTGTTTTCTGATGAAATTAGGTAGTTAGGTAGGCAAATTGACTCCAAATTGGGCATATGACCAGTTTATTCGAAGATATTTTCAAAGGGACAGTTATAATGATGTCACTTTTGAATTTTGGCGGCTTTACATGTTTTAAAAAATAGTTGGAAGTCCAAATGGTATCTCCTTGAACCGCACGCTGACCGGTCAGTACTTGGTTTTTTACTTGCTTTAGGCTCTAGCCTTTGGGGTGTTCTTGGAATGGCCGTTAGGCGTCGTTTTGCTTCTAGAGTGGCCGCGCAATGCTTAATTCTTTGACCGGCGCCTTTGCAAAAATTGAGGCACTGGATATTTATAAAGAGAGATTTTAGCCTCTTTCTTCTTCACTTGAATGCTTTTTTATCTTCAGAGCTTTTGCATCCAGAGTGTTTCTTCCGCCCTCTTCTTCTTCGGGCCTTCTCTTCTCTTCTCAAGAACAATGGCTGGTAAGTCTTCATTTTGGAAATGCAATTTTTTTCTTCTTTTTTTCTTTCTTCTGTGTTTGCATGCTTTGTGTTCGACGTCTATCACGATGACATCTGAAAGGATTTCTTTTCATGAAAATTTTTTATTAGTACTTAAGGATGAAACCCACTTCTTGATTTCTGAGGATAATGAAGAAATTTAGGGCTATTTTTCTCATTTTTCTGTGTGAGGTTCATTGGAACTCAATGGACTTCAGTCATCCTCCCCTTCTTCTCTTTGGTTTTTTTTCTTTTTTTGAATGGGGACAGATTTTATAGGTCCTTTTTTTTCTTTTTCTTGCTACTTTACTGCATCTGGAACTCTGAACTTGGCCTATTTTCAGTTTTCTTTGCCTTCTACTGGACAAAAGAGTAGAATTTTAGGGTTCTTCCTTTCAATTTTCATGAAACAGAACCATAATGAACGAGTTCCAGCCAGCGGCTAATAACTCCTTCCCTTTTTAAGTGGTGGTCGTTGACTACTAAGCAGTATGGCCGTTGAGTTTCAAAACGATCCTTTCTTGGATATTCGCCGCTGAATTTCATCCTTTGCCGCTAGGAGTTGGGCTAACTGGATGTTGGCCGCCAAGAGTTTTCGGAGTCTAGAACTTGACCGCTACAGTACTTGACTTTAACCGCTGTGTGAGGTTACTGGCCTTAGCCACTGAGCGAAGAAGAGTTTTGTCTTGGCCATGCAGCACTAAAACAACAGAATAGTGGCTGTAGATTGTAGGAAATTTTGGTTTTAGCCGTTGAGCGCTGAAATGGCATAATTTTAGCCATTAACCGTGCCGGAATTAGCCGCTGAAATGGAAATTCTGCTAAGTGCACATCCTTGTTGCATTCATTCATTCTCAAGATTGTCTTCTTATGGTTTTAGCGCGCATTTAGTTGCCCTGCTAAACCGAATACCTTGATTCAAAAACCTTTCGAGCGCGCACTTTATTGCCCTGCAGAGGTTAAGAATCAAGTATATTCCTTTACTCTAGGGTTTTTTGCCTGCCTTCAAAGTAAGGGGATATGCTACCAAAATTTCTACAGACTCTTGAACTTAACATCTTCTCTCCTTTTTTTTTTAACAGACAAAAATGCCACTTCCTCTTCCTCTGCTTCTGATGTTGCTGCCGCCATTGCTAAAGGCAAGCAGCCTGCTATTGAGACTTCACAGATACAGACTATTGAGACTATGCAAGCTCCTCTTTCTCCTCATAGTATAATACGAGCAAGCCGCGCCAGGATGGAGCATATTTCGCTGAATGTGAACTATATTGCCCAAACCAAGATGGAGAAATTCAGGGCTACACTTCTGACTTCCCCAAGATATAAATAGTTATATCGTGATATTTTGATTAGCGGTGTTTGGAGCGATGGGCATCAAGGGTCTTTAAAGAAGCTTGATTCTGTTTTCGGTGATAGCAATGATTGCAAAGAACATCACCTCATCGAGCACATCATTTTTTCGTTCGCTGATACTATTGGGGAAACCATCACAGTATCAACTGAACATACCTATAGAAGATGCTCTTCTCCTCTTGCCCATAGGCCGACCACGACGGCTAGAGATGACAGCCAAGTTACTTGAGGAACTAGTGAGCGTACTTTCAAGACTAGTATTTTCAAGTATGATGCCCCGGTTACGAGGAGTCCGTCATAACGAAGCTTGACAAGTTGGTTCGTGCAGAACATTTTTCTCTGTTGGCCGCAATGTGCCGCAACTCCAAACTATTATTTTGGGAGTTTTGTCAGGTGACGACAGCGCTTGGGTTGATAAAAAGCACAACCCTAGAGAATGACTCACTCCTTCCAGAGATTGGGAATTATGGACTTGGAAAGTCGTATCCCAATGTAGCGACATCCTTGCAGACGCCGAGGTGCTCGAAGCAGTGAGAGTGACATCCCGATGGATCCCTTCGAAAGTAAAGGAAACTTGCAGAGCTATAATGGAGTTGTTTTGCCTTGCCACCAATACCTCTATCACCCCTAAATCTGAATTAGGGTTTTCTTGGATCGGGATACGTGATTTCTTTGGTCTCCCGATTCTTGGGGAATTCTATAAAGAATTTGTCCCCCTTAGTTCTATTTTAGAGTGAGTGACCGAAGAATTCCGCACCGTCTTCCAGTAAGTTTTCGCTTTGGCAGAGACGTCCCATGATAGCGACCACAAGTTCAAGGCCGGGACTTGGATAAAGAATATGCTGCCCAAGGGACCAACCAGGAATATCACATTCTTAAAAGATATGAAGGTCTTCGAGAAGAAGGTGGTAACTGAAGAACCCTTATGTTGATTGCCCGGAGTTCCTCCCTCACTTGGAGAGGACTTGCTCGTTGTTTAGTTATCAGAAGTAATCTTCCCCATAGTGGGCAAAGACACTCGAGGGGGCTGCATCTATCCTGCCTGTAAGATGGCCTTTGGAACAAGATTTGCTCTAGCTCCAGCTTTGGTCAGCTATTTGTGTACGAGGTTAAAGATGATCGGATTTCTCGTGCTTTGTGCCAAGCCGTGGTCTGCACCGTCTTGGAGAACAAGAAGGCTTTTCTATAGAGCTGTCACTAGCGGATTAGATAGAAACCTTTCCGTTGATTCTATGCAGAGGGTTGTAAATAACCTTAGACGTTAATTATGATTTCTGCAAGAGACCGGTTGTGGTTCGAGATCTGCATTGTACATGCCTGGTTAGCGGTCTATGTCCGGTTGATAAGAAAAACTCTCACACCCGGATCTTGTCGTGACCACTTGGGAGAAAGAATGGCTTGTTTCCATTAGGCCTTCAAATTTGTTCTTCTGTTGAGAAGGGATGATTGACATCCAACCATACATTCCAGCCTGATTTAGTAAGCAAGTCGGCTACTTGCTGGGAGTATTGGGGTATCCAAGTCAAATTAGGGGGAGAATTGAGAATGCCGCTATGAGGCCCCACCCTTGGTGGGCCCTCATTTTGAATTTGAATATTATTAACTATAGTAATAGTAGTATAATTGTATTAATTAATAGGGATTAGTAAGGGTAGATAGATATTTTCCTAAGTCTTAGTAAGAATTAGGACTATTGTGTATTTTATAGGATTTATAGGGTGTCTTATAATTTTTATAGGGTTCTAGAAATTTCTTTACTAGTAAATAGGATTTTATAGGAGGGGTATTTCACTTGAGAACATTCTAGAACCTCTACAAAAGACCTAAATGCTCATGTCTTTATTCTCATTCCTATGCAAACTAAAAGGCCTTTTTGGTAATTATCCCAACCCTAACCTATATATAAGCTAAACTATTGCATGGGGAATGAAACCCTAAATCCACTCTCATTTACCTCTCATTTCACAAAACCCTAGCTCAAACCCTAATTCCAAAACCCTAGCTCAAACCTTAATCTAGAGGGAGAAGAAGATTGCCCCAATTTCAGTACCACAATCTCCAAAGGACTCTCTCTTGTCAATCTCCTATTCTTCTACAAATCAAGATAAGCCTCTTTCCTTAGTTCAATTTCCATGTGATTCTCTAGGATTTCCTTTCTCTTTAGATTTCCTTTCTAAGTGCCTATTCTCTTGTGGGATGGGTGTTAGGTTTAGTAGATTGGTTTGGACTGAGTGTGGGAAGACCCTAGAGAGCTTGGACTGCTTCTTCTTGTCATTTACCTTTGCAATTTCGGATTTAAGGCAAGTGCAATATACTCACTTAGTATAGAATGTGTGTTTACTGTTTTTTATTTTGAGATTCTATTTATATGATGTTAGGATGCTTAGATTTACCTATTGAGCTTGTTTTCATGGTTTTTGGCCATTGATGTATGAGTTCTCTCATTTGGAACGTCAATGGTCCAGTTTAATGATGGTTGGATGGTTATAGAAGTGCTTTTGTTGTTCTACATGTTTCTATAATGAATGGAGGAGATTGGGGATGGTTTGATTGCAAACTTGAATGAAAAAAAAATGAAAAATCCAGAAATCTGGATTTTGCAGCAATCATGAGTACCAGGCCGACCTACCTATAGTTAGGTCGACTTGCGACACTAAATTTCCAAAAAATCAGGTCCTAGTTAAACTTCTGGGAAAACTTGCAGGTTCAGAGTTTAGCCCCTGTAGCCCCGTACTCGGTCGACCGAGTACACAAAAAACTTAGAGTTTAGCTGAGACATGGGTTTTTCTCCCCAGACTAGAAAGTAGTGTGCGCGGTCGACCTGGCCTTGTGCCAGGTAGACTGGGGACAAAGGAAATTCTGGGAATACTAAAAACTGGAAAATGCCTTCATTTCAAAATTTCGGTGTGTGGGGGTCGACCGCCCAGGCCAGGAGGTCGGCCGAGCACACAGAGATTTCTAGGATCTGGCCATTGCCTGCCCGGTGTTTGATCACTGTTCCTAGTGTGCAGCGTCAACCGCCCAGGCCAGGGGGTCCATCGGGCACAATATGTACAATGACTTTTTCCAGATTTCAGTTTCTAAGGTTGTGACCAGCTTTGGGGCCCATTGAGCATCCAAATAGACTTCCATTGATGTGTCAAGCATGAGTCAATGGTGTGGCTCAACCTTGACTCATGGGGATCACTAAGTAGGGTCTAGGGATTATATCTGTGTCGATTCGATCATTAAACATCATCGAAGATGCCCGTAACTTCGGGAGCACCAAACACAGTATCCTTGGCACCTGAAACTTCATTTAGGGATCCAATTAACTGAAATGGACCTGGACCTGAAAGTGGACCATTACTTAGGATTGAACATTTGATATTCACGTTGATTCTCTTGAATTGGAGGTTTATCTTTTAAGTGCTGCTACCTACACACTGCAAATACCTCTCCACACACTGCATTTAATAATAATAATAATAAAAGTTCCTAAACTACCCCTATCCATCTCCTTCCTCTCTCCCTCTCCCTGCTTCGGCCACCTTTGCCCGACCCCGTCGCTCCCCCGCAACCGGCAGCCCCCGCCTGACGTGATCCCTCTCGCTCTCTTTCTTCCTCTCCCTATCTCTCGTTTCGTTGAAGGTGGGGGTAGGGCTGGGACTAGGCGGGATGGGGATGAGGGCGGGTGGAAGAGAGAGGGAAGGGCTAGGAGTGGCTGGGGATGGGGATGGGGATGGGGATGAGGGTGGGTGGGGGGTGCCAGAGCAGGAGAGGAAGGGAGTGGGAAGGCTTAGGGAGGGCTGGGGGTGGGCTGAGGATGGGGATGAGGGCGGGTGGGGGCTGTCGGAGCAGGAGAGGAAGAGAAAGGGAAGGGCGGCGGCTGGCGGGGGAGATGGGGCTATGGGTGGGCTGCCGGAGCAGGGAGAGGAAAAGAAGGAGATGGGGCGGCGGCTGGTGGGGTTGCCGGAGCAGCGAGGGGAAGAGAGAGGGAAAGAGGGTGATAGGGTTAGTTTAGGAATCTTTTTATTATATTTTTTAATGCAATGTGTGGAGAGGTATTTGCAGTGTGTAGATAACCACTCTCTTATCTTATTTATTGCATTAATGTCACTCTTATGTCATTGTTATTGCTTTATACCTGTTAATTAAATGGAAAATGGATGACCTAGACCTAAGACTACTTAGAGGTGACCTGATGATGTGGTGAAGTGATTCATGACTAGTGTTTATGTCTAGGTGGGCCCTCATATGGCCTAAGTTGGGTGGATGTTGCCGTAGGATGAAGAGGTTGGTCTTGTATGTACTTTTGACTCATTAAGGACGAGAATGGACTAATTGATATTGGATTGAAATTAGGGATCTCTCCTAGACTGTTTAGACTAAGGCCATGGCTTGATGAGACTTAGTATGGATCCAATGATTAAACTTGGACTATGTTCCATGATATTGAATTGTACTTTGACCTCTTAAAGACTTGATATGACCTTGCTCATGCAAGGCAAGCCTAGACAGACACAGACCTATATATTGCTTTCTTTGAGTCGGCATTAGCATTCACTCAATTGTCTTAAGCTCAGCCTTTTAACTGATCATCAATGATAGGAGGTATTATGAGTATTGAGTGAGCTATCATGATGAGCTATGTTCAAACGGACGGTGTGATACCGGGTCCGGATTTATGAGTGCTGAGTGATGAGTGTTTGAGTGATGAGTGTTGAGATTGATGAGTGAATTGCGGGGCTCGTCATTCCCTAGCATTTGTTACTTTTTCCCACCGCGACTGTACTCAGTATGGGAGGGCCGCGGCATAAAATCCCACGGTATTAAGCTTGTGTGAATGTGCTATGTTGTGTCTGTTAGATTAGATATCTTATTTATCCTGATTTTAACTGCTTATCATGCTTAATTGCCTAGATTATGTATCATTGATACTCTGATTAATCAAATGATTGTTTCTACTCTTTTGATGCATACATCCTATGTTGCTTATATGTTGTTACTTGCTAGATCTTTAGATCCAACCTATTCTTGGTGCTTAGGTATTGACCCCGACTACGAGGACGACGCGCTTGTCGAAGCGCCCATAGTTGGAGACTATGGATGGGGGCCAGCTGACCAAGAGGTCGAGTTGGAGAATGGAGTGCTTGCACATGGGGCTTGAGAGTACAATCTATTTTGGGTTTTGAGTGTTTGTGTTGTGAGCAGGGAGGTAGTCTGTTTTGTTAAAACATGTTATTAATCTTACTTTGAGATTTAGGCCGGACTCCAGCCCTGCTGCAATTGATATATCTTTTATGATACCTCATGCTTCTACTATCATTACAATTGCTTCTGCTTTTCTCTTTACGTTTCCGCAATTTCGACCATTGATTATATGTTGGTAAAAAAAACTTAAATTCGGCCTCACTACGAATATACGATCTTGGAAGTTCTCAGATTTTTCGGGAAGTAACGCGCCAACTTCGGGTACCTTGACGGTTATCTCAGTATTCGAAATTGGGCGTTACCGCCACCCTTCAAAATGCATTACATGCTTGGCTTTTCTTCTCCGCCTTTAATACTGGTGCCTTCTTCCGACTGCCGCAGCACAGCGACCAGGTCTACACTTATGGTTTCGTCGAATGGTATGCCATTGGCCGAACTTCTATTCAGTATGCTCTTCAAGATGATGTTACTAGGGTGGAGGTTGTCGTGGAATCGAAGGTTGATGGGACCCTTGATCGCGACCATTTGGACGCGTATGTCCACAACGCCTACAAATGGAAGATTGGTCTCTATGAAGGGGATATCGACTGGTGTGCGCCTTAGAATGGCTACAAATATGGAGTTGAAAACCAGTCCACCATGGCTAGAAGGAAGAGACTAGATCAACCTCGTCCTCCAACATTAAGTACCGCCAAGCCCTCTTAGGATGCCCTTCGAATGCTGGTAAGGGTCGGCCAAAGAAAAAGAAAGGCGCGGGCCTCAAGAGTAATTGAGACTGTTAGTCCAGCCTCGAAGAAGAGTGGAAGGGGTGCTTCACACAGAGGGGCTAATAAAGATGTGCCTTCAGGTTCCCAGGTTGCCCCTCCTCCTTCTGTTGCAGTTCCTCCATCTCCTGCCGTAGAGGTTATTACATTGATAGAAGATTTTGCATCCGGGGATGAGGGTGGAGTAGTCGTGGCACCATCTCCAACTTGTAGGAGCCAAATTGATTTTCTCAATTAGCCCACTGTACTGGAGGCTCCACAACCTCCTGTGCAAGAAGAAATGCAGCGAGAGCAGACTGAGACGGCAATTGAAATCCCTCCTTCTATCCCTCCTGAAATTTTTTCTTCTGACCTAGCTATTGTACAAAGTGTGTCTGAGTCAACTGTGTCCATTACTCTGGCCAGTGTACAGCTGCAACCGGAGGCTTTTGTAAATGATGTCTTTCCTCCTTCACCTCCCCCTCATTATACAGATGGAAGTGGAGAAGGCAGTTAATCTAAAAGTGCCTTCCTCGACTCCTGTCGGTTCAGATTATGTTGAAGAAGTGCAGGTTCTAGAGGAGTCCATACCTGTTTCCCTTGTACATGAAGAAATATCGGGTAATACAGAAGATTTGCAAATAATAGAACATTCACACATTGTACAGGAAGGATTGGATATAATAAATGCTACGGTAGACGTACAGCTACGGCCGGAAGAAATCCTTGAAACATCTTTACCGGTGTAAGAGGGAGAGGAAGCAGTTCAACTCCCGTACACTGAATCTGGCGATATACCAGTGCAGGGGGAAACTTTGGATCCCTCTATAAATAAAGAGGCAGCTTTGACAGGATAATTTTCAACTGTTGTTGATAGTGAAGAGCCGATTTCAAAGCCTCCTGTTCAATCTAGTAAGGTTCAAGGTAACGGAATCCTTTCGAGATTTTTTCACTTCATCAAGAATTTTAGCAGTTTCTTTGCTTTCTTCATTGTATCTTTCTTTTCCACTGCCTACGAATCATCAATTTTTGTTTACTTTCATAGATCAGTTACCCCTGGGGTCTACATCACAACTTGAGGCTGAAAGCGGCCCAAATAACACAATTGCATCTGAGTTGTTGGCGGTCCTTGAGCCTTCCACTGCAGTGTATGGGACGAGGGCCGCAACTGATGACATAACACAAGCTCTTGATATCAAGGCTCGAGTTATTTGTACCAGGGCAGCCAATTTCTTGGAGGAGCAGCCCGAAGAAGTCAACGTAACCTTCTTCCTCTTTCGTTGGTCATTCTAATGTCTGAGTCTGTCGTTTTATGTCTCTCTCCTTTTTTTTATAGTTGGTGAAGTTACTTCTTCTGCGACCCCTATGATAATAGAAGGATGCGCCCATGATGCTGATTCCCCTGCTGTTCCCAGACACCATACGATGCATCTTTCAAGCTTGTCCCATCATCGGCTTTGTTAAAGGAGCGAAAAGACACTGTGAAGATAATGTTGCTTGGGACAACCCAAACCCTCACCAGCGGCAATTTGAACCAGTTGTCTTACTCTCGACGAGCCGCAAACAACATCTTTGGCATGAACTGGGCACCGCTGGATATAAGGTCCATGAGAGCCATCTTTGATGAGCTTTTTGCTTATCTAGAAAGTTTGAAAGATCTTTGCGGTTTAAGCCTTACTGCCTTGTTTGAACAGGAGGCGGGACAAAGATTGACTAGCCTCCGGGCACAGCTCGAGGCCAGGTGTCGGGAGCTAGATGTTCTTCTGACTGCTCAAGACGAGACTCTTACCGCCTTATCAACGTTGCGAGGGAGCATTGATAGAACTCGTGCAACACTTACTGATTTAGAGCGACAATATGAGTTTCAACAGCAAAAGTTTGAGGAACAGTCTTCAAGGATGCAAGCTTGTCAATATAGCGTCTCGATCACTGAAAATGAGTTGAGAGAATTCGAGGCTAAATTAGACGAGTATCTGGGGGCGGATTGGCGACGGTAGAAAAAGGTGCTTCAAGTGCAGAGATATGTCGCAACCAAGAAGGAGATGTTGAAGAGACATATAGAAGATCTTAACACTAAGTACCAAGCTTTCCATGATACTTAGGCTGTTTCCTTCTTTTTTCCTCTTTTTTGTTCACCAATGGAATAGATTGTAAAAGACTATCAATGATGATATATATTTTTTGTCTATTTACTTCAATAGCTCCTTGTTTTCTTTTTGCATGATATGGGAAGCATGATTTTGATTTTCAGATTTAGCTATTCACTAGTCTTTACTTAAAAGAGTAGTGAATAAAAGGAGGTCAAAGGAATAGACATTAGTCGGGGGTTACAAAAAGACATTAGCCGGGGTCTTGACTTTATTCCTTCATTGATGGATTTGATTCTAGAATTGACCAAGCAGTATGAACATTATCCGGGGCCTTGTTGAGGCATTAGCCGGGGTTCAGCCTTGGTTATTTAGAATCAAATGAATTGGTATGTATGGAGGTGAAATGGGGTCTCTCTCTCCCTCTTTTTTTTTTTTTTTTTTGAAGACTTTGGCCAAATGACAAAAGTAAAGTCAATTAGGGTTCGCAAAAGGGGACATTAGCTAAATGGCTCATACTCCTATCTGGGAGACTTGGGGGACCATCCTTAACTAGAGAAAATGAATCTAAAGAATAATTAGGAGTAGTAACGCTTAAGAAACTGTCCATTGATAGGCATCATACACCTTTCGCCTTCAATGGTGAGGACAACGCATGCACCATTTGAGTAAACTTTGTCGATGACGTAAGGTCCTTCCCACTTGTGTTCAATCTTTCATTTGGACTTGTGCGTGACGATCATAAGTCTTCGAACTTGAAGGGTTAAGTCTCCCTTTTTGAAAGCCCTTTCTCGCACTTTCTTATCGAAAGATCCCGCCATACGAGCTTGATAGATCTCGATGCTTTGTCTGGCTGCAAGCCTTTTTTTCATCAAGACTATCTAATTCTTGAAGTCTCAATTTAGCATTTTGATTATCTGTGATCTTTTCTACAACTGCCACCCTGAGTGAAGGCAACTGGATTTCCAAGGGTACTACTGCCTCGCACCCGTAGATGAGAGAAAATGGAGTTGACTTCGTCGGGCCTCTAACTGTAGTACGGTAAGTCCAGAGAGCTTCATGGAGTTTCATTCCCCATGACTTCTTATTGTTAGATACCATCTTCTTCAGGATTTTGTAGATAATTTTCTTGAAAGCTTTTGCTAATCCATTTGACGCAGTTGTATGCAGTGGAAGGGCAGCAATGAAAATCGTACGTATCACAGAACCTGTAGAATTTGTCATTGCTGAATTGAGGTCCGAAAGTAGAAGTTCTCCTTTGGGAGAGGACCAAGAACAAGTTGGAGCCTTGACTGCTACTTATAGGAAATAGATGCCTTTCACACAGCCTTAGAGGTGAGATGAGTGGTTTATTTCTTGTACCCAAGAGCCTACAGAAGAAGAAAGAATTGGCAATAACAAAAAAAAAAAAAAATTTATTGGAAGACTCAAATGCCACTAAGAATTGAAGTAATATTAGTTGTTAAATTAAAGAAAAATTTTCACTTGAGTACATGGGGGCACTCGTTTGTTGGAATTCTCAAAATGTTATCTCTTATAAATTGTTCACAAAGAAGAGACTCCTAAGTGGGATAACTGGGTTGGGAATAGGGCTGCACAGAAGATCCAGTATCTCCGCTAAACCGAACCGACCGAACCGGACGGTTCAAATCGGTTTTATAGCAGATCGGTTTGGTCTACTGTTTGAAAATCATAGAAACCACTTAGATTGGTCAGATATCGGTTTGAACCCCTGACTCACCGTCTAAACCGAACCGACCGGTATATTATGTAATTTGTGCTCAAATACTTGTTAAAAAGCATGGAAATTCTTAATGATGCATTGATCTATGATATGGATTTTTATCTTTGCCCTAAACATTCGAATAAATGTAAAGGATGGGGGTGTCATCACTTTGAAATTTTCAATTTCTAATTTTCAGAAACAAAATAATAAACGGTTTAATTCGGTTCGGTTTGGTCTAAGCCCTCTCCATCGGTCAGATCGGATTGGTTAATTAAGAAACTAAAGGTTCAGTTTGGTGGTTGGTCTTAGTGCTAAACCGATCCGAACCGCCCATGTGCAGCCCTAGTTTGGAGGATTGAATGCCTAACTATATGTTTGGAAGATTATAGAGGTATGCTTACCCAAAGATCAACATAAGTAATTTGTTTGATCAAATCTGATGATTAGCACTAGGGTTATTGTTTGCATTGGATGAAAGGTAGGCCTCCACATCGTTGATCATATCCAATTGCCATATTTATAATATAATTTTTTCTAAGTCGGGGCCAAACAATAAAAATATATTTGGTTTTATTGGTTTCTTTATAATATTTTTGATAAATAAAGTAAAGCAAAATAAATAGATAATTATTTAGTAAAAAGACTAATCCAACTTATTTATAAAATCTAAATTGAAATGCCATTGTCTTCTAACTTCGAAATTGCTATAAAATAATATATCAAAGAGAAGAACGATGATGATAATTGAATGTTTTTTACTATAAAGGCCAATAAAATAAAAATAAAACACCACTACACTTGATAGATATATGTTAACTGTGCTCTCTCCCCAGGGCCACTTGCCCCGACATAAACCTACAATTCTAGACTTACGGACAAAACAATGGATAATCCTATAAATTGAAAGTGTATATTGCGCCATGATCTTGATGATGATTAGTTCAAATTGATCTTTAACCTATCTTGTCTTGCGATCAACGGCATTGATAAAAAATGGTTTTATCCTATCTCCCTTTTCACTCACTAATATGCGCAAGAGTTAATGGGCACCAAGCAATATGACACAAGTAAAGAGAGACAAAGCGAAAAACTACTTTTATAGATAACCCTAGAAAGATTTCTCCCCATCAAAGAAATCTTATGAGTTATAATGGATTGGGCTTTCTAAAAGTGAATCCAAACTAGATTTATTCAAGTCAAAATACTATGGGAAAGCTTTATCTAAAATCAATTGATTTAAAGTGGGGCCTATAATTATTAAACGTGTGGTCATGTGGATGACTTATGTCAAAAAAAAAATCTCACAAACAAATTTCTTCATAATTCAACGAGCTTTTTTTTTTTTTTTTGCTAGAAAGGAGAATTGTAAGACTTTAATAACAACAACAAACTCTTTCATAATTCAGCAAGACCACATTTAAGACTAGAGATCACAGTAAACCAAAACATAGAAACAAAACCTGACCCAATTACAGCACCCAACATACAATACCTAATAACAACAACTATAGAAGTCCGGGTAGAGAAATGCCTGGCCCCAAAATCCACTATAAAGACTAGTTGAATAACCAGTCGTTCACGCCAATTGAGGAACTGCCAGCATCTGAGACCTGCAGAGAACTCATCCCGTTGATGAACTCAAAAGCCGCTGAAGTTGAAGGGGCAGCATCATGTTTTTGGCAAAAAAAAAAAAACTATCATTTGGTTGTATGTCAGAGCTACTTGCATGTCCTGGAGATATTGCTCATGAATGACAAGGGGTAGAGAGACTTGAAATAAAGTTGGGGATGGTTGATCCAAATTGGCTAGCAAGTCTGCAACTTTATTTGCGGAACTCTTATAGAATTTAGCCTCCCACAAAGAGAACTGAGATATCATGATCTTTTGTTTTTTCTAATTTTGAAAAATATCAGAATATCATGGAGAAAATAACATTTCCTAATAATATCACTCCAAGGGATTTTTAGGAAAAAGCCATAAATATCTCTATACCTCAAATTCGGTCCTCAAATACACATATTTTCCAAATCAATTATCTCCTATATCATCCCCACTCTCTGAGACCAAATTGCCCTTCACTTAATTTTTTTTCGCAAGTTTATCAGTAGTGTCTCAAGCTCGCAAGTGTTGCTAAAATTGTCTTTTAACATTTTTTTTTTTGTTAGTTCACAAGTTATATCTCGAGCTAGCGATCAGGTCCATGCAGTGATTAGGATTGTACTTGCAGTCTCTAGTCTCTGAGCATGTTCTACCTTTCACTTTCTTAAAAAGGTCTATACGGGTCTTCCCCTTTTCTATTTTTTGAACTTGTAGGCCTTTAATTTGACAAAATCAGCTTCAAAACTATGGTCTTTTCCATCAATTTTCTCAACTTAGAATACAAAAATAATTGAAACATAATTTAGTCTTGAGCTTGAAAGTTTAGTCCCAAGCTTGAGAGTATACTCACTAGTTCGAAAGTTGAACTTTCACCAGATAAATGGTCTAAGTTTGCATCATGTTGGAGTGCTTTCTTTTTTTCTTTCTTTTTTTTTTTTTGCTCTCCAAAAAAAAGCTCCAATTTATATGACAACATTGGTCGAAGATACTCTCTGTGTTTGTTGAACAATTTGATATAAAGGAATGGATTGTACGTACTTTTTAGACAATCTAAGATATGTTGTCATTTACGGCCATAGTTCTTTGACATTCACATGTATATGTAAGATTTCAAAATTCAGAAAGGTAATCCAGCATAATCTCACTTGAAAATTTTCAAGAGACATGAGTCGCCTGTTCTAAAATGACACTTGCGAACTTGCGAGAAAAAAAGTGAAGGGCAGTTTTTTCGACACTCACGAGCCTGAGAAATTTCTCGCGAACTAGCGAAAAAAAAAATAAAGGAATCTTGCCGATACTCGCGAGCTTGAGACATTACTCACTAACTCACAATAAAATAAGTGAAGGGGAATTTGATCCGAAAAAATGTGATGTCTACGGTATATGATCTTTTTGGGTATTACATGTATTTAAAGTTGGAAAACTTGTAACTCGGATCAACTTGTCACATACAAAAAAATTGACTCGGATAGAGTCAACACGAAGACTCGAGAGACTCATGTTTTTTTGAAAATATTTAAAAATGAATCCATTACTTATAAAATATGAAAATATATTTATTTACTTGCATTCATGATAATCAATTCAAATTAATAAATTTATATATGCAATACAAGAATAAAGAAAATAAAAGAAAAAAATTATATATTATATAATTTGTTAGTCCACATATCAAATGTAAAAGATCATATATAAGTTTCAAATTACATTTCACTCATCATTTTTAAATTACCAACTCCAAACCTCATGTATAACCAGGCCCGGCCCTGGGCAAGGGCGGGAGGTGCGGCCGCCCAGGGCCCACTTTTCAGGGGGGGCCCAATTCCAAAAATTGAAAAACGTTTCCACTCCCTTGAGCTTTTCCAGCGACGCCTGCTCGTTTCTTCCTGCCCAGAATCCGAACCTCAGATGTAGCCATGCGGGCAGCCATTAATCTTACTTCTTAGTTCTTATAAATTATAATTTAATAATCTTATTCAGTTATTCTATAAATCTATAATAGATTTATTATTTTGTTACAATATGTAATTATGTATTTATTCGATGATCTGATTATCTGAAGATTGAAATTATGAATCATATGATTTTTTCATAGCTTTATACAGATAAAATTTGGAAAATGAATAACAGAATAAGGCATCTTTAATTCTTTATATCTGCCTATTTGGTTAACTGGTTTGAGATGGTTTATGGACCACTCGGCCACTGCTCAATCAAAATAGCCAAGCATAAATATAATTGTCTATATTTTGTAATTTTGTAAGCTATTAGCAATAATTTTGATGTATGACATTAATATTAATAAATAATTCATAACTTCTAGTCACATTTAGCTTGACTTATATGAGAAATTTATTTATTTATATATTAAATGTATTTATCATATGATATTATTTGATTTTTAATAAAATTACTATTTTTGGGCTAAATATATGAAAACATGTTATATATATGTGTATATATTAAAAAACTATGAAAATGAATAAAGGACCCATTTTAGTGATTCGCCCCGGGCCTTTGAAAAGTCAGGACCGGCCCTGTGTATAACGTAAAATTAGATTTGGCTATTAAATGGTTCAAAATCCAAACGACTTATTAAAATGAGATGACTCGGCTAAGTCTCCCCAATTTCTGATTCTGGTCTTTGTCAAAATGAGATGATTCGGGAGAGTCAAGAGTCAACTCGAAACATTTTCCAACCATGCATGTGTTTGAGGATTGTTTTTGAGGTATAGGGACATTTGAGGCTTTTTTTTTTTTTTGTAAATGTCCTCCAATATTTTCAAAATATATCTAATATGTATCAGACTGATGTGAGCATCTTCTTCTGTACAATCATCCCTCCATAGTTTCATACAGTGACTTCTTTTCGAAGTACTTGCACACACAACACATCAAAGGAGAGAGGAGCTCAAGGGAATATGTTGGGTATCTAAACCATTGGAAGTATTTTTATTATACTAGCTGAAAACGATAAGAGTGCATTGGTTATGTCACTGAAAACTCCTTCCTTGGTTTTAGTGAAAATGAAAACAACCATGTACAAAGTCGTTCCTAAAAATGAAATAATATATACATGCCCAGATTTCAAGTTTCAACTTATAGATAGATGTGTACATGAAAGCTCTGCTTAATAAATTCTCATGATAGAAGGAAATGGTGTATACATATATATAATGTTGATTGCCAACGACAAATTAATGACCCACAGCTCTCTTGGGTACTGAACATAGAGATGGATACAAGCCATATAAAGGAGAAACATAAAATATAACAGCAAGAGACTTGGCTTTTGGCCTCTCAAGCAGTCAAAGTTACAGAGACATAGAGTAAGAGGAAATACAGGCTGATATTTAAAAATATATTAATAATAAGGAAACGGATTTCCTGTTTGGTCCAAATAGGGGCGACACATAAGGGTCCGAAAGGGGGGGGGGGGGGCGGATGAAAAATAAACTGTTTTATCTTTTATCAGCCCCCTCTTTCACCCCCCACGTGTCACTCATTCTTTGGTCCAAACAGGATATTCGGTTCCTAATAATAAAGGGATTATGATGGTACAACTGGCATATGACTTGACTTTGGTCACTCAACATTTGAAATTTAAGAAATGCTTATAGTAGTATTCGTAAAGTAAAGAATAGCGTGATGATTACCATCTTACCATTAAAATGCATATAGAAGTGTTCGTAAAACAGAGGATGCTATGAAAATTACGATCTTTCTCTTAAAAAATGTGATATCCTACGATTGTAGGGTATCACACACATTCACTTTTCCCCCAAGCTCGGAAACTCTGTTTTCTCTGCATCTTACCCACTTACTGCAAAAGCTCTTAGAATAATATATCTTATTATCAAGTTGGCCCATCTCACTCATCAGAAGAGGTATGCGGGCCATATCTCATTCTTTGAAGACATAAAAAAGGGAGTTTTATGTGGTAAAAAAACCATTTTGTTTTTTTTTGGTTCGTTTTTATGATGGATGGAAAATAGAGTGGAAGAGTGTGAATGGAGTGGAAACAAAGTTCCGTGAAATGTCAGTAGGAAGACAAAATGGTGAAAAGGAAGATAAAAGAGAAGGAGAAACGTAGAAGAAGGCTGGTTGAAATAAAACTCTCTTTTCTTTCACAACAAGAATGAGATAAAGCAGCAGTAGGAAAAAGCAAGTTCTTATTTTTTTTGTGATATCCTACCGCCGTGGGTTTTTGCAACATCTGTTACTGTATGAATAGTTCTATGGGTATTTTTGTCAATTTCAACAGTTGAAAGGCAAAATTTTGTCCGGTACGTTTGGCTTTGACATTTTCATGAAAGTGCATTTTATGTTAGAAATTACAAAAATAAAGATGTTTTGATTTGTATTTTTATGCAGTATGTTCCCATTTTCAATTTTTCTTTCTTTTTTTTTTTCCGGACCAATAGGAATAGGATGTTGAAATGAGATCGAGAATGTACTGGCATTTTGTCCATGTACTTTTGACTGATAATATATATACACCTTATTTGATGTAACGCAGTAGGTACATTTTTGATCGGAAGCTAATGTTTGTATACCTTAAATTCTGGGCAATTTTTTCCTCCTCTCTTTTGAGCCATTTGTTTTGATGGGAAAGAAATTAACATTGCAAGTTTCAAGAAGACACAACAGGAGATTATATTTAAAAGGGCTAATAAAGGGCTAAGTGCTGGGAGCATGGTCATGTGAGTGGTCATTTGCACAACTATGTATGATTAAATAGTATTGAAATGTTATTGGGAATGGTACAGAAATCATGGAATAATCCCTATGTTTCTTCTAATTAATCCCCAAAATCTCTGTAGCATTAAAAGATCTCTTATGAAAAGAAGGGACTTGAATTTATCAATCTTTTCATAATCAATGAAAACAACATTAGCTCGAGTTTTAAAGGAATAAATCAAAAATAGACTGGGAAAGCTCGAGAACTAATAAAAGAATCTTGAATGAAACTAAAACCCAAGCTGATTTCACTTATAAGTTAGTGAAGATGGAGAGAAAACACTAGTGGATATTTTCTTTTCATGATGCGTCAAATTTGTGATATTTCTTTGTTATACCATTATCTAAACATATGGAGCGCATTTGCCTTAGGGGTCATTTGTCTACGCCCATTTACATATGTAAATGGTGAATATGCGTAATATTTACGCATCAGTAATGTTTGTCTACAAGTATTTAAGCAACTTTTCTGTAAATCAGATGTGTAAATGGTGTGAAAATTGTTCAGGCAAAAAAAGAAAATACCAAAGCACATGTGATTTCAAAGAATACCCGTTGGAGGCGGACGGTTTGGTTTTGGGCCAGTTTCCATCAAAGAGGTTCTGGTTCGAAACCCCCCTCTAACGCATTTAGAAAAAATAATAATAAAAGAGGCATTTCCATCAAAGAGGTTCTGAGTTCGAAATCCCCCTCCAACGCATTTACAAAATAATAATAAAAGATGCATCAAGACCGATGAAACCTATGAATGATAACCCTTACTACATTTCATCCCCTTTTATGAAGGGAATCCTCACTATTTATATATCTTACATTGCTATACAAAAAAAAATTATAAAATCTATTTATTTTGTAGGTTTATTCTTTCAGAATTTGATTCTCTATCTTCTCTTCTCCTATTAGATTTTATTCCAATATCTCAATGAGTTTTCTAAAATTATTTATTATTGTATTACTTTAAAAATATTTAAATATGTATAAACGAATGTAAGAGAAAAGGAAGAATGTATTTTATATAACATTATGGTATCATTCAAAAATAATGTATAAAAGCAATTTTATCTAACCATAATAAATTTGTGATATTTTAAATATAATTGGACTTAGCAATAAAATACTCATTTTAAGAACTTTCTATAATTGATTAATATTAGCAAAAAATCGGCGAGATGCATGGGTTAAGTTTTATGCAAATCAAATAATGAATTAAGATAATATTAAACTAAATATTAATTAATAAAAACTAATAATAATCCTATTTTTCTTAACCATCCGACTATAAACTCTTATTTCCTTAACCAAACATGTTGGAATGCATTTTTTTAAAGGTGATCATTGATAGAAATATCTATTTTTGAAAAGTATATTTCATGTTGAAAAACATGTTCTTTTTTAAGGATCTAAAATGCAAATGAAAACTTTGAAATAAATCAGACCTTTTTTTGTCTTCTTTTCATGTCATTATAGTAGAATATAATTTAATGATTAATAAGTATCATTTACAAAATCGTTACATATACACATATCATTGAAACAAACATAGAAAAATGAATCACATGTGTAAATGATGCGAAAATAGTGTTATAAGACAAACGTTGTAAAAGGAAACACATGTGTAAACGTTACATACTTAAAATTTGAATATTCATCTTTTACATGTGTAAATTGTATTTACATATCCCACGCGTAAAAGACAAACGACCCCTTAGCCTACCTGAATTTAATTTCTTAGAAATTTGCCTCCAAGAAATTAAATTCCAAAACAATTGTGTACAACGTATAATAATGACATATATAGATGTATAGCTATTTTTAATGATTATTTTTTTATTATTTTAATGTATAACATGGATTTATGAATATTTGGCGATAGCTTCATATTCAAAAATGTCACCAAACATGATTATGTTGATTCTGCTATTTCAGACAATTATAATATAATGTTATCAAACAAGTGCTACATGGCCCATTCTTAGAATAGGAACATTCTCAACACAAATCTTAGAATAGAAATCTTCTCAGTACATGAATATTGCCAAGCAGGCCCATAGTCTAAGGTGGAGATGTAGATGAGCTGAGGCCATCATTTTTGTTAGAATTTAAGGGCTCTTTTGGCATTATTCTGATAATGAATGAAGAAAAACTTGTTTAATTAGTAGATATTTTGTGAGAGAAAATCTAGAGAGATGGAGAGGAGGAAGATAGAGCTGTGAGCGCGAGATTTTATATATGTATAAAATGGAAAATGTCTGCCTAACAAGTTTTTCTTCATTCGTTCTCAAAATGTAAGGGCCTAACTTATCAGAGTGATGGGTACGTAGTAATTTCTTATTTTAAGTGGAGTTTATTTATGGACCATTGTTGATCTTTGGGTATAATTCTTCACTTTTAACCCTTCAAGTGAAAGACATTACTTTGAACTCCCTACTATTAATAAATGAACGAGCGCTTGGGTGGCATATCGGGTGTAGACAATCAAATTTTTTGCTAAGTTAAGAATAAAGAAAAGGAAAAGAAAGTGTAAAGAGTTCTCACTTAGGAGAGGATTCTTACCCAACAAAATTACCTTTTCCTAATAAAGGACTCTCACCCAAAGTTTTAAATTTCGATGCAGACTTTCGTGTCGGTGACCGAGACAAGTCCATGGTGCTGTGCCATGGCTGTTCCATTCCTAAATTGTATCAAAAAATTCTAAAAATCTCAAGAAAAATAATAAATAAAAAAATAGAAAACTAGTAAAAATATTAAAGTTAAGCTATTTAACTATTAATGATGTTTAGTATTGTTCTAACGGTGTAACATATGGCTGCCAGTTATGGATAAATAAATATACCCTTTATTTAAGCTTAGCAAACTTTACTAAATAATGGCTTACTATTACTTTTAGTGGGGACCACCACGATGCATGAAGACTAAGGGAGCATGATGATTGAAAGGCTTGGGTGGATTAGGAAATATGTAATATTAAACCACTCAAGTTATCCTAGCCTTTGGTTTCTGGTCCTCAAAGTTTAGGGGGTGGAATTATCTTTTTATGTTTTGACTAAGGGATAAATATTTCTTCGGTGTTTTCAGTTGGTTTCGGGTTTAGAAATAAACATTTCTAAGAGTATGCCGGTGCGTATTGGGTGTTTTGAGGAAACCACTAATAAGCTTGCTTACATTTTTATATGTAGGTCAGAGAGGTTCCCTATTATTTATCTCGAGTTTCCTATTGGAACAAAGGCATGCAAGATCTAAGTCTAGCTCTATGGGATCCGGTGATTGAAATTTTTAAGAAGAAACCTCTTCGTGGAAGAAAGCTTACTTGTCTTTGGCATGCAGGGAGAATCACTCCCATTAAAGCTTGCTTAACCAATCTTTCCAGTCTAATACATATCTCTATTCAAAATGTCAAAGGCAGAGGTTGGACCACATCCGAAGGGATTTCTTGTGGGATGGTCAGGCTGACAATAAGAAATTACACTTGATGAAGTGGAGTGAGGTGATTAAATCTAAATCCAATGGGGGCCTTGGTATTGGTAGCTTGAAAAACAAGAATCGGGTGTTGTTGGCTAAGTGGTGGTGAATGTTTGAGGGGGAAAGGAGGCTCTTTGGCGTAGGTTGATTGCTTCTAAACATGGTGAAGATAAGTGTGGGTTGGTAGCCTTAGCAAGGGCCTAATTCTCGTAGATCGGGTCTTTGGAGGGCTATTGCTGCTTTTGGGGATGAGACTAATGTTAGGTTGCAAGCTTTGTACAAAGGGGTGAGTTTTGTGGTGAAAAATGGCAGGAATGTTAGATTTTAGTTGGATGACTGGGTGTGTGTAGGGCCCTTATGTGAGTTATTCCTAAAAGGCTCTTTAGACTTTCGGTTAAAAAGGAGTCCTCTGTTGGTGACTGTCTCAATATAAGTAGTAGCTCTATGGTGTGGGTTGTACATTTTAAAAGAAGTATTCGACCGTTGGAAGGGGGTATGTATCAGGAATTGTTGCATGTTCTTATTACTAACTTGTTTCTTTGGAGGGATTCTAAGGAATCTTGGATTTGGAAGACTTCCATTTCCGTGGAGTTCTCGGCAAAGCCTTTTTAATTGCTTTTGCAAGATCGTCACACCCATAGGGCTCCTTTTTCCCATGTGTGGTTGGGGCTAGCACCTACTTGGGTTGAAGCATTTTGTTGGTTAGCAATTGCAGCGAAAGTTTTCATAATCGATAATCTAAGGAGGAGAGGGATGACCTCATCCAATATCTCAGACCTTTGTGTGATGTATGAAGGTTTTTTAGGACCCACTAGAATGGATGCTAGTCTAATTAATCAAATCAATGCAGCGGATGTAACGAATCAAACAATATAGAACTAGTAAATAAATCTACCAAGCAATCACCACAAGAAGGTAGACACAAATTTAACATGGAAATAATTTCCAGGGAGAAAAACCACGATCTAGAAATCAAGATTTCATAAACAGTTACAAGATATACTCACAGGCTCATTTACCTCAATATATACCTCAACCTAAGGACCGTAGTTATTCTTGCACAGAATCCACTAACATGACTTCCATCGTGCATTGTTCTCCTTACTGGATCTCCTCACACCTTGTCCATCAAGATGATCAATCTTCTACAAGAGAGTAGAAGCAACTAAACATTCTCGAACGGTCCTTCAGAACAATCTCTCAATGGCTCTAGAAAAACAAAAAAAATATCTCTTAGGGTATTCTAACCTCAGATCAAGAGAGAGAATTAACTTCATATGTTGTGTCTTTGGGTTGAGAGAATCACCCAATTTATAGCCCTAAGTTCATCCAAGAGATTTCTAAGAATAATCCACTTAAAATAGCACTCATCCTCAAACTCTTCATCAGAGTTCGGACGGAACTGGGCTTCGTCCGCCAGGCTCGCTATAGCGAGCATGTGTCTCGCTAGAGCGAGACACAATTCTGCTTCGGGTGAGATAGCAAACAACATATGGCCTGTCATGTTGACTTTTAGGCCTTACAATGTATGGCAAGGAGGAGGAGACGGTTAACCCTCTCTTTCTTCAGTGCGAGGTGGTAGTCACGGTTTGGTGTAATTTTATCAGGAGACACGTTTTGGCATGGTGTTGTCCGAAGAATATTGTAGAATATTACAAAAATGCTACAGATTCTTGACGTGGTGGGTGTTTGTTGGTTGTGGGCGCATCTTATGGAGGATGGTTCCATTTGCAATTTTATGGTCTATTTGGAAGGAAATGAATGATAACATCTTTAGAAGCTCTTCTTCTATGACAACAGAGGTGGTTTCCAAGGTATCCTTAAGGATTTCTAAATGGGCTTTGAGTAGGAAGGAGTTTTTAATGTTCAGCTTAAATAATATCCTTCACAATTGGAAAGCTTGTATGGATTGTGGTCCTCTTAAGATGAGAAGAGGTGCTAATTATGTTCTCCAAGAATGTGGGAGTTCGTGACCTTAATGAAGAGAAGGTGTAAGCTGTTTTAGAAGGTCTTAGATTGTTCTCTCCAAGATATGAAGGCGCCCTTGTTGTTAAAAGTGATTCTTCTAATGCGATAGATTGGTATTAAACCAGAATGCGAGATCTTGGAAATCTCAATTCCTTTTCAATGAAATCAGGGAGCTTTCTGCTAGCATCATTGTTTCCTTTCATCGTGAGGTTAGATACGCTAACTGCGAATGTGTTAGCTAAACAAGGGGTAATGAGATTATCTACTTAGGCATGCATGGTAATGTAATCGGGGTTGTGTGTTGTACAAAGCTCTTGCACCATCCCTTATTTCTCTTCTTTTCCTTTTTATCTCTTAATAAACTTTGTTACCATTTCAAAAAAAAAAAACTAAGATTTTCTTAAGGGTAAATTGGTCAAAAAGAAAAAATTGGAGGGTGTAGTCTCCTTGTGTCTAGTTTGACAATTAGTCAAGAGAGATTGTAGTAAAGAATTAAATTATAGGAGCCTATTTTAGTTTATGTGAAAATAGATGTGTCTATTATAAAAAAGACTCCAAAGCAAAAACATTTTTTATTTTTGTCACAAAGGAGACTAGAACTCAAGCACTCTAATCCCTACCAACTAAGATATAGCTATGTTGTTATATAAATGTATGATAACCTTTCAAAACCAACAATTTACTTAGTGTCACGACCCAACTCAACTCGGACCTAGGTTGCGCACCTAATATTGCCTCGAACGAGTCGACCCAGTCCGACCCAAATTTCAGAACATGCTTTTGCCCAAAGCAACCCGTCGCCCATGGGGAACCTATCGCCTGCAATCTTCAAATTCAACTTGAAAGTCAAAAAACAAGGCTTACTCAAATCCATATCGCCAAGTGAAAGAATCCAGGAAGGCTTCCTATCACCATGATAGCTGAAATAATCCAGAGGATCTTATTTAGTGAGAGAAGAACCGATCACTAATTCTAGTTATAATCATTCTAGCAATTCCCTACCTATGTATCAAGGAAATTTATTCTAAAGTATTCATTGGATTTCCTCAATAAAAACCCAAATGATTTATAAATTGACCGCGTGTATGTTTGCGTGGAATTGAATTCCTAAGAATTCTAGAAAATGTATTCCTAAGAAATGGCTAACATTGAAAAAATAAAGGTGAAGGTCAATAAAGGAACATCAAATAATCTTTCTTTAATTTGGTGGAAAATGAATCAAAAGGAGGTGAAAAATGAATATGCTCATCTACCACTCTTGTAAATCAAATCCTAATAAAATATGGTCTCATCTGCATCCCTACTTTATATCCTTCAGCCTCACCTTTTTATGAATCCTTTGTTGGAACTCATGGGAATTCAGTTTCAACAATTTTTACCACTTTCATGTTAGATTCCCACATTCTCACTTTATGAACATTTGTATGTTCTATTTCTTTTTGAAGTTTCATTTAGTAGAATAAAAAATTATTCACCATTCTATGATTTCACTAATTTGAAATCCAAAGGTGTCACATCTCTTTTTTTTCTTTTTTCCCTTTTTTTTTTGTGTACATTACCCATGCCAATGGGGTTGGGACCTAGCTAGGAGAGCCCACACCATGGGAAAAACAAGTGGCAAGGAGAGCACCTGTGAGTAATGGAATTGCCGGCCAACAGAGCAACCCCTAATTCTCACCTCTCATTTTTTGAAAACAACCCAAACATGGTAGTATAAATGGCGCCCTTATGATCAAATGAAACGAAACCACAAGTACAGATCATGGCGGTCATATCAAAGTACCCAGAGCGCGAAGCAGAAGTGGGAGCATTGAAACGCTAAATTTTAAAATAATTATATGTCTGAAGCGCATATACAACATAAGGCTTGTGGCCGGTTTATTTTTATTTTTTATTTTTTGCTTAAAAGGTAATTGTATTGAAAAAAGAAGAGAGAGATACAGAAGGGAAAATACATGGGTCTAATTGAGACCCCCAAAAAATGCTCAGAGCTAAGAGGAGCAGCTATAGGAAAAGAGGTAGCAGAGCCACAGGAGGAGGGAGCATCTTATCCACTTATGGATCAGGAAACAATCAGCGAATATGGGGCATCAGATCCACTAATAGGAGATTCCTGAAGAGGAAGAATCTTCGTCTAATCCTTCCTGAAGAGGAAGAATCTTCATCGAACTAGCGAAATCTTAAAAGGGTAAAACACTAGAGACTGGTGGATAGCTCCGGAATCCACTCAAGGGAGGAGAAAGAGGGCAGTTCGCTGGGTCTAATGCGGATCTGGGCGGCTGGTAATTGCAGGTGAAGAGCTACGGACCCTTGGGCGAACTACAAGGAGAAGACACCCAAATGATGAGGGAGGCGAATTGCAGCTGATAATGGGACTAGCGAGCTGCTAAGAGAAGACACTGTAAGACCCCGACCCGAGAAACCTCGTTTAGAGTTGATTAAGTTGTGTTTTAGTTTTAAGTGTGTTTCGTGGTTTGTGAATTAGTTGGGGATTAGAATAGCTTTTATAATAGCTTTGGGGAATTTGGAGAGCCTTTTTACTTGTGGGACCCTTTGGGGGTTCTTGTTACGAATTGTGTGAGATTGGGGGTTTACCGATGATTTTCAAAAATCGTGTTTTTAACCTCGTTGGACTTATCTTGCTAATCCCTACAACTTTCATGTTGACATCGTTTCCATTCAAGGACCCTAAACCCGACTTTTCGCAATTGAGGGCAAAATGGTCTTTTTACCCAAAATCTAGACACCGATTTCAATGTAACCAAAATGTGCAAAATATATACTTTTTAGAAACTAGAAATTTTTCTGATCAACTTTGTCTTCTTCGTCGAATTCATTTGAGGCCCCGAAAACCATGTTTTGAGCCCGAGAAGTCTTTTAAGTTGTGGGCCCCATCCTCACTTACTATATATAGAAAGCTTCTTCTTCATTTTTCCCATTTCTGGCAAAAACCTTAGAGGAGAAGAGAAATCCCAGCCCTAAGGGTTTTCCCTTACCTTTTTTCTTGCTTCTTCATCTTCAATCCCCCACTAAGCTAGTGCTAATGGAAAATTAGAGGCTACAATCTTCTTTCTCATCTCAAGGGCTTCATCTTGACACCATTTTTGAAGAAAACCGCCCACTCCAAGACTTCCTTTGGACAACACCTTGCTTTTTGAAGGACTTCCTTGTAAGTAATCTTCTTAAGAGATTTAAAATCCTATTTGTTTAGCCCTAGGGAAACTCCATTTCATTTATTGGAAGATTCCGTTTTGTTTTACTTGGTTTTTGATAATCTAGGGTTTGGATTTGGGGATTTTGTGTATAGGTGTTTCATTGTGGGCTTAAAAGGTGATTAGAGCTCAATTTGTTTTGCATTGGACCTAAGGCAAGTGGATGAAACGATTCTCATGTGTTTTATCATGTTTTATGCAAAATCTTGATTTGTCTTCATTAATAGTTTTAATGGTTTATCATGTTTGATAGTTTAGTATTATTGATTTTGAATGATGATTTGATGAGATAAGGAGGTCAAGGAATAGCCCAATTATTCATGAAGTTATGTTTGGAAGAAGGGGAAAGAAAGGAAATGGATAGGAGTTGGACAAGAGAAGAATTCAACCAAATGGGTTGAGATTCGTTGCAGGACCGATCGATCGCCCATCAGGTCCGATCGATCGGACTGTAAATAACTGAGAGTGTTTTCAGGACCGATCGATCGCCCATCAGGTCCGATCGATCGGACTGTAAATAACTGGGAGTGTTTTCAGGACTGATCGATCGCCCATCAGGACCGATCGATTGGACTGTAAATAACTGTGAACGTTTCAGGACCGATCGATCGGCCAATGAGTCCGATCGATCGGACTGAAATGAGATGAACTATGAGTAAGAGAATCGAGGGACTGTTCTCCAAATTCATTTCAAGTCCATACTCAAGTCCAATTCAACTCTATCCCTTCTCTTCTTATTTGAAGACATTGAACCTGTAATGATGCATTTAAACCCATGAAAGATTTGGGTAAATTGTAATGGGTTGTAGTGGGGAGGTATTGTTTGGAGCCCCATTGTTATTTAAGGACTTGTGAAGTATTGCGTGAAGTCCGAAGGAAAGGGGAAACTTATCATGGAGATTCTATGAGATTTTATAGATTGACTAATGTGTATAAGGACCCGGAATGTCCCTAACTCTTAAAGAGTACCAAAATTTCATCATAACCGACATACGGGACCCTATTCGCACTGATTCAATTCTAGAAATCCTATTGTTAGCCTGTAAAGGTATTGGAAACTATTTGTATTTGATTTTCAACCAATCCCCTATTTTGGGATTTCAACCTGTGATTTGTGAGTACTCTTGAACCGAGAACATTGTGTTGCCATATTGTTAATTTGTTTAGACCCGTCCCGACTTTTATACGTTTTGTACCTATGGGTTCCCGCCCCGTTATGTGTATTTATTTGCTTTGATTTTCGCATGTTACCTATGAGTCGGCACCACTAAGCTTGGATAACCTTATCGATTTGATCCACCGGTTTGGATATCCCCCTTCAGTTATACCCGCTGCAGCATGGTTCCCGCCTCGCCTCGATATACCCGGTTCGCTACCGTGGTCCCGCAGAGTATTATATGTATTTATTATATAAAAATCGTTGATTCTCCTCACCTCGTGTGACTGAGGTCAATGTCCCGATGTGCTCTTATCACTTTTGTGAGAGAGGATTTAGCTTTGTGTGGTTGCCATCTTGTTAGTCCCCGAATCATTGGTACCTTTACATGATTTTATCGCATACGTATCTCTTTTACATGAGGCATCATTCTTTTATGAAAATTCATTATTTATCTAGATTCTACTATGTTTCTAAAGGCATCATTGTTTTGAATTATTGTTATATCTTTTCACCCACATGTCAGACCGTCGTGTCTGATCCATTTATTTTGGTACTCAGGTCCCGAGCTTATTGCCATTGAGGAAGAGCCGGAGGAGGCGGTCGGTGAACCGCAGCGAGTGATTGAGTGGCAAGCCGATGATGTCATGTAGACATTCGGCCTTGCCTTGAGAACGATACACTTTGGGAACTTATGATATCTTTACTTTGGGTTTCATTTGGTTGTACGGTCTTTGTTGACCGTTATTTTGGGGCGTTAATCAACTTTGTAAATACACTTAAATTTACTTTTGGGGAAATATGCTTATGATCATTGCTCATTCTGATATCTTGTCATGTTAATCATAAATCAGTCCTGTTTATGGAATTGAATAGTATTAATATGGTTTGCTATACGCTTCCGCAATCTTGAGAATATGTTTGATATGGTTATATGTGAAAGGATGTGTAAAGATATTCCTCACCGCGGAACCCTGTGGGAAATCACGTACACGGATAAATGTTCTTTTAATTCCGTGTGCGGCTTAGCCAAAGAGATGCACGTGGCGCGGCATCACCCCCGTGTCCCGATCCCGGACTCGGATCCTCCCCTAATCCCGGTCCGGGGTCGCGACAGGACTGGTATCAGAGCGGGACATGTTTCAGGCAATTAAAAGAAACTAGAAATCTTAAGTACGTGGCGAGGATTCGTTAGATAGAATCGTGTGAGCAATGTGTGACCACCCTGTACTTGATTTATATGTGCTAACAATTTGTTTTGCAGCGTTATGCCACCTCGCAAAAGAACAGCAAACAGTAATCACGTTGCCAGTAACCGTGAGAATACAGAGCCTATTGCAGAGGAACCACAAGACAACAACATGCAGAACCAATTCCAACAGATGATGCAGGCTATAATTGACCAACAACGCCAGGCAAATGAGAACCAGGCTAGGTTCCAAGCACAAGCATATGAGACACAGACCAGATTGCAAGAACAGATGCTTAAGAAAGACGAGGATCATGCTAGGGAGATAGCTCAAATGCAAGCACAGTTGTTAGGGATATTAGAAAGGAGACCGGAACCAATCCCAGTTGCACCACCTGGTCCAGTAAACATTAGAGGGAATGATCCTAATGTGTTGTATGAGCGGTTCAGGAAGAGAGGACCGAAAGAATTTTTGGGGACTGAGGATCCAATGGCAGCAGATGATTGGCTTGAGCACACCGAAAACATATTTGAGATATTCATATGTACCGGTGTAGATCGTGTACAGCTTGCAGCCTCTATGTTTGTGGGTTTGGCAGATATTTGGTGGAAGACCGTCAAGGCAGAATACAGGACAATGGCTGATGCAGAAGCTTGGGTTAACTTCAAGAGACAGTTTGGAGAGAAATATGTACCTGCACATGTCAAGAGGCAAAAGGCAGCAGAATTTCAGCAACTTGTGCAAGGGAACATGACGGTCCTCGAATACCTTACCAAATTCGAGAGATTGTCAAGGTATGCTCCAGAGCTGATAGACACGGTTGAGAAGAAGATAACCAAGTTCCTTGAGGGACTTCACCCGATTATTGAGAGGGATGCTACCGGGGTTGTACCACCCGTTACCTTTGAAAAAGCTGTCAAGAGAGCATACAAATTTGAGAACTTCCACAACAAGATCATCAAGAACCTAGGAAAGGGTCAAGGCCAGCAGCAGAACTATCAGCAAAGAAACAATCAGAACAAAAGGCCAAGGCAGGAGCAGAATGCGCAGAACCTAGTGGTTTGTATCCACTGTGGGAAAAACCATGAGAGTGCCAATTGTCATTTTATTACGGGAGCATGCTTTAGATGTGGCTCCATGAACCACCAAATGAAGGATTGTCCAAAGCCAGATAGACATAATAGGCAGCAGCAAGGAGCACAGCGTCAGGCACCACCTCAGAATGCGTTAGTGGTTCAGAATCAAGCAAGGCCACTACAACAACATGCACCTCAACAACAGTTTAGGCCACAGCAACAACAACAACAACAGGCCTGTCAGCAAGGGCAAAATCAGAACCAGAATCAACGTCCTCAGAATCAGAATAGAAACGCACAACAGGGCAGACAACAGCAAGGACAGAACAGGCCACAACAGAGGGCACAACTCTATGCTGTCAATAGAGCTGATGCAGAGGCTGAAGGCAATGTAGTGGACGGTACACTTCTCGTCTGTGGTTTTGATGCTAGGGTTTTGTTTGACCCTGGCTCTACTCACTCATTCTTATCTCCAAAATTTGCTAAGTTGATTGATATGCATGCTAGAGAGTTGAGTTTCATTTTGATTGTGACTACCCCTTTAGGTAAGGAAGTTGTTTGTAGAACTTTTTACCCTAGTTGTTCAGTCATGATAGGAGAAGTAGTATTACCGGCAGATCTCATTTTATTGGAGATGCAGGATTTTGATGTCATCCTAGGGATGGATTGGTTAGCAGGACACCATACTACTATGGATTGTTTCCATAATACCTTAACTTTTAAGTTAGAGGAGACCCAAGCAGGGGTGTTGTTTCAGGGAGAGAGGAGTAATTCTGGTGCAGGGTCTATTTCAGCGTTGAAGGCTAATAGACTTCTAAAAAGTGGTTGTGAGGGTTATTTGGCGTTTATCACGGAGGATAAACGGTCCCAAGGGGTGGAGGAGATCCCAATTGTTTGTGAATTTCCGGATGTTTTTCCGGAGGAGATACCTGGATTGCCACCCATTAGAGAGATAGACTTCACTATTGAGTTGGTACCGGGGACCGCTCCGATATCTATCGCACCCTACAGAATGGCCCCGGCAGAATTGGGAGAGTTGAAGATGCAATTACAAGAACTCTTAGACAAAGGTTTTGTGAGACCTAGCGTGTCACCGTGGGGAGCACCAATTTTATTTGTGAAGAAGAAGGATGGTTCCATGAGAATGTGTATTGACTATAGAAGATTGAACCAAGTGACCATCAAAAACAAATATCCATTGCCAAGGATAGATGAATTGTTTGATCAGTTGCAAGGAGCTGCTTACTTTTCGAAGATTGATTTGAGGTCAGGCTACCATCAGTTGAGAGTTAGAGATTCAGATGTACCAAAAACAGCATTTCGGACAAGATATGGACACTATGAGTTTCTAGTAATGCCGTTTGGTTTGACTAATGCACCGGCAGTTTTCATGGCATTGATGAACAAAATATTTGCAGAGTATTTGGATCAGTTTACAGTGGTGTTTATTAATGATATTTTAGTGTATTCCAAGACCAAAGAAGAGCACGAAGAACATTTGAGGATAGCACTCCAGCTTTTGAGGGAGAATCAGTTGTTTGCAAAACTTAGTAAGTGTGAATTTTGGTTGGACCAAGTCACATTTTTGGGTCATATCATCTCCAAGGAAGGATTATCAGTGGACCCGTCCAAGATTGAGGCAGTCATGAATTGGGACAGACCGAAAAATGCATCGGAGATCAGGAGTTTTCTTGGATTGGCAGGATATTATCGGAGGTTTGTGCAAGGATTTTCGTCGATTGCGTCACCTTTGACGAAGTTGACAAGGAAAAATGCACCATATGTTTGGACGGACAAGTGTGAGGCTAGTTTCCAAGAGCTGAAGAAGAGATTGACTACAGCTCCAGTCCTTACTTTGCCATCTGGGAGCGGCGGTTTTACCATTTTTACCGACGCTTCCAATGTTGGACTTGGATGCGTGTTAATGCAAGATGGGAAGGTAGTTGCATATGGATCCCGTCAGCTAAAAGATCATGAGAAGAACTATGCAACACATGATCTAGAGTTGGCAGCAGTTATTTTGGCATTAAAGATGTGGAGACACTACCTCTATGGAGAGAAGTTTGAGGCTCACTCCGACCATCGTAGTCTACAGTACTTGTTTTCCCAGAAGGAGTTGAATATGAGGCAGAGGAGATGGATGGAATATATTAAAGACTATGATTTTCCAATCAAGTATCACCCGGGGAAAGCGAATGTAGTTGCAGATGCCTTGAGCAGAAAGTCAGCGAGCATGGCAAGTCTTCGGGGAACTTATGTGTTACAACAGTTAGAAGAGTTGGGAGTAGAATTTCATCCACTAAGGGAGGGTGTTATGTTGGCAAACATGTCAGTGTCAGAACCTTCGTTCATTCAGAAGATCAAAGAGAATCAGTTACAAGACCCAGAGTTGGCTAAGATTTCAGAACATATAGCAGATCGCCCGAATTTTCGTGTCGTAGATGGAGTTTTGTACTACTGAGACCGCCTGTGTGTGCCTAACTTGGAGGACTTGAGGAATGATATCATGACAGAGGTTCACAATACCAAGTATTCCATACCCGGGTAGTACGAAGATGTACCAGAATTTAAGGGGCAGATTTTGGTGGAATAACATGAAGAGAGAGATAGCAGCTTTCGTCTCTCGTTGTATGATATGTCAGTTGATCAAGGCGGAACACCAGAAGCCTCCAGGGTTACTACGGCCATTAGAGATTCCGGAATGGAAATGGGAGCACATTACCATGGACTTCATATTGGGTTTACCGAAGACTAGTAAGGGCAATGATGCTATTTGGGTCATAGTGGACCGTCTCACCAAGTCAACTCATTTCCTACCGATGAAGACTGGGAAGAAGATGCATATGTTACCTTTGGCACAGTTGTTTGTCACAGAGATTGTCAGTCGTCACGGACAACCGGTTTCCATCACATCTGATAGAGACAGCAGATTTGTCTCAAGATTTTGGAAGACATTGCATGAGTCTATGGGTACGAAGTTATAGTTCAGTACAGCCTATCACCCACAGACCGATGGTCAGTCAGAGAGGACAATTCAGACACTTGAAGATATGCTTCGAGCTTGTGTGTTAGATTTCAAGACTCAGTGGGATGAAGCCTTACCGTTGTGTGAGTTCGCTTACAACAATAGTTTCCACTCGAGTATCGGTATGGCACCTTTTGAGGCTTTGTATGGCAGAAGATGTAGAACACCTGTTTGTTGGGAAGAAGTTGGTACTCGCAGTTTCCATGGACCGACCATTGTTAGTGAGACAAGTGACAAGGTCAAGTTGATCCAAGAACGTCTGAAAGTGGCTCAGAGTAGATAGAAGAGTTATGCAGACTCTCACAGAAGGGATTTACAATTCAAAGAAGGAGATAAGGTTTTCTTGAAAGTGTCACCTACTCGTGGAACCTTGAGGTTTGGACAGAAGGGCAAATTGTCTAGGAGATACATTGGACCGTACGACATTGTGAGTAGGATTGGTGATGTGGCTTACAGGTTAGCCTTACCACCTGAACTTTCCGGCGTACACAATGTATTCCATGTGTCTATGTTAAAGAAGTACGTTCCCGACAGACCACACATTCTCTGTTATGAGCCGTTGGAAATTCGAGAAGATGCGACCTATGTTGAGAAGCCAAAGCAGATCATTGACACCAAGGAACAAGAATTGAGAACTCGGACTATTCAGTGGGTCAAGGTACTTTGGGAGAATCATGGACCGGAAGAAGCAACATGGGAATTACGGGATCAAGTTCAAAAGAAGTACCCACATCTCCTACCGGAGGTGAGTTTTAATTTCCATTTGGAGGACCAAATGTCCTAAGGGGTGGAGGATGTAAGACCCCGACCCGAGAAACCTCGTTTAGAGTTGATTAAGTTGTGTTTTAGTTTTAAGTGTGTTTCGTGGTTGGTGAATTAGTTGGGGATTAGAATAGCTTTTATAATAGCTTTGGGGAATTTGGAGAGTCTTTTTACTTGTGGGACCCTTTGGGGTTCTTGTTACGAATTGTGTGAGATTGGGGGTTTACCGATGATTTCCAAAAATCGTGTTTTTAACCTCGTTGGACTTATCTTGCTAATCCCTACAACTTTCATGTTGAAATCGTTTCCATTCGAGGACCCTAAACCTGACTTTTCGCAATTGAGGGCAAAATGGTCTTTTTACCCAAAATCTGGACACCGATTTCAATGTAACCAAAATGTGCAAAATACATACTTTTTAGAAACTAGAAATTTTGCTGATCAACTTTGTCTTCTTCGTCGAATTCATTTGAAGCCCCGAAAACCATGTTTTGAGCCCGAGAAGTCTTTTAAGTTGTGGGCCCCATCCTCACTTACTATATATAGAAAGCTTCTTCTTCATTTTTCCCATTTCTGGCAAAAACCCTAGAGGAGAAGAGAAATCCCAGCCCTAAGGGTTTTCCCTTACCCTTTTTCTTGCTTCTTCATCTTCAATCCCCCATTAAGCTAGTGCTAATGGAAAAATAGAGGCTACAATCTTCTTTCTCATCTCAAGGGCTTCATCTTGACACCATTTTTGAAGAAAACCGCCCACTCCAAGACTTCCTTTGGACAACACCTTGCTTTTTGAAGGACTTCCTTGTAAGTAATCTTCCTAAAAGTTTTATAATCCTGTTTGTTTAGCCCTAGGGAAACTCCATTTCATTTATTGGAAGATTCCATTTTGTTTTACTTGGTTTTTGATAATCTAGGGTTTGGATTTGGGAATTTTGTATATAGGTGTTTGATTGTGGGCTTAAAAGGTGATTAGAGCTCAATTTGTTTTGCATTGGACCTAAGGCAAGTGGATGAAACGATTCTCATGTGTTTTATCATGTTTTATGCAAAATCTTGATTTGTCTTCATTAATAGTTTTAATGGTTTATCATGTTTGATAGTTTAGTATTAATGATTTTGAATGATGATTTGATGAGATAAGGAGGTCAAGGAATAGCCCAATTATTCATGAAGTTATGTTTGGAAGAAGGGGAAAGAAAGGAAATGGATAGGAGTTGGACAAGAGAAGAATTCAACCAAATGGGTTGAGATTCGTTGCAGGACCGATCGATCGCCCATCAGGTCCGATCGATCGGACTGTAAATAACTGAGAGTGTTTTCAGGACCGATCGATCGCCCATCAGGTCCGATCGATCGGACTGTAAATAACTGGGAGTGTTTTCAGGACCGATCGATCGCCCATCAGGACCGCTCGATCGGACTGTAAATAACTGTGAACGTTTCAGGACCGATCGATCGGCCAATGAGTCCGATCGATCGGACTGAAATGAGATGAACTATGAGTAAGAGAATCGAGGGACTGTTCTCCAAATTCATTTCAAGTCCATACTCAAGTCCAATTCAACTCTATCCCTTCTCTTCTTATTTGAAGACATTGAACCTGTAATGATGCATTTAAACCCATGAAAGATTTGGGTAAATTGTAATGGGTTGTAGTGGGGAGGTATTGTTTGGAGCCCCATTGTTATTTAAGGACTTGTGAAGTATTGCGTGAAGTCCGAAGGAAAGGGGAAACTTATCATGGAGATTCTATGAGATTTTATAGATTGACCAATGTGTATAAGGACCCGGAATGTCCCTAACTCTTAAAGAGTACCAAGATTTCATCATAACCGACATACGGGACCCTATTCGCACTGATTCAATTCTAGAAACCCTATTGTTAGCCTGTAAGGTATTGGAAACTATTTGTATTTGATTTTCAACCAATCCCCTATTTTGGGATTTCAACCTGTGATTTGTGAGTACTCTTGAACCGAGAACATTGTGTTGCCATATTGTTAATTTGTTTAGACCCGTCCCGACTTTTATACGTTTTGTACCTATGGGTTCCCGCCCCGTTATGTGTATTTATTTGCTTTGATTTTCGCATGTTACCTATGAGTCGGCACCACTAAGCTTGGATAACTTTATCGGTTTGATCCACTGGTTTGGATATCCCCCTTCAGTTATACCCGCTGCAGCATGGTTCCCGCCTCGCCTCGATATACCCGGTTCGCTACCGTGGTCCCGCAGAGTATTATATGTATTTATTATATAAAAATCGTTGATTCTCCTCACCTCGTGTGACTGAGGTCAACGTCGTTGATTCTCCTCACCTCATGTGACTGAGGTCAATGTCCCGATGTGCTCTTATCACTTTTGTGAGAGAGGATTTAGCTTTGTGTGGTTGCCATCTTGTTAGTCCCCGAATCATTGGTACCTTTACATGATTTTATCGCATACGTATCTCTTTTACATGAGGCATCATTCTTTTATGAAAATTCATTATTTATCTAGATTCTACTATGTTTCTAAAGGCATCATTGTTTTGAATTATTGTTATATCTTTTCACCCACCTGCCAGACCGTCGTGTCTGATCCATTTATTTTGGTACTCAGGTCCCGAGCTTATTGCCATTGAGGAAGAGCCGGAGGAGGCGGTCGGTGAACCGCAGCGAGTGATTGAGTGGCAAGCCGATGATGTCATGTAGACATTCGGCCTTGCCTTGAGAACGATACACTTTGGGAACTTATGATATCTTTACTTTGAGTTTCATTTGGTTGTACGGTCTTTGTTGACCGTTATTTTGGGGCGTTAATCAACTTTGTAAATACACTTAAATTTACTTTTGGGGAAATATGCTTATGATCATTGCTCATTCTGATATCTTGTCATGTTAATCATAAATCAGTCCTGTTTATGGAATTGAATAGTATTAATATGGTTTGCTACACGCTTCCGCAATCTTGAGAATATGTTTGATATGGTTATATGTGAAAGTATGTGTAAAGATAATCCTCACCGCGGAACCCTGTGGGAAATCACGTACATGGATAAATGTTCTTTTAATTCCGTGTGCAGCTTAGCCAAAGAGATGCACGTGGCGCGGCATCACCCCCGTGTCCCGAACCCGGACTCGGGTCCTCCCCTAATCCCGGTCCGGGGTCGCGGCAGACACCAAAGATGCTAATCTGGCGACGAGGCCAGCGGACTGCTATAAAAGGAGAGAAGGAGGGCTGCGCTGCTTGGCCATGGGCGGATCTGGACGACTGGCAACCTGCAAATAAAGAGCTACTAACTCTTTAACAAGTTGCAAGGAGAGGACGCCCATACAATGAATGAAGAGGAACTGCAGTTGAGGATGAGGCTGGTGAGCTGCTCAGAGAAGACATCCAAAGAAGGTGAAAACCCAAACCCAAAGTCTTGATCTGGCAAGGTGGCTGGCGGACTGCTATTGATGAAATCCAAAAACTGGATCACCCAATTGGGATTCTAAGGAAACTGAAAAGAGATCTAAGTTGATTACTGCAGAAGGGCTTGGAAATTCTCCCCAGTGAAAAAGAGAGGAATTCCTGGATTTGTTGCTGGATAGAGGAGATGGGGATCTTCCTATCCTCAAAGGTAGCTTTATTCCTTGCCTTCCACATGAAGTAGATTACATTGATGATGATGGTTGCTATATGTTCTCTACCAGCCTGATCATTCCCTTTGGTGAGAGCTTCCCAGATTGAAGAGACAGAGAATGAGTTAGGGACTGCCGTGTTGGCTGTTTCGCAAAGCCACGTCCAGATAGCTTTTGCTTGGTCACAATTGAAGAAGAGGTGACATGTGGAGTTTTCTTCTTGGCAGCAGATGTTGCATCTTGAGGCTAAAGAAAAACCCAGTCTCTTCAAGCGAATCTCTGTTGGGGTCTTGTTATGCATGAGGCGCCACCCGAAGCAGCATACTTTGTGGAGACAGATGCCATTCCAGATGAAAGTGGGCCACATCAGAGTGGCTGCTCTTGTTCATATGAGATTCCGGGCAGCCTTCAAAGTGAGCTAACCATCAGAAGAGTCTCTCCATCTAAGAGAATCCTTGGTGATTGAGCTGGGGAGAGGGAAGAGATGAATTCTGAGAAGTAGCTCTGGATTTCTGGAGGCAAGTGGGTAGGGATGGACTAGGATCCTAATTGAATCAGGGAGGATAGACGCTGATCCTGAGGAAAAAGATAATTGGGAAATCTTACTGAAAGAGGACAATTGTCAACCCAGGTTTATAAACAATTAGCCAATTGGCACAAATATATCTTATCTATGTATTTAAGTATAAAAGATGGAGAAAAATATTTAACTTTGCAATTTAATCACTAGACAATAATTAATAAGTTAGAAGAAGTCTCTCCGTTCAAAAGAAAAATGTCAAGCTTATAAAAAAAGAAAATGCACAAAAAATCGAAGATTCCGTACGGTTCGCTCCTAAGACGGATCCCCTCCGTTTTCGAATCGGAATCAAGAGGGTTGAGAAGAGGAGGTTCCGTGCACTAACATTCATACATCATTTAGCCGAGATATTCTTCAATGCACACATCCCTAGCAACTTCACTAAAGCAAGTCTCTTATGAGAGAAAATACATGAGATATTGATAGTTATGCGTATTATAAAATGTCCAAGCTAAAACAAACTGGGTACTCACTTAAACCCCATTCACAGAAGATTCCATCAGTCATGCCCATACTGTTGTGATCGTGGGTGCGGAAGCGTGCGATCAACAAGCAATCAAACAAGCCACACAAAAGGAGAACACAATTTTACGTGGTTCGGTGATTTCACACCTACGTCCACGAACAAAGCCCGTCTTCTTCTTAGTTTTTTCACTAATCAGAGTTTTCTCCCATACTTCTAGGGTTACAACCATAAGGATATATATAGGAAACTCAAATACTAAACTACCCTTGAACCCTAATTACATTGGGCCTACAAAACGAGCCAAAACCCAAAACCCATAAACCTAACAAATCTCCACCTTGGCGAGATTTGCAGGCCACAACATTTTCCACCTTGGCATGCAATTACACGCCTCCAAATGCGCCCGAAAGCGCCATACACCCGAAGGTGCTCAAAATCACAGAATGTTGATCAAGTCCTTAAACTTGACCCTAGTCACCACCTTGGTCAGCATATCTGCGTTTTCCAAATGCCACTTTGCTTCTTTGTAGGTGGTTGATGGACCGCGCTCCTGCTCGGTTCTACCGAGGTCGGCGGACGTGGGAGTCCGTCGGGTCCGACCCTTTCGTAACCGGGGGGCAAGGGCGTGCATCAACATTTCTTTTTTTGTGGGTGTGCCAGATTTTCTATTTTTACTTGGAATTGCAAGTGGTGATCCGGAGATCAACCTTCGCAAGTAAAAAGGAAATCAACTTCTTTCAAGTTTTCCATTGCACATATATTTAAGAAAAGAGACATTTTTCTTGATTTGCCGTGAAAGGCGATTTTTTTGGCATTTATAGCCGATTTTGGCGTTTATAGCCGATTTTTGGCGTTTATAGCCGATTTTGGCATTTATAGCCGATTTACAATCCTTATCAACAATGAAAGACAAGAATTGTGATTTTTGTCTCTTTTGAAAAAATACAAACTACAATGAAAAGCAAGAAAAGGAGGATCTAACTTCTCAGGAGATTGTGGGGGACTCGTTTAGATTGACGGTCGTAAGCCATATGTGGGCTTCGCCATCATCCATGCAGATGAGAACAGAGGATGCTATTGATTCGCTTGGCTTGGCTATAACCTCAGGTTTTTAGAGGACAAAGACCAAAGGAAAGTCCTATGTCCAATAAAAAGCCGAGTAGACGGGCTGAAAAGCCATATCTAAGCCATTGGAGGCAGGAGGAGAAGGCAAGGACCTTGGGGGGGTACCCCCCAAGGGACTTTTGTCACCTTGTTGCGGTGGCCGGTGTAGAACTTCCGCAGAGTTTTCTCTCTTTTTCTTTTCTCTGGATTTCTGACTGCTGTCTGTTTGTGTGTGTCTGTGTCGATGTTTCTGATGTCCTTTCTTCTTGGAGAGCCCTCCTATTTATAGGCTTTTAGGTAGCCTTTTAGGTGGGTTTATGGGCTTTTATTGTCATTAAGCCGCATAATGGGAGGAGTTACAAAATTGAATTGTTTATTTTGTAACTCCTTTTTCTTGGCTTCTGATTGGCCGGAGGAGATTGAGGGCATTTAATCGCCTTGAATCGCCATGATGGGAGGAGTTTCATGAGTTAAATGCCATGAATCTCTTGACTTGTAACTCCCGAATGCTTGCTTCTGATTGGGCCGTCCAAAGAAATGGATTAATGACTGTAATAAAGCTAGTCAATTAATCGCATTAAGTGGTCGCCGAGCAGCTGAAGAGTCGCGGGCCGTGCCACGTCTTTTGAGATTCTTCTGTTGATGATCATCGATGGATCTTCATGTAGATCGACATCAGATGACCATGTAATTTCAGGTGTTTGTTGCCAACAGCGGGTCGGTGCCATCTGTCCTGTCGATTTCTCGATCGGTCGGGTGGAAAGCACACTTTTTTTGGTTGACCGGGTGGCGATCAATACTGTCTTCGATACTCTTGATGATTTACCCGTGTTTTGGACGGATGTCAGAGGACTTGGTGTCTCAAAAGCATGAATTTTGGAAAGTACCAGAGGCTGGGCTCCTCGAATCGCGAAAAAAACGGCGAAAACCGGGGTTTCCGGGGCTTTCCCGGCGACCCCGGGTTCCAAGGTCGCCGGCGACCCTGGCCCAGGGTCGCAGGGTCTGCGACCCTGGGGGGTTTTCCCCCTTTCGTGTCCCGTTTTGCGTCCGTTTTTGCTTTTTTTTATTCTTTTTTCTTCTGTACTTTTCCTTGACATTTTGACCATTTATTGGCCTGATTTCTTTGTAGAAAACCTGATGAGAATCCTTGCATTTTATTTTGCAAAGTTTCCAATTTCCTGAGAAAGCCGAAGACTTTGTCGCGCAGAGCTGCCGATTTTCCGTCAGAAGCTGAAACTGGGTCAAACGATGTCGGAATGACCTGAAATTTGGTGTGAAGCCTCCTGAGCAATAAATAAGACCAACCATAGGCTTTTGTTTGAGTTTCGAAGCCGTTTGGGGTCCTATCACCTGTAGACTTGCTTTTTGTCGCGATGAAGATGTCGCGGTTTGATGTGCGGTCAACCGATGTCCGATTGACTTGAAATTTGACAGGGAACCTATTGGAGTCATTTTAAGATGATCCATAGGCTCTGTCTTGGAAATCATGGTCCCGGAGAGCTTTTGTCGCCGAGAGCTCTTTTTCGGCTGTCGGAGAAGCGAAGTTAGGTCAAATGATTTTGAAATGGCCCGAAACTTCTTGTGTACTCCTCTTTTGGCTGTCTGGAAGAATCTTGCAGTTTTTGTTTGATTCTGACAAGATTTGATTTTTGGAAGCAGCATTGCCTATTTATGGCAGGTTGCGACTTCATGTAGCTCTTTGGATCTTGAAAAGGCAAAGTGACATTTTTGGTGTCAACAAATGCCCCCTCGAGGTACAGCGGCGAGTTGCTTAACTTTTGTAGTCGATGTGCCTCGAAGAGATTTTTTGAAGGAGAGCCTGTGACTTGACCAAGAGTCTTTGAGCAATCTTTCTTTTTGGTATTTGTAGCCTTTTGAGCTTCCAGGGGAATTTTATGGTAGTGAAAGGGATCACGTACCATCTCGAGGCAAAGTTTTGAAGATGACATCAGGGATGTGGATTTGGGTTTTGACCTTGTGACCTAACAGGCTATATGTGGCAGGTTAGGGGGTCGGGTTTGGTTTTGATCGTGTGACCCAACAAGTTGTATGTGGAATGTTGGGGGATCAATTTTGGTTTCGATCTTGTGACCTAACAGGCTGTATGTGGCAAGTTAGGGGATCAGGTTTTGGTTTTTGGTTTTGGTCTTGTGACCTAACAGGCTGTATGTGGCAAGTTAGGGGACCAGGATTTGGTTTGATGGAATGTCAATTTCAAGAATTTGGCTCAATTTGGTAGATGAGGCTGGATGGTTTGATTTTTGGAAGCTCATGGGGCTTGGAATTTTCTTTTGTATGGTCCAATCAACTCAAAAGAGGCATGGAACCATTTTTGTATGCTCTTGGTAAGAGGGATTTCTCTTTGACTAAAAGCCCAAAATTTTTCTTTTTTTTTTTTTTTTTTTGTTTTTATTTTTTTTGTGCCTAGGTGGTCAAACCTGGCTCATATGGGCTAACCCATGGGACCTTAAGCTTTTGAAATGGCTTAGATCTCATATGGTGTCATTTTTGTAAAGAATATCCAAAAATATCTAAGAATATCTTTACTTGGAGAGAATCTCTCATATTCCCTTTATTTTGGGATAAGATATCTCAAGATATCTTTCTTTTGGGAAAGAATCCGTCATAGATTATATCTTTTAGGAGAAAATCTCTCATTGATCTCTTTTTGGGAGAGAATCCCTCAAGATGTCTTTCTTTTGGGAAAGAATCTTTCTAATTTCTTTCTTTTGGTAAGGTTACTAATTAGTAACACTTACCTCTTTCTTCTTTCCTTCTTTGGTTTGCTCTCCTCTATAAAAGCAAGGAGAAGGTTGGATCCCTTGCTCTTATTACTTTCTTTTGCAATAATCTCAAGAGGGCTTCAAGACCAAGAGCTTTTCTTCTTCAAGATCTTCAAGACTTTTCTTCTTCTTCTCCATCAATGGCTTCAAGTAAGTTCCCCTTTTTTTTTTTCAAGAAAACTCCATTGTAGGAAAAAAATAAAAAGTTCTTCTTTCTTTCTCTTTTTTTTTGTTTCTTTCTTTTCTTTTCTTCTTCTTTTTTTTTTTTTCTTTTTCACGTGTTTGCCTCCTTTTTTTTTTACACGTTTTTTTTTTCTTTCTTTTCTTCTTTTTTTTTTCATGTTTTTGTTTTTTTTTTTTTTTGTGTGGGCCGTACGGACAGATCCGTACGGATCTGGCCGTACGGCCACGTGGCCTGTGGGCCAGCCCTCTTTTTTTTTTTTTCTTTTTTCTTTTTTTTTTCTTTCCCTCCCCTTTTTTTTTGAGAGAGTTTCTTTTCTTTCTTTTTTTTTTTTTGTTTTCTTTCCCCTCTCTTTTTTTAGAGAAAGTTTCTTTTCTTTTCTTTTTTTGTTTTCTTTCCCCTCTTTTTTTTTTTTAGAGAAAGTTTCTTTTCTTCTTTTTTTCTTTTGCTCATCATGATAATGCATTTTTTTTTCGCAAACCAAGATGTTCATGCATGCCTTTAATTTGTAAATTAAATTTGTAGCATGATGTGATAGCATACCTGAAAGTTTTCGCAAATTTGGGAACTTGGAGCTCGCAGTGATGTTGAGCCCTTCCTGATTTTGCGGAGACTTTTAGGTTTCGAAAGTTTGGAGTTTCGAAGCTCGCAGCGATGTTGAGCCCATCTTCAAGCTTTCTATTTCTTTCGGGATAGTTCCTTTTCTTCGGAATTGCCCCGTCATCATGTCAAAATTTCGCCAGATTTTTTTTAGCGAGATTCTGTCATTTTGATGTTTGATCTTTTTCTTTTCCATCCTTTTCAGGTGGTTCCTCCAGAGCGAACAAGGGTAAAGAGCCTGCTACAAGCGTACCTCGTCGATCTTCTAGATCTTCTAATCCGGCCGTTCAGCAGGCTTTTGAGAAGGTCCAGTATGTTGAGAGAAATCTGGAAGAGTGCGACTCCCTCAACAGAGATGAGATGAGGCAGCGACTGATCACTCTCAAGGGAGAGGAATTCTATAAGATCATGGTAAGCAGTCGTCCATGGGTGATGGAAGATCAGAGCGTTTTGCCCAAGCCTACCTTCTTCTTTGGTGATGCAGTCCCTGATGACATGACATACCAGAGGAGATGTTTTCAGTTTTCCTTCACAGCAGATGGTGAGAAGAAGACTGTTACTACCCGGTCGATGTTTGATCGCACCGTCTCGATTCTGAGCCTTGCCCCCACGTGCCCTAAGAGGGAAAATCCTCCAAGCTGGGTGAGAAGGACAAATGTAATCAAGACCGGGGTTTTTGTCGGCGGTTCTCCTGGATATACGGAGAGGTCGCCTGTTGATATGGACCTGTTGATGCCATCCAGCGGCTACCAGGGCTCTGATTATCCGTCGGTCGATTTGAGACCGGTGGGCCTTGGTATTTTCAGTGGTGACGGCAGCAATTGGATCAAGCCTTTCCGACTTCATGGCCGCTTCAATGCTGACTCCGAGTGGAAGTCGTGGACTGATCGCGTCCTTGTTGCGGTGGTGCCGTTTTGAAGGAAGACGGGATTTTTGATGCGGTCCGCGCCTTTAGGGAGACCGTGATCTTTTCCGACGAGGCCTTCATGGCTATGCTGGAGTCATTCCTCCCACAAACCAATACCTTCGTTGTGACGAATGGTGAGATTGGTTTTTCTTTGAAGGAGCTGAGCGCTATTACCGGATTGCCCATCCTCGGCAAACTCTATGAGGAGTTTATGCCGATTGACAGCGTCCTCGAGGGGCAGTCTGAGGAGTTCAGGCTTTTATACTTTCAGCTCGTCGCCTTCTATGATTTTTTGAAGGAGAAGGGGGGTTCGAAAGTTAGATCCAGCAGTTGGAAGAGTTTTTGCTCTTCATTCCCCAACTTTTTTGATAGTAGGGAGCCTTCTGATAGCGTGACCCAGGAAGCTGGAGCTCAGGATCCAAGTTCAAAGAAGATCTTGGCCATGCAAGAAGAGTTGAGAGATTTCTGTGCAAGTACAAACGTCATATGTCCTGACATTGCACTGCGGAGAGATCTCGCTGTTTACCTCACTTATTGGCTTGGTGAGGCTGTGTTTGCTGGAGGAGATGGAACGCACATCAGGCCGCATTGTATTTTCCCGGCTTGTCAGATGGCGTTTGGAGAGCAGCTTGCTTTGGTGCCAGCTCTTTACTCCTACCTGTGTACCGAACTGCAGGCTGCTGCTTTTCTGGTTCGGCTTGGGCTTCCCATGAATAGGGTATTTTCAGCCCATGTCTTTTATTCGTGGTATGTATACCACTGTCCTGGCTTCCATCGGCTGGGTGCTGCACAGGATGATGATCCTCTGATGATTCGACTGGCTAAGGGCAAAGACGTGTCCGAATCACTTTTGTTTGCCCGTATGAGGATCCGACGGTTCAGGGACGTCGAGATGGGGCAATCTTCAGTAAAGCTTTCTCCGGAGTTGCGGAAGAAGGCTTTTGATTTTGGTGCCTCCCGAGACTCTACCAGGGCGGGGTCAGGAAGGCATTATTCCTTGACAAATACAGAGAGAGAGTGGCTTTTCAGCATACGTGTCGGCACGATGGTGTACCGTAGACATCTTTTCGTCGACATCCAGCCGTATGTACCTTCTCGCTTTGCTTTGCAGCTGGGCTTTTCTCAAGGCGTTGTTGGAGCGCCTTCAAGCATGGTGAAGCGCTTTGGAGGCTTACAGGACGGGAGAAATGCATGGGCTTTCTATAGTGCTGAAGACACTACAGCCATGATTTCTTATCCTGTGTTGCTGACTTCCCGGACTGCCGGCTTTGCGAAGTGGTTCGCGGAGAGCTTCTCGGCATATCGGGGACTTTCCAGGAAGGAGCTTGATGTGAAGCTGGCATCTGGAAAGGGCCTTGGAAAGTCGGATGGCATCCGGCGAGAGGAAGTTTGGGCCTTCCTTTCTGGAGAGAAGCACAAGATAGGCTTTCTCAGTGACCAGGGCGTCATTGGTTCTGAAGCTGTTCGAGAAATACCTGATGAGGCTTTGGAGCAGCTAGAACAGGAGGAAGCCGAACTTGGCGCTTGGATGCAAGCGGCACAGAGGCAAGCTTCCGTGGAGTCTACTAGCAAGAGCAGACCATCCAGTGAGGAGTCAAGTGGGAAACCTGACTCTGACAGCGGGGTAGGTTCCTCTAAGAAGCGAGCCCGCAGGAGTAAGAGGAGGAGGAGTCATCATCGCAGCAAGGGGCAGCATGAGGATTCTCCTGACTTGGAAGTTCCTCTTACTATCAATGAGGATGTGCCAGTGGATGCTGACGAGCCTCCAGAGAAGAGAAGCCGAGAAGAAGAGACCGTTGGTGAAGGTATGATTCTTCCTTTTTCTCTTTCCATTTCTTTTCATGGGATTTTTTCCATGTTATGATTTGCTTCTTGTTTCTGCTTTTCTTTTCTTTTTTTAGCAGAGGAAGACTTGGTGATGCCTGAGGTCCCAACCGATGAGGTGGTGATGGATCCTGTTGAGGCACCTGAAGAAGAACCGAGGGACTCTGGAGTAAATCCAGAATCTCCAATTGGTATGACTTCTTTTACTCTCTTTTTTTTGTTTGTGACTCGGTTTGCTAACACATTTTTTTTTTGTCAGCTGACTTGCCACAGGATTTCGATGACTTTGAACCATCGATAGACGCAAATGTTGATGATGCTTCCGATGAGTTCATGGAGGAGGAAAGTGTTCCACCAGTCGTCGAAGAAGGTATTTTGTAGTTATAACTCTGATAATGATTTTCAAACAGGGTCATATTCATACCTTTTTGTGTTTCCTTTGCAGGTTTTGAAGTGGCAGAGGAGGATCCGTCGCTTCCAGAGCAAGAGATGCCAGAGGTTGATCCAGAGGTAGAGATTCCTGGGACCAGGTCTGACAATATTGAGGAGATTCCTCGCGCTGAGATTCCTTCCCGAGCAGGAGCAGCTTCAGCTGGAAAGAGTTCTTTTGTTACTCTTTCGACAGATGATGACATGAGTAGCCGACCAACAGAGTTGGGCGAATCTTCAGCTGGGCCATCTCTTCTTTTTGCGAAGAAGGTGGTGGTGCGAGTTCTGAGCTCTTGGATTGAGACTCTCTTTTCTGGGCACTTGGAAGCTGGATTTGGCATGATCCAGCATGTGCAGGAGATTCTCAGTGATGCTGAAGAAGCTGGTACAACGAAGGAAGCTGACGTAGGATATTCTATGTCAGAAGTTGTCTCCATTAGAGTAAGAGCAGGCTGAACTTGCTGAGTGTCAGCTTGGCTTGACGATGTGTCGTCTTCTGGCTCTGAACCCGAGTCCGTGTCTTGCATGATAGACACGAAAGAGACAACAAATTTGCCCCCAGGCTTTTGTTTTGCCTTCTTCACTTTAGTTGTGATGACCAAAGGCTTTGAAGATTTGAGGGAGATAATGAAGGGAGTTTGCATGCTCTCTTCAGATTTACCGGATGGTTTGTTTTCTTCCGGTGATTGTTGAGGAGCTTTGCCTTTATCTTTCTGGAGATTTTCGGCAAAGGATGCTGTATGCTTCTCCTCTTCTTCTTTTTCACCTTCATACATTTGTGAGTCTGCGAAGTGGATTTCTTTACCTTTGAAGGGTTTTCTGTCCGCAAAGACTCGATGTATCATGCCGTCGTCGCCAACAAACTTGATGCATTGATGTAGAGTTGAAGGGACATCACCATTCTCATGGATCCAAGGGCGTCCGAGAAGGATGTTGTAGCATGAAGGGGTCTTTATTGCATACACTGTGACCTCAGAGATAAGATCACCGATCTGCAATTTGAACCTGGGTCGATCTGAACTCTATGCATAGGCATTTCCTTGATATACCCTGTGAAGTACAGGGGTCGGTTATGCCTGGTTTCGCCAAGTAGGAGGTCATCCTTTGTGAAGGCGATGGTTGCACTGGCTGCTTTTTTAACCGAGAGGCATTCAATGCATGATCCCTCAGTTTTCTTCTTTTCTCCCTTTGAGGAGGCTTCTGAGTTTTTGACCCGGTAATCCATTTCAATTTGGAGGACTTGCGGGCATGTTTGTCGACATCCTCATTCAGTTTTTGTAATTCTGAGATGAGATTATCACGAGTGTGCGGAGACATTCGCAACAAATCTAGGATGTGCAGACGTGCAGGTATGTGCTTGAAGTGTTCAATCAAGTCATACTTGAAAGCCTCCTTAGGGCCTGCATGTTCATCATTGTTGCCACTAGGGGCGCTTACAACATCTTTTCCCGAAGGATTTACATATGTAAAGGAAGATTGGTTGTAATTTTTGTGGTAGTCCCGGCCAGAGCGGGTGCCTCTACCAACTTCGAGAGCTTCTTGAGAAGGGTCTTCGTTTGGAAGATTGTCTTCAGGATCAAGAGGCTGTCGTTTTTCATTTGCTGAGGATGCATCAGCAGCAGAGTTACCATCCTCAGTGATTGTGTTGCATGGAGCATTTTCCGGGAACAAGTCCTGAACAGCATCCAGCAATCTTTCTTCTTCGTTGACTAATTCATCGTCCCAAGCATCGATGGCTGGGAATTCTTCAGTCAGGAAGGGTGTGAACTTTGAAGTCACAGTCTCAGGAGAAGAAACCTGAGAGGGTGTCATCTCAGTGAAAGTCACGTGAGACGAGGTGGCTCCAGAAGATATATTGCTAGGCGTCGCCGGAGTGTAAGTGCTCTCATCAGACGATGCTTCGGAAGAGCTATAATCCCGAATTATCACATTACAGGAAGCTCTGACGGGAGACGTTGCCTGATCGGAGTCAGACTCATCCTCGGATGTGAGAGGATCGTCTATCCAGCAATTTTCTCCATTTTCAGGAGTTAAGGGAGGATGTACCTGGTGGTCTTCAGGGACTTCAGGCTCTGGATTGCGAGGAGGCTCGTTGACGCGTTCTTGCTCTTGTTCTAGAGCTAGTCGCTGCAAGATCCTTGCATATTCTTCAAGATCAGGCATGGGAGCCGGATCTTCTTCTTCATTATCTCTTTGTGGCTCAACATTGTTGATTTCCACTGGAGTAATGAGAGATGCTGGGTCAGCAGCATTTTCTTGTACAGCTTCTTGGTCTTCTTCATCATCAGACCAGGATCCTTGTGGCTGTAGGGGTTATACCAGATTACTGGCATAAGATGAGACTCAGGAACCCATTCTTCATCGGAGAGATATTCTCCTGTTTCAAGGGATTCCTCCCACTCATCTGTGTAGTTGGATTCGAATCCATCATCGGTGTCGCTGGACTCGTATCCATCAATGGAGAATCCAACTACCGAATTGCAAGAGTATGATGTCTCCTGCATGGCTTCTTTGAATTGAGGTGGCATGAAATCACTGAGAGTGAATTTCTTTACCCCCTTTGAAGTCTCTGGAAGGGATGTTTTTGTTACCTCCAGTGAAGCGGTAGAGGAAGCCTCTGCCTTTTCTTTGACCTCTAGTTTTGGCTGGGTCTTCTCTTGCCGTTTGAGCTTGAGGAGATGTTTCCTAGCCTGCCTTCGCTGTTGAGCTGTAGGCTTTGTTTTCACGATCTCCCAATTTTCATCTTCCAGGAGATCGGGATGTACCCATATCGGTTGTCCGTCTGGTGTCGGGTAAGGAACCAGTTTCTCGGATGCTTCGATTGAGTTTATCACCTTGAAGGAAGTAGTGATCTTCTTCTTTGGTGATCTTGATGTTTGTCCACATGTCACCATGTTGACGGAGGCAGACCCATAGTTTTTGTCAAAGGTGATGACTCCGTTTTTCCACATCTCATTTATTTTCTCTCTCACAACGAAGCATTGATTGAGAGGATGTGAGATCATCTGGTGGTATGGACAGTACCGAGGATCGTTGGTTTTGCCAACATCACCCGGTCTTTTTGGTTCAGGCAAGGTGAGCTTGCCGTTTGCCACAAGAGCCCCGAAGATTTCATCAACATCTTCATCAAACGGGTATTTCTTCTCTACTCGTTCTTTGAAGGCGTCAGAGAGTTCAGGTCTCTTACCAGCAGCTTTGTTTTCAGCTTTCTTTGGTGGCTGAGGAGCTGACTTGGTCTGCACATTGAGGACCTCTTTCTTCTTTGGTTTAGAGGTTGTAATGGCGGTTGGCTCTTTTCTTGATGATTTCTGACTGTTGAGGTCTTTAATCACCGTTTCAGCTTCCATGGAAGCTTCTAGGAGTTCTCCCAGGTTTTTTGATTTGTTGCCGATGATCATGGAGCGGATTCTGGCTCTCATGTTGTTTCGGCAAATGTCGACTAGCGACGCCTGTGGCAATACATCAGAGCATTTGTATGCCATTGCTTTCCACTTGTGAATGAAGTCATATGTTGACTCATTCTCCCCCTGTTTTAGGCTGCACAGCTGAGCCATAGTAGTGGGGTGATCCTCACCTTTGAAGTGAGTCAGGAAGCGTGTCTCTAGCATGGCCCAATTTTGGATTGAGTCCTCCGGCAGAGTGGAGTACCAATCGAAGGCCGTACCTTTTAGGTACTTGCAAAGAGGTGGATTTTGAGTGCATCTTGATCCGCGATAGCTCCCGTCAAGATCTTGAAGTGGATGACGTGCTGTCTGGCTGATCCTTTCCCCGTATATGTTTGGAGAGTAGGATGCTTGAATTTGGTGGGGAACGGGACCGAGTCCATCCATAAGGGATATGGTGGCTTGATCCCATGCTCTTTGAGTATATCATATTCTTTTGCTTTGGCGAGGATACCGTCTACGTCCTTTTTGGTAAGGGCGCGTGACTCATTTTCTTCTCTATTTACCTCGTCGTCTTGATGATTCGGAGGAGGTTCATTGTTCGCCTGATTTTGGAAGGCGAGGAGAAGGTTTTCCATCAGAGTTTCAATCCTCTGCTGGCCCTGTTCCAACTGCTGGATGCGGGTGATCGCATCTTCTGGAGGTGGATTGCGGGGTGGTGGCTCAGAATTTGTAGCCAAGACATTCATTCTTCGTGATTCGAACGAAGAAACTGTCCTGGTGACTGAGCTGGGGCTCATTCTTTTCGAAGAGGAGCTTGAGGAAGGATCACTCTGCTGTCCTTTGCTTGAAGGAGCAGGGGATTCTTCTGAATGTCTTCTTGTCCTGGAGACGCTGCGGGTCATCGGACGTCGGACATGGATTTTTGTTGCTGATTTTTGGCGCCTTCTGGTTTTTCCAACCATATGGACGGCAGCAACTTGGTTGGGTCTTTCTTTTTCGACCCATTTAGGAGAGACTTGAAGTGTAGGAGGCTGGGTCCTTTGCTTCTCTAGTCTCTTTTGCCGGTATAACGCGCGGCGGCGTATACGGCGAGCAATTTGAGCTTCGGTCAGCTCTGACTGGGCTTTGACGATGAAGGATGCGCTCCCTCGGGCGCAGCAGCCGAGCCTGTCTTCTCTGTAGCTGGGCAAGGACAGGATGCGAACCCTGTCCTTCGCCTGTTGCAGCGAAGCTTTGAATTTGTGAAGTTCGGCCCCTGTAGAGATGAAGGGTCGAACTGCAGATTTGTAGGCCTTAGCAGGTGCTTGTGGAGGCCTTGTGATGCATGACTTGATTTTGGGCTTGTAGGAACAAGCCGGCTCATGCTGGGTTGACTTTGAAGTCGAGTTGGAGATGGGTCTCTCCTCTTTCATGTAGGAGAGAGGATAGAACTGGTTCTCCTTGAGTGGGGCCAGGAATGCTGGCTTAGTTGATGTTTGGGACCTTCTTTGTTTTGGTGAAGGTCTTGGGGACCAAGTCTTGGAGTAGACCTGGTTGTTTGCAGGTTGAGGCTTCGTGGGGCTGCCACGGGCTTCAGGCCTTCTTGTGCTCGCCTTTGGTGTCATGGTAGTGACACGTTGAGAGGCGAGTTTCTGCTTCTTGGAGGGAGCAGTTTGTTCCTCAGGAAGTGGGAATGGTCCCAGCGTCACAAAGACGATAGTCCGGGGAGTCGAGGTCGACCCGGAGTTCAGAGAGTTGCCAAGGGAGTTGACACTTCGGCAGCTGATGGGGCGCTTGTAGGTGCGCGTGGTTTGCTTCTGTTGAAGCATGAGTTGGTGCTTGCTTTCATCGAAAGTAATGGTTAGTGAAGCTGCCATTGTTAGTTTTTCGAAAATTTCTGAAACAAGACCACATCCATTAGTAATCACAAGAATATAATGATCATAAATGGGAAGTTCTATGGTTTCGTCTTTTCAAATTGTTCGAGGTAGATGACCCAAGCAATATGAGGAAGGCAAAATGCCATAGAAGGTACAATTGTTCTGATCGCAGATATGGTAAGCCCAGAATGGGCATCCCAGTGACTGCTAGAAGCAATTGTGAACTTAAATTCGACTTATCGAGAAGCAGAGCTTGCTCGAGGTAAGAAGAATATAAAGTTGGAGTTACAAATGTGCCGGTCGCAATACAGTAGACCCTGAAATGGCGTACTAGTATCGCTAGACACAAATGTTTTGAGACCGCATCTATGAGATGAGATTCTCTGTTTTGAAAGGTCAAGATTGGATTCATCAAAGAGAGCAGATGGTATTCCAATCTGAACACGGGCTCAGCGATTTCCGCGAGCGCCAGTGCTCAGAAAGAAATGAACCATAATTTCTCGGATCTGAATCTAAAAATGACGAGTTTTTTTTTTTTTTTTTTTTTTGAAAGGCCAATATCGGGTTCATCAAAGAGAGCAAAAGGCACTCCAATCTGAACACGGGCTCAGCGATTTCCGCGAGCGCCAGTGCTCAGAAAGGAGAAAACCAAGATTTCTCTAATCTAAACCCAAAATGACGGAAGTTTTTTTTTTTTTTTTTTTTTTGAAGATTTTTTTTTTTTTTTTAAATCTTTTTTTTATTTTTTTTTTTATTTTTTTATTTTTTATTTTTTTAAGATTTTTTTTTTGAAAAAATTTTTTATTTTCTATTTTAAAATTTTAAAATTTTTTATATTTTTTTTTTATTTTATTTTTTTTATTTATTTAAAAGACGAGAGAGTACACATAGGCCTCCTAACCCGGTCTTATGAAATCTTGATTGATAGAATTGCCCCCAGGTAAGGGTAGGATTACTTAATGAACCCGTTTGGAGGACCCTTGCCTAGAACAGTCAAGCTGTCTCCACACTCTGGACAAGGCTTTTCTTTGAATCAACCATGATCAAAGAACACAGTTGGTTTAACCTTAGTGGTCTATGTCTTTTTTTTTTATATATGTATATATTTTTTTTATTTTATTTTTATGAATTCATCGAAGAGAAACAATGGCCCAAAACCTTAGTCGAACAGGCTCAACATTTCTGCAAGCGCGATGAACGATAGGAACGGATCAAGGTTTCTCAATTTTGAATCCAAATTGAGAAATCTAAAATTTTTTTTTTTTATATATATATTTTTTTTTATTTTTAATGAACTCATCGAAGAGAAACCATGGCCCAAAACCTTAGTCGAACAGGCTCAACATTTCTGCAAGCGCGATGAACGATAGGAACGGATCAAGGTTTCTCAATTTTGAATCCAAATTGAGAAATCTAAATTTTTTTTATATATATATATATATATTTTTTTTTATTTTTAATGAACTCATCGAAGAGAAACCATGGCCCAAAACCTTAGTCGAACAGGCTCAACATTTCTGCAAGCGCGATGAACGATAGGAACGGATCAAGATTTCTCAATTTTGAATCCAAATTGAGAAATCTAAATTTTTTTTTATATATATATATATATATATTTTTTTTTTTTTAATGAACTCATCGAAGAGAAACCATGGCCCAAAACCTTAGTCGAACAGGCTCAACATTTCTGCAAGCGCGATGAACGATAGGAACGGATCAAGGTTTCTCAATTTTGAATCCAAACTGAAAAATCTGATTTTTTTTGTTTTTCTTTTTTTTTTTTTTGAAAAGAGAAAGAGTGGAAATAAATTCAAAGAATTAAAATTTCCAAACAAAAAATCTCATCTCATTTTTTTTTTTTTTGTGGAATTCAACATAGGCCACCAATTATAAAGTAACCAAGGAATCGAGAAAAGAAATATAAGCATAGAGCAAAATATATGATATGCAAATATTTCATTTCTAGCATCGTGTTCTCAAATAAACGAGTCCCACCGGGTGTGCCAGCTTGATGGACCGCGCTCCTGCTCGGTTCTACCGAGGTCGGCGGACGTGGGAGTCCGTCGGGTCCGACCCTTTCGTAACCGGGGGGCAAGGGCGTGCATCAACATTTCTTTTTTTGTGGGTGTGCCAGATTTTCTATTTTTACTTGGAATTGCAAGTGGTGATCTGGAGATCAACCTTCGCAAGTAAAAAGGAAATCAACTTCTTTCAAGTTTTCCATTGCACATATATTTAAGAAAAGAGACATTTTTCTTGATTTGCCGTGAAAGGCGACTTTTTTGGCATTTATAGCCGATTTTGGCGTTTATAGCCGATTTTTGGCGTTTATAGCCGATTTTGGCATTTATAGCCGATTTACAATCCTTATCAACAATGAAAGACAAGAATTGTGATTTTTGTCTCTTTTGAAAAAATACAAACTACAATGAAAAGCAAGAAAAGGAGGATCTAACTTCTCAGGAGATTGTGGGGGACTCGTTTAGATTGACGGTCGTAAGCCATATGTGGGCTTCGCCATCATCCATGCAGATGAGAACAGAGGATGCTATTGATTCGCTTGGCTTGGCTATAACCTCAGGTTTTTAGAGGACAAAGACCAAAGGAAAGTCCTATGTCCAATAAAAAGCCGAGTAGACGGGCTGAAAAGCCATATCTAAGCCATTGGAGGCAGGAGGAGAAGGCAAGGACCTTGGGGGGGGTACCCCCCAAGGGACTTTTGTCACCTTGTTGCGGTGGCCGGTGTAGAACTTCCGCAGAGTTTTCTCTCTTTTTCTTTTCTCTGGATTTCTGACTGCTGTCTGTTTGTGTGTGTCTGTGTCGATGTTTCTGATGTCCTTTCTTCTTGGAGAGCCCTCCTATTTATAGGCTTTTAGGTAGCCTTTTAGGTGGGTTTATGGGCTTTTATTGTCATTAAGCCGCATAATGGGAGGAGTTACAAAATTGAATTGTTTATTTTGTAACTCCTTTTTCTTGGCTTCTGATTGGCCGGAGGAGATTGAGGGCATTTAATCGCCTTGAATCGCCATGATGGGAGGAGTTTCATGAGTTAAATGCCATGAATCTCTTGACTTGTAACTCCCGAATGCTTGCTTCTGATTGGGCCGTCCAAAGAAATGGATTAATGACTGTAATAAAGCTAGTCAATTAATCGCATTAAGTGGTCGCCGAGCAGCTGAAGAGTCGCGGGCCGTGCCACGTCTTTTGAGATTCTTCTGTTGATGATCATCGATGGATCTTCATGTAGATCGACATCAGATGACCATGTAATTTCAGGTGTTTGTTGCCAACAGCGGGTCGGTGCCATCTGTCCTGTCGATTTCTCGATCGGTCGGGTGGAAAGCACACTTTTTTTGGTTGACCGGGTGGCGATCAATACTGTCTTCGATACTCTTGATGATTTACCCGTGTTTTGGACGGATGTCAGAGGACTTGGTGTCTCAAAAGCATGAATTTTGGAAAGTACCAGAGGCTGGGCTCCTCGAATCGCGAAAAAAACGGCGAAAACCGGGGTTTCCGGGGCTTTCCCGGCGACCCCGGGTTCCAAGGTCGCCGGCGACCCTGGCCCAGGGTCGCAGGGGTCTGCGACCCTGGGGGGGTTTTCCCCCTTTCGTGTCCCGTTTTGCGTCCGTTTTTGCTTTTTTTTATTCTTTTTTCTTCTGTACTTTTCCTTGACATTTTGACCATTTATTGGCCTGATTTCTTTGTAGAAAACCTGATGAGAATCCTTGCATTTTATTTTGCAAAGTTTCCAATTTCCTGAGAAAGCCGAAGACTTTGTCGCGCAGAGCTGCCGATTTTCCGTCAGAAGCTGAAACTGGGTCAAACGATGTCGGAATGACCTGAAATTTGGTGTGAAGCCTCCTGAGCAATAAATAAGACCAACCATAGGCTTTTGTTTGAGTTTCGAAGCCGTTTGGGGTCCTATCACCTGTAGACTTGCTTTTTGTCGCGATGAAGATGTCGCGGTTTGATGTGCGGTCAACCGATGTCCGATTGACTTGAAATTTGACAGGGAACCTATTGGAGTCATTTTAAGATGATCCATAGGCTCTGTCTTGGAAATCATGGTCCCGGAGAGCTTTTGTCGCCGAGAGCTCTTTTTCGGCTGTCGGAGAAGCGAAGTTAGGTCAAATGATTTTGAAATGGCCCGAAACTTCTTGTGTACTCCTCTTTTGGCTGTCTGGAAGAATCTTGCAGTTTTTGTTTGATTCTGACAAGATTTGATTTTTGGAAGCAGCATTACCTATTTATGGCAGGTTGCGACTTCATGTAGCTCTTTGGATCTTGAAAAGGTAAAGTGACATTTTTGGTGTCAACAGTGGTACGAACAGATTCTTCAACCATCGGAAGTGCATATGCCACCATATCAGAGTACCGTTGAGGTTTTCGAATATTCCTTTTCGGTCTACTGGTTGCAATAGAATCTGCTTGCTCTTGTGGAGGCTCTTGAGTTTCCTCCTCATCTGTATCATCACCCTCTAACTCAACTGGGACGATATCAAACTCCACCTGCTTCGATTTACCATTGGCCTTGCTTTCCTCCTGAGAGTCATTTTGCTTGTTCTGTTTACACATAGCAGCTTCATCAAAAGTCACATCCCTGCTAAGAACAAGTTTCTTTGAATCTGGACACCATAGCCGGTATCCTTTCACACCACTGCTGAAACCCAAGAATATAGCTTTCTTGGCCCTTGGATCCAACTTACTCTCTGTGACATGGAAATAAGCAGGACAACCAAATATATGCAATTTATCATAATCAGTAGCGGGTTTTCCAGACCATACCTCAATGGGTGTTTTACCCTCGATCGCAGCAGAAGGCAACCTATTGATGAGATGACAAGCATAAGCAACTGCCTCACCCCAAAACGCTTTGCCTAATCCAGAATTAGACAACATACACCGAACTTTCTCCAATATAGTGCGGTTCATGCGTTCTGCCACCCCATTCTGTTGCGGAGTCCCACTAACTGTGAAATGCCTCACGATCCCCTCATCCTGACATACTTTCAAGAACGGATCAGACTTGTACTCTCCACCGTTATCTGACCTAAGCCTTTTGATCTTTCTGCCAGTCTGTGTTTCAATCATTTTCTTCCACTTCAAGAACACATTCAAAACTTCATCCTTGTGCTTCATGATGTACACCCATACTCTTCTGGAGAAGTCATCAACGAATGTAACAAAGTAGTTCATACCTCCCAAAGATGCCACTTTGGTAGGACCCCATACATCCGAATGAACATAGTCTAGTGTGCCTTGAGTGCGATGGATCGCGGTGCCAAACTTCACTTTTGTCTGCTTGCCAAAAACACAATGTTCACAAAATCCCAACTTGCAGGTCTTTGCACCTTGCAATAAGCCTTGCTTAACCAAACCCTGCAATGCTCTCTCCCCAGCATGTCTTAGACGCATGTGCCACAATCTGGTAGTGTCTGTAATAGTCTCATTTGAGCTATGAGATACTGTTGCTACTCCGCCTACAACTGTACTCCCTTGCAAGAAATACAGATTACCTCTTCGGACACCCTTCATTAACACAAGTGCACCATAAACAACTTTTAGAACTCCACCTTCCATGGTAATCTTGAAGTCTTTGGAGTCTAAAGCACCCAATGAGATAAGATTCTTCTTCAAATCCGGTACATACCGAACATCTGTCAAAACTCTAACTGCTCCATCATGCATCTTCAAACGGATTTTCCTATCCCTTTTGTTTTGCAAGCACTATCATTGCCCATCAAAACTGTTCCACCATCCAACTCTTGAAAGCTGGAAAACCATTCCCTGTTGGGACACATGATAGGTACAACCCGAGTCTAAAATCCATTCGTCAGAATGGCATACCAATGAAGAAACAATCAAATTAAAATCAGAATCATCATCTCCATCGTGTCCAATGTTTGCATCAGATTTATCTTTGTCCTTGTTTTACAACTTTTGGACAATCCTTCTTCCATTGCCCCTTTTTGCGACAAAACGCACATTCATCTTTTGCAGGTGGTTTTGATTTTCCTCTCGTTTTAGAACGAGAGTTATTACCAGATGTCCTATCATCTGATCTGCCTCTTATTGTCAATGCATCAGATGATGAATCCCTGTGGGCCTGTTTGTCCTTCTTCCGATATTCATTATTCATCAAAGCAGCAGACACAACATCATATTTAACCTCAGTCTTCCCGTTGATCAAAGTGTGAGTAAAATGATCATAACTATCGGGAAGCGAATTCAGAAGAAGTAATGCCTTATCTTCATCATCAACTTTCACATCAATGTTCATCAAATCAGCAATAATCTTATTAAAATCATCGAGATGTTCAGTCATAGAAATACCTTGACGATACTCGAAGCGGAAAAGTTTCTTCTTCAAATAGATCCGATTCTCCAAGCTCTTGGTCATATACTTTTCCTCCAATTTCTGCCACAACTCTTTTGCAGAAGTTTCTCTCATCACTGAGTATTTTTGATCCTTCGCGAGACATAATCTGATGGTGCTACATGCCTGACGATTGATCTTCTGCCATTCCTTATCTTCCATCTCTTTGGGCTTATCCTCGAGAGCAATTTCCAACTCTTGTTGGCTTAGAACATCTCTAACCTCACATTGCCACATACCAAAGTTATTGGTACCATCAAATTTCTCGACTTCGAATTTTGCATTCGAGATGGTTGTCTTTGCTGATGATGAGCTTGCCATTTTGTTTCTGACTGTCAAACTAACAATCCACTTCGTTCAGATCGTAGATCTAGTCGATACGAATCCAACAAAAAAAAACGGAGCTCAATTCTGAGTCCGGATGCCTCCGAAACTTCCAAAACAATTCTGGCCGTCCAATTGGTCAAATATGTCTTTGACCGTACTGTTCGCTGACGTGGCGCTGACGTCGGCAGCTGCTGGATAGGCTATCTGCTTCACGGGTCAGGCGGAACTGACCCAGACTGACCTGACCTGTTCCAGGCTGTGGACTGGGCTTCACGGGCGAGCGGGTCGGACCTGACCCGAACTGACCCAGACTTGGAACGGCCCACTGGATCTTCTTCTCCTTCTTCGGTTCTGGAACAGAACCAGCGACAGGGCAGCCCTGTCTTCTTCTTCTCTAGTGGCGTCGACAGAGGGCGGCCGGAGTGGTGCGAAGACGGCGACGACGGAGAGGATCTCCGGCGAAACTGACAGAAGCCGTGGGCGAACTCCGGCAGCAAACAACGACTTCTGCGGCGACGGTGGTGCTGCGTCTTCTTCTCTGCAACTCCGGTGTGCAGCGAGAGCTTCCGGCGAAGATGACGACGGGGCAGCGGCTACAATCTGATAGCGTGGCTATCTTCTTCGTCAAAGTACAGCACAGCAGAACGGCGGCGGTGGCGGTTCTTCTCCGATCTACTTCCTTTTCAGAGATGGTGCGACGGCGCGGCAATGGCGGAACGGCGATCAGCAGCGGCAGCACGGCAGTGGCTTCGATCGTCTCCTCCGTGGCCCAGCGATGATCAAAATCAACGAAAAACCAGTTTCTTTCTCTCTGTTCTCGGATCAAGTGGCCCACTCTGTGATCGATCTCCTCTGCGCATCGACAGCCAAAAAACCACACGATCTGTGCAGCCCACCTTGATCTCACCGATCTGGCGAGATCCACTTCTGTCTGCTAAAACCAACCCGATCTCCGTCGTTGATCGCGTACCACAACAATGCTCTGATACCAATTTGTTGTGATCGTGGGTGCGGAAGCGTGCGATCAACAAGCAATCAAACAAGCCACACAAAAGGAGAACACAATTTTACGTGGTTCGGTGATTTCACACCTACGTCCACGAACAAAGCCCGTCTTCTTCTTAGTTTTTTCACTAATCAGAGTTTTCTCCCATACTTCTAGGGTTACAACCATAAGAATATATATAGGAAACTCAAATACTAAACTACCCTTGAACCCTAATTACATTGGGCCTACAAAACGAGCCAAAATCCAAAACCCATAAACCTAACACATACCTACTGTAGACTGAGACCATGCTTGAGAATGAGCCCCACTCTCATGTTAGGTCGTGAGCTTAAAAAAACAAACCCTAGTTGGGCAGTTATATATGCAGTGATTCCTGAACTTTGTCGACTTCAATAAGATACAAACCCTAGAAGTACATAGATGTGATTATTTTAGGGCTTGAAGACCTGATTCAGTGGGACAGGGTCTCCCACTCGTGTGCACGACCATTAATTTATTGAATTGAATTCTTTATTATTATTTTTTATTTATTTGAAAGATAACCTAAAAAGGTTTGAGGATCAGATTCATGCACACACATGGACTCCACACGAGTCAATCCATATCTATAAGGAGAAAGATGGGTTTGCCAAATACTATTATCATTCATTGGTCCATAAAATAAGAGACAGGAAGTTGTGGAAGATAATTATTTTATACATTTGTATATATTTGTCTATACTTGTCCTAAGTTCAAAGATCTTAGTGTATCAAATACAGTGATATATATATACAAACAAACAAAACATTGACATGGTGTCTCTCCATTTTGTATTATACTATTACTATTAGTTTATCAATTGATTAATTTACAACATCTAGTATCTGAGTTTAAGGACTTGGTTTCTCTGTTCTCATTTAATACCTTTTTTTTTCCTGAGACAGAACTAGAAAACAACTGCAGCTGCTGGGAAACCAAGACATGGGTCTTGACTCCTTAATTTCCGGCCTGCACTTAAGTTCATTGAATATGTCTTCCAAGTATTCTTCTCGCGAAATTATCATATCGGTTTCTTTTAATTTTGGGTGGGTTCTTTTGAACTCTTTCTTTTAATTTACCCTAATCAAGGGGCTATGATTCAAGAGAATCCACAGAAGTGCAAAGAGAAGCACACGCCCGTGTAAAGAGCGGCATAACCAAAGATCTAGGTGACATGATGGATTGCCAACCAACTGAGCACTGCCTTATCGTCGAATTTAATTATTGAAGAGATTTTTCACAAAAAAAAAAGAATTAATATTGAATAATTAAATTAGAGAAAAATAATAAAAAGTACAGTTGAAGATTTTTTAAATGGGTTTCCCATTTTCTTCAAATTTTTTTTATTCTAGTATGATTTTCTTGTAATATCGTTAATCTAGCGATAAATTTATCCCATGAGTATGCATGAGATGCAAAGCAACTTTGGCGGGTCAAGAAATGAATACGTCGTTAAAAGTGTGGCAAGTATGATAATGATTCGGAAATGAGGTCTATCGATCGGTACATGCTTTAGGATGAAAGTTAAAAAGAATACAGACATGGTTTTTACTAATGCGGATTAAAGAGCAAACAATGACAAGGCAAACTTTGGTTTGGTGATATGCTTGAATAGGGCTTTTATTAATGCAATTGCTTTTCAAGGACCCAAAGTTTAGTCTGCAATAAAAGTAGAATTCGTATGGTCGATCCTCCTTGCATGAAAGCAATCAATGGAAAACATGATTGGTATAATAACTCTATTATTTTGGACATGAAATTAATTAGTGGATCTTCTGATTCTATAGTGTTCTTGCAATTGCAATCACTTTCTTGTAAAGATATGCTCATTGTTGTGTGAAGACTACGTATGTGTTTGGGATGCTCTAGTGGTAGAATGTTCTCTTATGAGCGGACTGCATGTATAATTCAGTTCTGTAGGACCCACATGGGCTCAACTTTGATCGATATAGACCATTTGATGCTTTCGCCATCTTATGATCTAGCATTAACTCAATTTTAAGCTCATTGATCTTTCACTCATCGTTGGATTGAATCTAAAAAATATCTATGATTAATGCTCATACAAAAAAGGTTGTTTATCAAGGGCTCTGCTATCTGGTGGGTTGGCTTTTTCGCTTTCCCTTTTTCATAAGGAGACCTTTCTATATGCCATCTTCCCATTGATAGATATGTATCTAGATGGGGCCCACAAGGTCTGCTTAGTGGAGAATATTGTCCTGATATGTAGTGGTTGGTAGACTACATTTAGATTTTTTTTGTTTTTTTGTTCTATACTTTTGTCAGACTTAATGAAAATTCTTATTTTACTAAAAACTAGAAAAAGAGATGCATGGGAAAACTGGAGGTCATTACCCGACTGAGTATGATTGTGCACACTATATAGGTCTATCACTACCTCAAAACAAGAACGAATCTTACCCTAGTTTTAAGATGCATCAATTCTTAACTAACCGCCCAAGGATCGACCCAGGGCATGCCACCTTCCCTCACCCGATGGATCTTCACCTCACCCAAGGTCCTCTTACCTCACCCAAGGACTTCATTACCTCATCCAATGTCTTCTTCCCTCACCAAAGGGCTCAATGGGCCCCAGTCTCCTTCACTAGGTTACCAAAAAAAAAAAAAAAGCTTGAAATAATTGTGTATTCAATTCTTAATGATTTAATTTGATAACGTACTTCATTGAGAATCTTCTCCAACGCACAAACTTTTGTGGGAACAGTCATCCAAACCGTATCCAAAGGTGGGACTCCCCTAAACCGAGTGAGACCTTGTTGACGGCACCGATCGATAGGAGGGCAAGAGCCTAAGGGCTCGTTTGGGAAGGGGGTAAAATGGGAGGAAGGAAAAAAATTGGGGGGGGGGGGGGGGGGGGGGGGGGGGGGGGGAAAAACGAGGGTGTTTGGGAAGGGGGGAGGGGAAAATGAGTGTGGGGCCCACTCCAGAATTTTTTCCTCAAAAATGGGGGGAAAATGAGGGGCAAAGAGGGAAAAATATTTGAAATTACTAAATTACCCTTTTGTTCAATGGAAACTTTTACAAAAGCAATGATAAAATGGTCTTTGTCACTCTACCTCACAAACAAACAAAACCCTACTTTTTTTACTTTTTTCCCCCTACTTTTAACTTCCCAAATAAGAGGATGTAAAATTAATTTTTCCTCCCCTCCATTCCCCTTCATTTTCCTCCCCCCTCAAATTTTCCTTTCTCTCTCCTCCCCCCTTCCCAAACACAGCGTAGGGAATTGGTGGAACATGTTTTCTTCAAATGTGACCACACTAGAGCGTTATAGTCCTACCATGCGGCTGCAAGAGTGGTGGAAGCAAATTATAGGCCATGATAACTCAAACTCACCCATTATTGACCAGTTCTAAGGGATAGGTTCTGGTAATTTGGTGGGCACGAGGAAAGCTATAAATGATTTCATATCTAGAGGTTTGGCTATAAATCCAGCAAGAATCCTCAAATCAGCAGAAAAGATGTTGTGGGAATCCAATGATAATTTAGAGGTCAATGTGGCCACCCACCCTATTCGGGAAATAGGGCCTTTTGTGGACCCTGTATCAGATTTATTTAGGGTTTTTTACAGATGCACCCTCTTGACATCAGATGAAAGATCGAGTTTTGATTTTGTTGTGTGTATAAATGGATCTTTTGTTTTTACAAGTGCAGCTTGTAGGACAAGGGTCGCTTCCGCTAAAAAAAACAGAAGCAAGATCGATCCTTTATATGCTAAGAAGGGTAAATAGTCCTCGCCTCTCAAAGATCCACATCTTTTCTTATGATATAGAGGTGGTTGAAGGAATTAAAGGTAAAAAGAAGTGGACGCGCATCATTTCAGACATTCAGGTTGCTACGAGCACCTTCTCATCTGTCGACTGTCGAGTTTTCTTCCATTCCATGTTTTCTCAGCTTTGCTTATTTTTTGACTAAATTATGTTTCTCCTTTAACGGAGACTTCTTTTAAAAAGGAGATTTTGTAAGATAGGTCCTACGGGTCCATCATCCTTGGTAGGCCAATGTGCCACCTTTTGATGTAGCTGTTCTTGTTGTGTTGGTTTTCCAATGAAGATTTGCATTAAAAAAAAAAAAAAAAATGACATCCCACAATAAATGATCAAATTTTGGTCAATCAATGATACACCCCACATGTCATTGAGTCCTGCTACATAGACTAACCCATGGACCGATCCATGAACTAACTCCATAGTTTTGGGGGGAAAATCACATCACATCATGTGATTTTCCCCCCAAAACTATGGGGTTTGTCCATGGACTAACTCCATGAGTTAGTCCATGTAGACTTTTTGCATGTCATTTACCCAAAAAAAAAAGATAGACCCCACATATGTCAGATCAAGTAGACATCCGAGCATGGGATCGTTTCTCATTTTCAATGGTTGGGTTTAAATTTTCTTCTTTTCACTTTTCAGTTTTTGGTAAACAACTGTTAGCCATTTTACAATATGATTTTGGTGGTAGTGAGAAATCAATTCGACAACGTTACCGGCATTTAAGTGGCGAAAGGGCCTGTCTTTCCACATCCACACCACGAATCTTGAATTGTATGGAAAGCTATGGTCACATGTGGAAAATCTACTGCGTTGATACCGGTGGTGATGCTGCTACTGCTGCTGCGAATAGTTTCATACACCAACTTTGACTTTGTTTAAACAAAACAAATTTGAGAGGAAGACTTGAGACCCTTCCTGCATAACCACACCTAGTTCTATACCTATCAGTTGGGTAGGGTCAAGCAGAAAATTCAGCCCAATCATATTTCCTTAGTCTTTAATTTAATAGCCTTAAATCTTAATGATCTTAAATCTAGATTTTTTTTTAATTTTTTATTTTTTTTGTAATGACATTCAATTCAGCAGTAGTATGGATTGATCATGGGAATAGTAAGAGCAAAAGTAAAGTAAAAGGATCGAAGGTGGGCCCAAATGGGTCTATGCTGCTGGACTGGATTGAGGAGTGTGACCACTGGAATGGATTGAAGTTGGTGGGATTTATTCACTATATTTAAAAGTGTGAAAACATATGGACCAAATTCCATCATATATGGGAATGTGTGTGACACTGGCCACATTCCTTTCCTTTGCTGACTTTACTCCTGAAGTCATCTCATTGCCAGCGTCACTTGCTGCTGGTGTAAAGTACAAATCCTTTTTATATATGTATCCCAGGTTGGAATTTGAAAACGCCAACCCAAAAATACAAAATTGACTCGGACGAGTCATCAGTCACTCAGTAGAGTCACTTTTTCTAATTATTTTGAAATTTTATAAAAGTAGATTAAATTAGAAGATCAAAAATATATATTTGTTCATTTGTATTCATGATAATTAATTCCAATTTAGAAGTTTGTATATTTGTAAAATATGATGTAAGAAGAAAAACCTTCCTTATATAACATTTTTATCTATATACTTAGATGCGTGCCCAATCACATGAGTGGAATAGGACAGGAGTCTTTGCCTAGAGAACTGGGCACATTCATTGCCAACTCATCATAGGGGGTGGTGAAAGTGAAATGGACGGTTGAGAAAGATTAATTTGCAAACCGTGGACGGTGGACTTGCTAATGGAAACAATTGGGTAAGAAAGACTAGAAAAGTTGTGATTTCCGGATTGGCATATCTTCACAATGGCCCACCAAATGAAAAGAGTGTTTTGGCTGTAGGGATCGCCTTAAAAATTGCAGTACATGCTTGTTCACACTGGATTGGCAAAGAACAGATGTGAAGGCAAACAAAAACATGCATTGGAAAATCACACGACCAAAAAAGGGAAGAAAAGTAGGAAAAACTCCAAAAAAGGAAGACCCACCCCCGGAGTGTGTTTTTGATGTCTCTCCACGCCCACGCCCACGCCCACGCCCACGCCCACCACCACAATAGGCACACAAATACACAATTGAAGAGAAGAAATTTAGAATGGCTGCCTCTGTTTCGGTGCATTTGCGCATGGATAGCCACTTCTACCTCGAATTAGAGGTGGCAAAATAAGACCATACAACCCGAAATATGTGGATTGGTCGTGGGTTAAGGTTATTTGATCCGTGGATAAACGGGTCGGGTTATGGTTGACCCTTTTAAATACTCCTTTAGATTTTAATTATTAGTCCAAATCCTAGAGATGCAAAGATCCTAATGATACCCACTTTCTATTACAAACCTCACTATCCAACTGAAACATATCAGTTAATTTTATAGTATTTTTTTTATTTTGAAGTCTTTTTTCAATAAAATCTTTATTTCATTTCTATGGTTTTGCAATTCTATTTCTCTAGTCATTATTTAAAAAATACATACCATACTCTAGGTTTAAATCATTTTTTTTTCTCCTTTTTTCCCTGAAGTATGCCCTTTCTTAGCTTACTCAAAAACTTTTTCATATGGTCTTCTTTCTTAGGATAATGAATTATGGATATAAAAAAAGTACAATAGACATGACATAAAACAAAAAAATAGCTATACTTGAATTGGGTTGTTTCGATTCATGGGCTAGAACAGGATGAATGAGCCCTAGCCAATTGGACCCCACCTTTTATAGATGGTAAAGTGAATAACTAGCCTCATGTCCTAAAATGAAGGTGGGGTTCATCATTCACAAAAGGGCTACAGTTTGCACGAATTGCTTAAAGTAAAAAAGTTAATTGACATAGATCTCACTTTTTACAATGGTTGTTGAAATGAAATTGGACTCAAGTTCGGGTCAAGTTAATTTGGGTCCAATAGAGAACCATGGTTGGGTAGATGGATCCACTAGATGGATGCAGATTACGAGGATCAAACTGATCTGCAACTGCAATAACCCGCAATGGTTATTCAGGTTTAAATGGATCGGGTCAGGTTGACCCGCAGTGGATTAGAAGTTCCTGGCCCATTCAATAAACTGGTCCGAACCCGACCCGTTTGCCAACTCTTCCAAGGGAGAAAAAAAGGGCGGAACTTGGTTCTCTTTTTAACTCCTTTCAATTCCTGCCATCTAGGCCCGCAGTTGGAGAACGAGAGATTAACCTCCTCATGTACTTAACAGCCTCATAGCCTTTCTTACAGTTAGGAAAAAATAAAACACAACATCCCGATCAAACCCCGCTTCTCACCTTACTAAACTTGGATCGATCCCTAAGTACCCCCACCTCCCAAGCCATCTTTTCTCTTCTCATGGGTCCCAGCTCCCTTGGCTGGGTAAAGATCAGTGCGTGTCACTCTCCCTCAAGTTTCTTAGGAAAAAGACAATTCAAGCAATTTAGTACTTAACAACCAAGAATGCACCCATTCGTTCTTCAACTGCCCAGTTGGATAAGGATTCTACCAAATAAAAAAAAGAAAAAACCCTTCCCAGTAGCCTCTGCCTGATCTTAAGCAATGGAGTTGACAGTCAACTAAGTTTTAATCTTTTCGCAGCCTTTGATATGGGATAGTTCCCAAATGGAGCTGGTTTTCTGTAAAGATGACTGACCCAGAGACCCTATTGTAACTAGTAGGGCTGTAGGTCCAATAGGCCCCCTCGTCCTCAGGGAGACATGTCGTGCCCCTAAAAAGTAAAATGCAGCAAAAGAGCTTCAGAGTCTGCAAAAGATGAAGAGAACACGAGGATCCAGATCTGAATTGGTCTGGGAAAGGATGGCTTTGCATGGGGCACGTGGCAGGAGCATTGGTCAGATCCGGTCGGGTTGACTTGATCATCTGCTACCAGGTGTGGTGTACGTCCAACCTAAACAGAGCCCACTCAATAAAATAGAAGTTTGGTATGCAAACAAAACCCAAATTAAACGAAAAAGAGGGCAAAACCCAAACCCAAATTAAGATATCAGATTCAGGGAAGGGTCAAATGGAAAGCATTCGTGTTAGAAACATCAACCCAAATCCAACCAGTAGTGCAAAGATTCAACTCAACCCCTGAATGACTAGCTCAGAACAGGATTGAATCGATTGAATGACACACTGGTTCAGCAAATGCAGTGCCTAACCTGCCTTAAACAAATCCTACCGCGGCCCAGCTGATCCTAAGGATTTCATCCATCAGATTTGCTCATCAACCTCCCACTCAGTAATGACTGGATTTTTGCTCTATAGCATACATACCCTTGAGATGGCATTTTTTGGGCCCTCAAAAAACAGTGCTTCTTCCCTATCCTACCAAACCTAGAAACCTCACTGATGGCAAGTTCAACTGTTGACAATTTTGACTATTGGCCCGTCTTTTATTTCAACTACGATGATACCCATGAGAGAGAGAGATGTGATTACTTGACACACATAAGATAAAATTCCCGAAAATGCAATGATAAGGCAGACAAGTCTTCTGTGCCAAACAAGAGCGAGCTTTCTTCATGGTCTTGACTCTTGAGTGAGATAGGTCACTTTCTCTCATTCATACATTGTCTAATAACTGGAATGAAAGAAAGGAGCTCCCACAGGACACATACATATTCGCTAACCCATAGCAAACTTCTGGGTCCAGCTCCTTGCAGTTGTCTCGTACTTGTTCCGGTCTGTCTTGTACATGTGAGCAATCTCGGGAACCAGAGGATCATCAGGGTTTGGGTCCGTCAGCAGAGAGCAGATGGAGAGCAACACCTGAAAATTGCAGAGAACCAACCATCCCCTTTAACCACAGCTATTGGCAAAACTGGCTAAGAAAAATGTCACTCGCAATATCATGAAATTACAGCAACACCCAAAAATTCCAAACCCAGAGGATGAGATTTGGGGCATTTTCTGAAGAACTGATTAAAGCAAGATATCATCCTCCTCTAAAAGGTTGCTCTCACCCCTACCATGGGCTTGTGCTCCGCAATATTAAATGAAAAACTCTACATTGAAGAATGCGATCTCTGAAACAGGGTTAGGTTATGCAAAGACTCCCTGCACCTTGAGTGGATGACTAACCTTAGTTATCTATAGAAGTGTTAGTCCCATCAGGGAGATCTTTTCCATAACATGCTGTGGGCATATGAAATCAACTATCAAGATGACTTGCAAGGGCTTCAATTTTAGATATTGAATACACCAAGGATGTTGAGTATGCTGTCTTTGATAATGGCCCTGAGGATTGCAGCTGTGTCACATAATCCTCCTTCCGCAAGAATCTTGCGGACAACAATGGCAACAGTATGGAGAAGGAAAATGGCAGGGGAAAGAACCTTAGAAATGGTTAATGCAGGGCTCCATTGCTCCTTCAAGATGTCAAGGCAAATGCTTCCATTGCTGTTAATGTTTGGATGGAAAACCTTCGTCTTAAATGCAACCTGCGTGATCAATAGTGAACCATAGAACCCCGTTACCGACAAAATATGGAGTTACATATCAAGGAATTGATGAACATATAGCAATATCTGATCTTCTAAGTTTCATCTTTCATCCCTTTGTGACATTAAGGGGTTGTTTCTTTTTAACCATCACGCATGTATCACGTTTGTTTGCACAGATATATGCATGTGGAGCGTAAATGGGTGAGTAAATGAGGCCATTTACACAAAGGAGTGAAAATGATTCACATCCCCTCTTGGCAAAAGGCACTAGTACAGGTTCTACATGTTTTTCTTTTTTTCCCTCACGTGGACCCTTCAAAGGCATATTTTTCTCATTGATGTGGGGCCCACATTTGTAATCCAAACCGTTCAATTTTTTAGTGAACTAATTAATCCCAAGAAATTGAAGCTGATTAGCTTAAATCTTCATAAATTTTGAGTAATTTGTGATAAAGTCCCAACCTATAGAGGCCTCCCATTCATAATCTAAACTGTTCAATATTCTCATATTAAAGGTAAACATCAAGGCATAACATTTCATATCTTAATTCTTCAAGGATTTTGAGAAATTTGAGAAAGGTCCAAAAAAACCACATAAATCTAAAACCGTTTGGATATATCCATTTACTCATGTGAAAATGATGATTGTGACAAACATGATAATGTGTTTTACATGTGTAACACTTGCATATGTAACATATGCATATATAACATTTATATAAGTAACATTTGCATATGTAAAAGGCAAACAACCCCCCTAAGTGGAAAAAGAGACTAACAAAGCCGTCGCTCAACATACCCAAAGTAACCCCATGGAGTTTTGACCACCTTAAATATCCGAGTTGTTCAATAGCATCTGTGAAGCATAAACACCATCATTGCATTTCCCAACTTCAAATCGTTTAGTTTCTAACTGGCTTAAGGGAACAAAGCTGCTCAACCTAAAACCATTGTCGTATTCACACAAGTGGTTTTGTAGTTGGGCCTTTGCCTTGGTGGTTATAGCCTCAAGTTCCTCCAAGACCAATACTTTCTTTCGAGTGATTTATCTCTATAAGCTATTAACTGAAAGATTAGAATCTTGATTCATCGTTTAGGCAACCATCCATGATGAAAAGCCATTAGATTAATGGGCCTCATCATATGAAATGGGTACGCCAAGCATCCAAGATACAAAAGGGATATGGATACATCAAACCAAACAACTAAATGTCACCAAAATAAAAACCATGATCCCCTGCCCTGGTGTACCTTGCCAATCAAAATTTACTAGTGATCCATTTATAAGCTATTGAACAAAGGGTTATAGTCCTGCTTTAAAGAACACCAACGACATGTGGACCCAATAGATCAATGGGCCTTGCCACATGGCATGGGTGGATCGAGAAAATGTATAACACTTCAGAACCAAATAATTTCTACAATACAAGGCAAGATACAGTATTAGATATGTGTTGTGCTGTTTGGTAAAGACATCAGGACCATCTAACAGTCTAACAGACATAATCATCATTAGTAAAGCCTCATCCCATCTATCTACTGTAGTCATGTTAGTTTCTGTAACTGCAGTTGTATCTTCTTAGGACTAAAGCCTCCATCATAGAAATTAAAATATCATCTTTAATAACTACTTCCACAATGATATTGATATATTTGTTCACCTATATTCAAGTTCCGTATTTATATTAAGACCTAAATGAATTTTAATAGTCAAAGATCATTATTTAACATTTACTGTATACATAGGATGTGAAATCATGACATCATCAATCAAGTACTATGTAGTATGCAGTATAGTAGTACTAAGTCACTAGTTATTATTTATTTATTATTTATAACTACTCACTCGGTAGTTAGTGCTTCTTACTAATTAGTAACCTCACTTAAGATCTAAGGGATTGATCTATGGAACATATAAATTTAGGGGAAAATACTAATGAAATTATCTTTCTGGGCAAAGTACAGAAAAATACTATGGATTTTTCTTACCTTAAGGAACGCCCTCAAGTTATGGATAGTGTGTTGGCTTTTGATTCTTTGACTTAAAATGTTTCGTTTTTCTTTTTAACAGAAAGGTACACAACTCTACTCACTATCTTTCCTAACAAAAGAGTGTAGAAAACAGAGGCTTTTACCTTAAACGGGGGTCATTTGATACAAATCATGGCATATTGGCCTATACACCTGATAAATTGACTGATACGCATTGGATCAGGGTGTATTGTGGTATGCACCAGGTAACCTAGAAATAAGCTACTTAATATGCACACAACTTAAACTCACAAGCGCACAAGATCACTATGTAGTATAGTGAATTGTAAGTACAAGGTCGATCCCACTAAGACTTGTGATAAAACAATGTCAAAAATAACTAAAAATTCAGAATATTAAATGACTGAAAAAGTGATTGAATGCTGATTAGTTGAATGAAACTACTAAAAACAGTAAATTAAGCTATTAAAATGAATCAAAAGCTTAATGGAAAGTAACCTAACACACAATAGTACTACTATGATTAAAAACAATGAGAATGAATGAACTAGGGTTTCATCTACTCCCCTAACCTATCCTACGCATGTCCCTTATTATCCCTTGATCAAAAATCAGAATTATTGGTGACATTTATCAACCTAGACCATGACATATGTATCTAGATTATGATTCCCCTAAACCTAATTCATGAGTGGCATACTACATTAATTGTTTATCAAGTTTGCAAAAACTAAGCATGGCATATGTCCTAGTCAATACATGCATGATGCATAAAAACAATGGGAATGATAAATGCATGAGTCTAAACATGGCATATACCTAGATTATTCATGGTTTTAAACCTTAGATGCATAACATCAAGATCAATCAAAGATAAGTTAGCTAATCTTAAATTTAATCGAACATGGCACGGTTGGCATGGCATATACACAACTCATCAAATAAAAAACACAGTTTAGAAACTCAACCAACAAAACTGAAATCTAAATTAAAGAATGCCAAAAGGGACTACATAAAATTAGGCTAGGGTTTCAATTACACCCTAGCCCTAAACAGTTTAGCTACTCATGTTTGGAATTGAAAATAACATAGAAAATAAGGTCATAAGAAGAAAAAAAAAAAAAAAAAAGCCTAGAAGATTGATGAAGGCGGCGGCACAGCCAGCAGCTTGGTCGCTCCTTCCTTGGCTTCAAAAACTCCAAATTAGGGTTGTACGGCTGCTAGGGCTTGTGGTAGTGGCGGTCGTCCAACCCGATTGTCCCCTTTTATGCTTTTCTGCAAAAGCCATCTTTAACAAGAAGTTTCCTCCTTTTTAGGCTTTGTTTCCTTTTATGATTAGATCTCTTGCTTTCTTTACAAGTAGGTTTCCTAATTAGATGAGAATAGAAGTCTCTTTTCTTGATGTGCAATACTTTCTAATTCCGGTCCCACTTTATAGCTTCTTGAAAGTTCTTCACTTGGACCGACAAATCTGAGATTTATTTACACAAGATTAAATCTGCATCTTTGACATGAGTGGGTCCATATGGAACATGCAACATGGTGTGTGGGACCCCCCTCTTGGACTTCTAAGCTTAGCTTGGACTCTTGCTTGGTACTTCCTTCTTTTTCTCCTATTTCTTCTCTATGCTTGGGCGCCACTTGGACTTGAGAAAGAATTTTCCAAATTCTAAAATTCCTCTCTATGCAATATATGTGGGGCCCCCTTTGGGCGTGTAACACATGTTTGGGCTGTTTTCTTCTTTCCTTCTTTGTTTCACTTTCCTTTTTGGTTTATGCTATGAGTCTCCAACACTATCCTTCTAGGGCTCCACTTGAATTTCGAATTTCAAATCCCCAAAAAGAATAGGGAGGGCCCACCTGAATCTCTCAATTAATCAATTGCTGAAATTTCTTCTCTTTTGGCTCCTTTCGACCTTTTCATAAAAATAAATAAATAAAAATGTAAAAACAAATAAATTAACAATGAACTAGCACAAGATAAACCAATTATTAGGGTTCAAATTGTAAACAATTAAGCACTCATCATATTGGTAGATAGCCTGATTTATCAGCTGGTACGATTTGATGTGCATGTGAACGTTGATAAATTGCAAAAAGAGGAGTGGTCTTGGCCGATACAATACATATTGGCCGATATTTTGATCCATGTTTTAGCACATGACATTTTGATGAGCCCCATTAGCCCATTAAAACTCAAAGGGAGGCTTTAGAGTTTCCATTTACCACTCCACCAAATAAGTCTTGTCATCTAATCCAAAGCATCCATGTGGACAGTTGAAAGAGAAACCCCCTTTATTTGCCAACCGTCCATTTCACGAATTTGTATCTAAAGGGTAGAAATATCTGGTGGTTGATTTTCGTAAGGTTCCTTAGCCCGCCAGCACGCCACATATATAAAAATGGTTCCTTGGCTCCATAGTAGTCAAATCAGTTTCCATCGCCATTCCAATTTCGCCCTCAAATGAAACATTATGGCTGTTCCAGCCATTTTGTTTTGAAACGGTTAAGACAGAAAAAGAAAAGGAAAAAATTAAAAACTTAAAAGAGGAAAAAAAGTGAAAATCAACAAAAGTCAAAACAACACTTAGAAAAGTATATTTCATGGGTGGGTGGGTGGGTGGTTGTTCCGTTTCGATATATTCTCATAATGGAACAGAATTGACAAGTACATTTGGCCCCATCCGCACCAGCACACGCCAACGAAGATATGATCCTATCATGGATTAGTGAAAGGGGAGGTTGGATTATGGCCATGGGAGGGGAGAAATCAAGTGGGAGGACTATATGGTTGTAGTGAAGAGTGGCAATGGGGTAAGACGGTGATATGTAAACAGATCATAGGGATTGGGAATCATCATCAAAGCCTTGTCCTATACGTGAATTCTGTTTCTCCATTTCGATCTATCCTAAGCCAAATCGTCAAATAAGTTGCACTTCTTTAAATGTACTTTTGCTCCATCCACGTCCTCTTCGGCCTACCCCTTCCCCTTGGTGGGCCATCAACCTGGATAGCCAAACTTTTCCTTATCGGCATCATTATCGCCCTGCATTAGACACGCCCGAACCAACTCATACAGGTTTCTCTAATTTTATCCCCTATTAATGCTACCCCTAAATACTCTCAAAAGCACTAATTTCTAATTTTATTCTCATTTGTTCTACATCCATTTTGTGCATATATTGCTTCTTGATTGGCTAACATTCTACTCCATAGGTCATAGCTGGTCTAATCATTGTCTTGTAAAATTCTTCCTTCAATCTTGTTGACATACGTGAGTCAAAAAGCACTCCAAAAACAAGTCCCCACTTCAACCATCCCATTTTTATCCTCTGTTTGACATCTTCATCAATCTCCTCATCCTTACTAATTATCGAGCCAAGGTAACGGAATTAATCTCTTATGTAGTATCTCCTACGCTTCAATTCTCACGGTAGTTTTAGCTCTTTGTTATATGCCCACTAAAGTTGCAATCCATTTATTCTATCTTTTTACAGCTTGTTTTAAAGCCTTTGGATTCTAAAGCCTCCCACCATCTCTCAAGTTTTGCATTCGCACAGTCTCTTGATTCACCCACAATAGATGCGGAACATTTCATTACATCCTCATTTGTGAAGGTGGATGTGAGTGCTCCCTCTCTAACCCTGTGAATTCCTAATATGCATTTGCCACAGGAAGATTGCTGCCTGGGCTCCATTTTTCATCACAATGGTGGTCAGGAATTAAATGCATTGCCAATGGTCCAATACTACTATAACCAGGACCAGGTGAAATAAAGCTTTGTTGTCAATCTGCCCCAAAAAAAGAATAACATGATCAATTTTGAAGAATCACCCCACCACAAACTATTCAGGAAAGACCTTTTTTTTTTTTTTTTGGTAAAATGTATCCAGGAAAGACTTAAACTTCCAATAGTCCAAGGGAAGCTTGGGAATTGGGTAGCGGTATCCATATGTGTGTCGTCACCATGTAGGACTTCTCTGGATCAAAATCAAGCACCCAATTGGTGACAGATAGATGTCTGAGAACCTTCCATGGAGGTCCTTCACAAACATGGATCAAAAGTGCCTCCAATGAGAAGGTGAATTGATGGGAACCATGACATATCTCCAAACAAATCATAAGAGTTCCCGATTTCTCCAATGATATTTCAGTAGGAACTGCGACAGCAAAGACTTGATTGAATAACCATGAACGTTCCCTGCATCTGTTAGGAAGCCTCAGGTTGCAATTCATCAAATGAGATTATAGAGGCAACCCGCATCCGGTGGAAACTGATTAGAAGCATCTTGGTATCATATTCCTTACAAAAGATTTAGCAGATGTAACTTCCTGGGTTATACAAAACTCCCCAGAAGAGGTGGGAATGGCAATACCTTCCATCAAGGAGTCACAGCCAGATTCGTGTTGGTGATAACAAGGAAAGTGATGAGAAATATGATGCAGCCCAAGATCAATGGGCAAGCGCACGTCTATTGGACCCAAGTCCAGGCCCATCGTGGATCTAACAAGACCAGCCCAACTGTATGCAAAAAGTCAATGGGACAAACAAGGCAATAAATGATAAGTGCTTGGCTATCTCTATTACAATAATTTCCCTTTTAACTATTTCCCTTTAAAATAGGGTAGGAATTAGAGGTTGAGGAAGTCTAATGATATTTCTTGGGAAAATACTCAGTTTTACATTGAATTGTTCAAAAATCATTTAAAGATTCATTAAAACTTCTTGTTATATTCTTCGTCTTTTCTTTAGAGCAAAAGGTTTAAGTTATTTCTATAACATGCCAACATGAGTTTTCATTTTCATTTTTTCCCCTTCTTCTTGGGTAGGTTGGGTATTCTTTTTCTTATTTGCCAACTTTTATCGAGTTTGTGGGTTGAAGTTCTTGTTTGGATTTAGGTTTGAATGCAGATCTCCTGGTTTTTAATTCATTATTGCACAACAGTACACAGTCCTTGGCAGCATGAATTGCTATTAAGAGGCATTGTAGACTTTTTATAGATTTAATGACCTTATCCAAAGGTCCAAAAGTTGAACAACATCTTCAACATGAGATTGTTTCTTTCATTCCATAGTTCCCATATAATTGAAAATGACACGACTCATACACGTCTAATTTCTGCTAAAGGCCTGGCCAATCACCAATTAAATAGGCATCACCCAATCACTTCTAAATAGTTCTAAAAAAATTACCACAAAGGATAAAGGAACTTTGCAATTCAACAATAAGCGAAGAGCAAAATGGTCCCAAATCCCATCCCCTATTTTCCTAATCAAATTTTCTTTCTATCAACATCCTCCAAATGGTCTCTTACTCCTCTCCAAACTAATGTATTGAAATTTCTAACGTTGGTTACTCCTTAGCAGCAGGGGTCAGTTGCATTTTCATGTAAATAGAACTGAACAATGCAACAATCAATGGCAATGAAAGAGACTAGGCATACATGGTTAACAAGTTGAGATGGTGCCCTCGCAATGATGGCTTAAAGTGGAAACTCTGGATTAGGAATGGGGTTTAATTTCAGATGGAGCTACCGAAAAAGAGGGAAAAGCACAATGCTCCAGTGATATGGGGCAAAGAAAAGATGACAGAAACATGCCAAACCAAGATGTATGGCAAGATGATGGGAAAATCTGCCATGATGCCCTACTTGTACATGGCCAGTGTATCCGTGCCTAACAGGTATTACACTTATACTAGTACTCGATACTGCACGGCATAGTTATCCGAATCCTACGATTCATATCCCGAGAATAGCCACAACCAATAAGTGAACATTAATAATTATTTACCTTTGTCTCTTTCTTTCTTTTACCATTTTTACTTTTTAAAAGGTTATTTAGTAGTTAACGGAACCTCTTTGGAATTTTTATGGCTTTGGGGAGGTTCTAGAGATGAAAAAAGAACATGCATAAGATTAAAGCGTCCGACTACATGTATGGGGCTTGTCTGTATCTTCTTCTTTTTTAAATCTTTTTCCGTTCTTTTTTTTTTTTTTTTCATTAACAGTTTCTGTATGTCCAAGAAAGATTCTCCTATGTAAGATTGGTGATTTGGATTTTATTTTTACTTTCATATTTTGATTTAAAGATAACAAAAAATAATTATATATCGGTGCCTTAAACTTATTTAACTATTTGTGTATATCATTTATTATATATTAATATATTTCATGATGTTCATGAAATGATTGATGGGCTTATTTGTCATTGTATTTATACTGCTATGAACGGAAAAAATGGACGGACTATTTTTATTTTTTAATTTTTTTTTATTAGAAAAAAAAACCTATTATTCGCGATGCGATTCATGATTCGATTTAATTTCAATTCATGGGTATGAAAGATTTGCGATACAATTCCGATTTTCAGAACAATGCCACACGAATACTTCATGGGACAAGTGCAGGATTTCCTACCATACCAAGTACATTATTTCATATTAGTTTTCTTACTTCTTAACATTTAAAAATATATATATATATATATATATCAAAAATGAATAAACAATGACCACAACATAGTTGGGACAAGGCTTTTGATGATGATGAAATGAATAAACAATGACAATTTCATTAAGTTAGAAATGTTAAAAAAAATTGGGGACTACCATAGCCATATCCATATCCTGGATTTCCAAAAGTGCAAAGCCTTATCCCTGATCCCCGTAACCATGTCTGTATCCATATCTGGGCATCATTCACAATCAATTTTTCCGGTTTCCCTCAGCAAATATGAATTGTAAAAGCTACAAACATTGATAAACAAACTCCCAAATTCCAAAATTATATTGATCCAGGTTCATGAGGTCATGGAGAGATGACTTTTAATGCCAGGTTATGCATTTTGTTTGCTAGTGTTAAGAAAGGAACTAATGAGACTGCAATTTATTGGCTAGAGAAGAATGTTGGCTGTTGAATAGTTCGCTTCTGTAAGTTGTTTTATGCTCATAAACCATGTGTTCTCTCATATTCTTTTCCTTTTCAGTTCTATTTTCTCATACTTTCCTGTACTCTTTGTTTTCCAATAGTTCCATTTAAATTTTCGCCTTTTAACGGTTTCAAATTCATTTGAATGAGGCTTCAAATGAATAAAAATAAACTTTATAAACAAATAAAGAGTCAACACCATATCTTCTTGCAACAAAAATAAATGGTAGTAAATATTACATTGCGGTGATTGTTTTTCAATAAAATCTTAAATACTTGCCATGTTGTAATGCTGCATTCTCTGTCCATCAAAATCGCTATGAAACACAAAATCCAGCAAAGCTTGTAGGCTACCTTCTGAAGTCAGTTACTTCCAAGTGTGTGTGTGTGCGTGTGTGCATGCATAGCACCATCATTGACATACAAGATAAACAGATTCCAGCATAGTACACTAAATAACTTAAGTCCAATGCACAGCTTACTTCGCTTAACTACCGATATATTGCCCAAGATTAATCATTCTTAGCACCATCAACTTAAAGAAAGATAATTACCAAACAAAACCTTAGGCTACTCTAATAAAAAGATCTTGTCATTGAAAGGTTAATCAAGTACAAACAGAAAAAATGGACCAATATAAGGATTAATTTACACTAGATGCATAAGAACCATTGTGATACCTTAGGTGGCTTAAATGGATAGTCTGGAGGAAAATGAATGGTGACCAGAAAAACACCCCCTGCATATGGACTGTCTGGTGGACCCATAATTGTTGCTTGCCAATGAAATATGTCTTCAGCTACAGGGCCTGTAAGAATAAAGATGCTAACACGTGCAGTAACAAAAAGTACAAAGAGCAAATGATATGAATGGAGCAAAACAGTTCAGAAAATTTAAAAAAAAAATCTGAAAATCAAGAAAAAGGGAAAATCCTAGATTTTGTAATTTTCAGAGATTACCTGCCTCATTTGTGTGTGTATCAGTCCTCACACTACCATAAGATGTTTTCAGCCAAACATATATTCTAAGTAATTTCAGTACTATAAAGTAAATTTTACAAGGTTTAAAGCACAGTCAGCTGTAAATTTAGTTTTATTTGCAGTTAAATAAATTACATTGTACATTGAGTGTTTTCAGTATAAGTGTGTTCCCATGACCATAGACCATTGTTCTCTTCTTCTTTTTTTAATGCAGTACACTAAAATATTAGAATTTTCATATCAATGTGGCTTTTTATAAGAAAATTCAACCGTCAATTGTGAAATCAACAGTCTTTAATGAAGTAAATCCATGCAGATGGATCTCAGAGCTCCAAACAATGCAGTGTATACATTTGTCATTTCTAATGGGGCCCACCTGGATGTATGACAATCAAGGGAAACATGGGATGGATAGGTTAGCATGTGGATTAAGGGTGAACTTGATATCATTCTAATCACATGAACCTAGCCCTTGAGTTTAGCTCAAAGGGCAATGGCTACATATCGTGCAAATTCATTGTGACAAAATCCAAAATTCACTTGTATCCAAATTATTGTCAAACTAGGACCAATGCCATTGGACACTAATTTGGACATAATTTATTCTGAAACTGGTTGTATCGGTGATAAGTATTGGTGTTTTGGCATAATACCCATGCAAAACATGTATTGCAACAGGCCCACATATAGTCCAGCCAAAAATCAGATACATATGGAAATTGGTCAACTTTTGAGATAATTTCTTCAACACTCTTAACCTTGTATTCTTTGACAAAATCTGAACTGAAAAAGTTGACTAAAACATGAAACCATTCAAGATGATTAGTAATTGCAATGTATACAGTTTAAACTACATCGCTTTCTCCAAGTGAGCATGTTACTGCGCCTCCATCAATACTGACTTACACCAACCGGGAGAGAGGGAATCGACCTTGAGCTCTGATTGGAGAACTATGCTGGTGATTGCTGCCTTCTGTTATCTTCCAATATCTAGATAGGTATTCCAGAAAGTAAAGTTCCTTTTAGCCACCAGAGGAAGAGCCAGTCATGAATAATACTATTGCTCAAAGATTCTTTTCTCTTCTTACAGATCCCCCTAGTCAGTGGTAAGTTTTCCAAATTATCTGGCCTCCCACAGAAAAAGTCCCACACACCAAACCTTGCATGGGCAATCTCAAAGAAAATAGAAAATTAGAAATAAAAATACCAAACTGAGAAATCAACCTGGCTGACTCACAATAAAAAATTAAGTAATCAACATTCCTCATCCAACCACCACATCAAAACAAAGATTAGGTAAAGAAAGTTTTTTAATTTTAAGGTATCCAGAGCAAGTTTTTTAATTTTAAGGTATCTAGAGTTAATTTCAGTGACAAGGAGTGAAATTGATAAAAGAGATCAATGCATGAAAGCTTTCCAGTGATCCACAGTCATGATACCACCAGCTGTGCCCACCAAACCAATAGCAAACCACACTCTCTTTTCCTTGCCCTAGATGGCCAGTGAGATTTCCATCGTCACTTTATTATTATTTTTCCTATCAGTATCTTCACCTTAACATCAATTCCTGAAGATAGAATATCAAATGATACCTCTTAACACATCCCTTAACAATTCTTCTCCTGTTCTTCAGTCCTCAATCCTCAAATGCTCCATGGCAAAGTCTTCACCATCGGTTAAACATCATTGATTCCTCCCTACTTCCTTCTGCACCTTCCTTTCATGAAGCACATTAGAGTCTTCTCAATAATTTACAGAGAATCCAGGACTTTCAATTATACTTGACGCTGGTGAACTGTCATGCAAGCCCATCGCTACACAAGCACCTTACGAAAAACTAAAGATTTATCTCTGATTGTTCCCTTCAAATGGCATGGTCGGTTACTGCCCACCTTAAGAATGAACTCTGGAACATGTCTATTTTGTAGACACAAACATGATCTTTTCACATCAAGCGAAACCAAAAAAAAAAAAAAAGAAAAATACAACTGATGGATGTAACTGAATCCCTCCCCTCCCTCCAACATGACATGTCATACCAGAAAAAAGGAGCAGAATCATTCCCATTCCATCATATAATATTCCTCCACAACAGATGATCTCACAAGACAAGGAGTAGTTCTAGATACCCCATTAGTTTAGAAGCTGTAAAAAAGTTTTTGGTCAGTTTGTTAGCAAATAGTACACAGCAATAATTTAACCACTCAAATATATGTGTATGTCCACATCAAATGTGTAGAGATCATGAGAACTAAAATCCAGTTTTGGGTTTTCTGTAAGAAAGAAAGAAAAAGATAAAGAGGAAGAAACAGAGGAAGAGGAAGAAGCGGAGATAGGTGATCTAGAGATTTTATGAAAGAAAGAAAAGAGAAAAAGGACTTGCAGCAACTCAAGGAGAGATCTGTTTGCCATACTGAGGGCACACGAGTTCCTCAGTATTATTATAAGAAAATGTTAAATATTACAAGTTTGCCTCTGATAAGTTCAATGGGCAAGCATACCTGATACCCCTGCATTAGATTTCCCAATACTCTCCTTCGGGTTATACTAAAAATAGTATCACTCATAGCTTGTTAAGATATTGCAAAAAAAAAATTCCAATCAAGCAACTCAATGAAGACATCCACCAATTGGTCTTCTGACCTCAAAAAATCTCCACTAACAAGGAGACTGCTTTGAAGAACCTGAAATATGGCAGGATAAGGGTTCTGGCAGGGACATCTGTGCAATTCCTTCCCAAATCGAACTACAAATCGGAGACTAGGTGAATTTTGTCAAGCTGTGAGCGGAAGAGGAAGAATCTAGATTACCATTCAAAAAAAAGAGGAGGAATCTAGATTTTGTTTGCCGAGATCCCTAAACAAAAGCAATGGCAAGTTCTTACATGGGGTTGGGCTAAGAAGACGATGATGTCCGGGCAGGGAATTCGAATTTCAAATGTCAAAGGAGGTGAGCAAGGTTCACTAGCACCTTGGCCCATGGAAAAGAGACTGGGCTTAATAGTTAATAGAGGTGATGGGCTTAAAACTACAAGCTTGGCTCTAATAAGAAGGGCCAACCCAATTCGGGTTTAAGTAGCCCAAGGTTTGTTTGTTAAAAACTCTTTTGATTCCTCTAGTAAGAGCAGTCGAGGACGGTTTCTGTCTTCCCAAGGCGGTGTCCCTGGTTCACAAGAGGGCTCAAGAGGCTCCAGGGAGAGTCGTGATGAGCTCTGTCAAGGAAAGAAACCGGTGATGGAGTTGTTTCCTGAGGGCGAGAATGGAAGGTTAAGGCTTCATTTAGTTTCTTTGCGGAGGAAAGGCAAAAGGAATTTTATCCCTGTACTTTCTAGCACCAACGATGACGACCGGGCGCACTTGATGTGTGACACTTATTTTTTCAGCCAATAAAGGATCAAGAAGAGCTGGAAGTTGTAGAAGAGGTCAAGGCAATTAGGAAGGGATGCCATTCTCCTGAAAGGAATTGGGCAAAGAAGATCAGACGCCAAAAAATTACTATTTTATATGAACATGGGGTTCGGATTTGAAGTCAGGATGGGATTATAGAGCATATCACAAGGTTCTTAGAGCTTCTATCTTCTAAAAAAAAACTTGGGATCGTCCATCCTTGGATAACTTGGATTTTGCTCGTATTAGTACAGGGGATGCAACTGGTTAGAGAGGGAGTTTCAGGAAGAAGTGCACCATGGTTTTTTACCTAGGAGCTGATAGAGCTCTTGGATGACGACTTCCTATGCCTTTCTTTCAGCGCTTTTGGAAGGAGTCGCCAAGGAGGATACAAGGGAGTTCATGCCAAAGTTCTACTTTAGAAGCAAGTTATCTAAGCATCTTGGGGGGTCATTCATGTCAACACAGGCCCATTAATACTGATCCATTCTTGGCCCATCTATAAAGCCCATCGTATTATAAATCTTGTACAGCAATACATACTAAGTTTGATAGATACTAGATTGATACTAGATTGACTTGTACAGCAGTACATGCTAAAATAGGATATCAAATTGATTGTAATTGCAGCCCAAGATTGGGCAGTTCTGATCTATAAATACAGATGGTGAATCCTCAAGGAGATCATCCAATTCTATTCAATCTTTGTTATTATACTCTTCTGGCTTGTTCGTGACATGGTATCAGAGCCATCTCTGTCCATCGTGTGGAAGTAATTCTGTCAGAAGCATCTTTGATTATACAGAAGTTCCATCTTCTGTCTGTGACGCTGGACATACAGAAGTCTTCTCTTCTGTTGGAGACATCTCTTTCTTCTCTGATGTTCTGTTCTGGAGCTCTCGATATTGATTAAAGACTGTTGTTGTGCTGCTAAGAAGCTGTGATCAGATATTGGAGAAGACCTGCGACAGATCTGATCGTCTGTGAACACACTATATTGGCTGTGATCAAAGGTGGCCCACCTATTGATCACCCACTGCCCAGAGCAATCCTCCCATTCTGGTCGACCATCACTTCTGGGAATTATACACATTTTTTCTGAATTTTTTGATCATCTGAGGTAGGCCATTCTCTCTGATTTGTTCTTCTCCCGTTTGAGCACATAGTTTTCATCACGACCGTCAAACTTTCCGGTCTCTCAAGCTTTTATCAAAATTCCACTTGGAGGAGCTTCGGATTTTTGATACAGAGATCACCGTGTGCTCTGATCTTACCCTTGATCATCCACTGGGGCCCACAGACACAATCTGTGCCCAGATTCAAGGTCGTCTGGCCCATTTTTTTGGAATTTTTTCAGCTATTTCCAAATCTGTGTTATCAGATGCTGTCTTCCTTCTCTATTGATTGTACTGAGTGCTGCTATATGCTAATGGTGCTACCTATGACTGATTAAGCCTGCTTAAACAACTGATCAGTGCTGGTTACTGTTTTTTTTAGTACACTGTTGGTATAAACACTGCTGAATCCGGCTTTTATAGCAGAACAAAATTTTTTTTTGTTGGTTTGTGTGCTGCTCTTCTGCTCTTTTGCTCTCTTGTCTGCTATCAATTTGTCTGGTTTGAAAATGGACAAAAATGAAATGCAATTGATTAAATTCAATGGGAAAAACTATTCTGCTTGGGCCTATCAATTTGAGTTATATCTGAAAGGCAAAAAATTATGGGGCCACATTTCTGGTTCTACGCAAAAGCCAACGGCAAATGAAAAATTGGAAGACTGGGAAACCAAAGAAGCACAAATTATGAGCTGGATGTTGGGCGCAACAGAACCCCAATTTTTTCTACATCTTAAGCCCTATAGAACTGCTCAAGATATGTGGGGATATCTGAAACGCATATATCACCAAGAGAATTCAGCCCGTCGGTTCCAATTAGAACATGAAATTGCTCAATATTCTCAAGGACAGATGACTGTCCAGGAGTATTATTCCGGATTCTTTGCCCTTTGGACTGAATACACGGATATTGCATATGCCACTATCACTGGAGATACTCTATCTGGGGTTCAGGAAGTTCATAAAATTACTCAAAGGGATCAGTTCTTAATGAAACTTCGCCCTGATTTTGAAAATGTTCGATCCAATCTTATGAGTCGGCATCCGTCTCCCTCTTTGGATACATGTCTCAATGAAGTGCTCCGCGAAGAGCAACGGATAGTCACTCAGCATCAACTATCCCAACAATTATCCACTGGTCCCGCTGAAGTTGCATATATGGCAAAAGGGAAACCTCCCAGACGCAACACTTCGACCCAAGATTTGAGCAAAATTCAATGCTTCACTTGCAAGGAGTATGGACATTATTCTTCTCAGTGCAAGAGAAAAGTTTGTAACTACTGCAAAGCTAGCGGGCATATCATTTCTGAATGCAGAAAACGACCAGAACATCGAAATTCGCGTGCTTATTCTGCTATTGCTTCTTCAGATTCTCACTTTGTGGCACCTGCTTCTCCGTCTTCATCTATGTCTTCACAGCAAGGTTCACCCAACCCTCCTATCAACCCTGAAATGATTCAACAAATGATTCTCCAAGCATTCTCTACCTTGGGCCTTTCAGGTAAAACCTTTCCATCTCCTTCCATGTGGTATTTTGATTCTGGAGCATCAAATCATATGACTTCTTCTTCCAGACTCATGTCTAATATTCAATCATATGATGGGAAACTCCAAGTTCAAACCGCCAATGGGGGTCATTTACCTATCACTGCCATAGGAAATATTCCACACAAATTGCCTTTGAATCATGTTTTTCTTTCACCTGACCACTCTACAAATTTATTATCGGTTGGACAACTCGTCGATAATCATTGTAATGTGTCATTCTCTTCTTCTGGTTGTGTTGTACAGGATCAGGGGACGGGACAGGTGATCGCGAAGGGGCCTAAGTGCGGCCGGTTGTTTCCGCTTAGTCTGCCTATACAACCTAGGGATGAATCTACTTCAGCTTTTTCATGTGTTCTTCAAAATAATGTGCATCTGTGGCACAAAAAATTAGGACATCCTAATTCGAATATATTGTTATCTTTGAAAAATTCTGGTTTGATTAATAAAATGCAGTTTTCTACTTTTGATGTCAATATTGATTGTTCTGTTTGCAAATTAGGAAAAAGTAAAGCTCTTCCATTTTCTGTGCATACCTCTATATCAGAAAAATGCTTTGATTTGATTCATAGTGACGTTTGGGGTATAACACCAGTTATTTCTCATTCTCACTATAAATATTTTGTCACATTCATCGATGATCATAGCAGATTCACTTGGGTTTATTTTTTAAGGGCTAAATCGGAGGTGTTTGAGGTTTTTAAAAAAATTTAACCTATGTTGAAACACAATTCTCCACCTACATAAAGATTCTTCGATCCGATTCCGGTGGTGAATATATGTCAAACAGATTTCAAGAATTTCTTCAAAATAAGGGGATTATATCACAACGAACCTGTCCTCATACTCCACAGCAAAATGGCATTGCTGAACGGAAAAATCGTCATTTACTTGACATGGTTCGTTGTCTGCTACTTGAATCATCTGTTCCCCCTCATTTCTGGCCAGAAGCTCTCTCTACTTCAGCTCATCTTATTAATCGGCTTCCGTCTTCCAAACTTCAAAATCAGTCTCCATATTTTCGTCTTTTTAACTCTCATCCTACATATACTCATCTTCGTACTTTCGGATGTGTTTGTTTTGCTCATCTTCCTCTGTCTGAAAGGACGAAATTGTCGGCGTTAGCTACCAGATGTGTTTTTCTTGGTTACGCAACCCATCAAAAAGGCTTTGTTTGCTATGATCCATCTGTCAAAAGAATTCGTGTTTCTCGAAATGTCGTGTTTTCGAAAATTTATATTTTTTTTCTCAACCCACTGCTTCATCCACTACTATTCCCATGAATATATTACCATCTTTTTCATCTGATACTTCTCCAGCTGTTGTTGAACGGTTCAAACCTGGAATTGTATATCGGCGACGAACGGAACCAATCACTGCTACGATACAACCCCTTCAAGAGCCACCTGATCCGGCACCTGATCCAACTCCTTTATCAACTACACCCGAACTAGCTATGATGCCCACTCTTCGACGCACCACGCGTGTCTCTCGGCCTCCTGATAGATATGGATATTCTCATTCATCCTTTCTTGCCACTCTATCGTCTGTTAACATTCCCACTTCCTATTCTCAAGCTGTGAAACATGAATGTTGGCGGAAAGCTATGTCTGAGGAATTAGAAGCTCTACAGACTAATCACACATGGGATGTGGTTACCTGCCCACCTACAGTTCGGCCTATTGGGTGTAAATGGGTTTATTCAGTCAAACTAAAATCCGATGGCTCGCTGGACCGATACAAGGCTCGTCTGGTCGCTCTTGGAAATCGCCAAGAATATGGAATCGACTATGATGAAACATTTGCTCCTGTTGCAAAGATGACTACTGTCCGGATGATTATTGCCATTGCAGCATCTCAAGCTTGGCCCATTCTTCAGTTCGATGTAAAGAATGCTTTTCTTCATGGGGATCTTAAAGAGGAGGTTTATATGCGCCTTCCTAACGGGTCCACTCCTTCCAATAGCTCCGATGTGGCTCTACTCAGACGTTCCCTCTATGGCCTTAAACAGGCACCCCGAGCTTGGTTTGAAAATTTTCGGGACGCCTTGTTTTTGTTAGACTTCCAGCAAAGCCGGGACGCCTTGTTTTTGTTAGACTTCCAGCAAAGCCCATATGATCCATCGCTGTTTTTACATAAGTCTCCAAGAGGAATCACTATTCTTCTTGTTTATGTTGATGATATCATTATTACTGGAACTGATTCCGCAATGATTTCTAAGCTGCAATCATCGTTGCATCAATCATTTCATATGAAAGACTTGGGTCTCTTAACCTACTTCTTAGGTCTTGAAGTTCATCACACAGAAAAAGGGATCATCTTGCATCAACACAAATATGCTCTAGACCTAATTGAACTGGCAGGCCTCCAGCAATCAACTCCCGTTGATACACCTCTTGAAGTAAATTTAAAGCTTTCAAAGGATAGTGGCGATCTTCTTCCCGATGCCACGCTCTATCGGCAATTGGTTGGTAGTTTGATCTACTTAACTCATACTCGCCCCGACATTTCCTTTGCTGTTAACCTGGTCAGCTAGTATATGACTCAACCGAGGCATCTTCACTTGACGGCTGTCCGACGTATTATTCGTTACCTTCTTGGTACGTCTACTCGTGGTATATTTTTCCCTGCCGGCTCTCCACTAAATCTCATTGCTTTCTCTGATGCTGATTGGGCGGGTTGTACTGACACACGTCGGTCCACAACTGGGTGGTGTATGTATCTTGGCGATGCATTGATATCTTGGAAATGTAAGAAACAAGATAAGGTTTCAAGATCCTCCACAGAAGCTGAATATCGCGCCATGTCTGCTGCCTGTGCTGAAATATTATGGCTTCGTGGACTTCTCTCCGATCTTGGCTTTCCACAAAGCTCCCCTATCCCTCTTCATGCTGACAACACTAGTGCTATTCGTATTACAGAAAATCCAGTTTTTCATGAACGGACCAAGCACATTGAAGTTGATTGTCATTTCATTCGTGATGAATATCTACGGGACGTCATTTCTCTACCGTTCATTTCATCTGGACTCCAAATTGCAGATATATTCACGAAGGGACTTCCTCGCCCACGTCATCAATTCTTATCCAACAAATTGATGCTTACTGATTCCACCGCATCAATTTGAGGGGGGGTGTCAACACAGGCCCATTAATACTGATCCATTCTTGGCCCACCTATAAAGCCCATCGTATTATAAATCTTGTACAGCAATACATACTAAGTTTGATAGATACTAGATTGATACTAGATTGACTTGTACAGCAATACATGCTAAAATAGGATATCAAATTGATTGTAATTGCAGCCCAAGATTGGGCAGTTCTGATCTATAAATACAGATGGTGAATCCTCAAGGAGATCATCCAATTCTATTCAATCTTTGTTATTATACTCTTCTGGCTTGTTCGTGACAATTCATAGGTCTCATTTTGAAGAAGGAGAGTGCAGAGAGTATCAGAGATTTTAGACCGATTAGCTTGATCAGAGGCATTTATAAGATCTTGGCTAAGGTCATGGTGACAGATTCAACAAGTGCTTTTCAAGATCATCTTTCATGCAAGGAGCTTTCGTGCATGGTTCCCAAATTCTAGATGGAGTCCTGTTTGCAAATGAAAGCATTATTCAAAGCATAGAGAAAGGAAGACTGGTTTGATTGCAAACTTGATCTTGAGAAAGCTTATAATAGAGTTAAATTGGGACACCTATGCAGAGAAGACCAGGTTTTGGAGTTAGATGACGAGGTTGGATTAAGGAATCCGTTTCTTTTGCTATGCTCTCCATGTTGATTAAGGTTCACCAAGGACCTCCTTTCAGCTGATAAGGAAGTTTGAGGCAATGCAATCCTCTTTCTTCATTTTTACTTGTGACATGTTGATTAATGGTTCTTCAAAGACCTCCTTTCAGGATAAGGAGGTTTGAGGCAATGCAATCCTCTTTCTCCATTTTCACTCATGACGTGGGGGAAGCTTTAAGCTGAATGATCACTGCTGCAATTTCAGCCAATACAATTAAAGGTATTAAGCCAACCACCCATGACAACCTGGTTGTTAGTCATCTCCAATTTGCAGATGATGTGCTGATTTTGTGACACGGAGCAGGAAGAAGTGAAGAATATTAAAGCCATTCTTCTTGCTTTGAAGCTATTCAGGTTTCAAGATCATTTTTTTCAAAAGTTCAGATAAGAACAAGTGATTTACAAGATTAAGAGCTCGCCAGTCCTGGGGTGTAAATCTGGTTCTCTTCCTGCATCCTATTTGAGCTCTATTTGAGTCTTGGTTCTCCTTTTAGGGTTTTATGAAACCCAATTATTGAAAAGATGTAACACAAATTGGCATCATGGAAAACAAAATTTCTTTGGTTTGGAGGTAGGATAACCCTAATCAAAGAAGCTCTCTCCAATCTCCCAATTTGTTTCATGTCAGCATTCAAGTGCATTGTGGCAGTGTAAAAGTGAATTTGAAAGGTTGAAACGGGAGTTCCTGTGGAGCCAAGTAGTAAAAAAGAAATCTTGCTAAGTGGTCCACCATTTGCAAATCTAAGGACATGATTCAGTTCCATCAATGTATCAGCTACTCTGCACCCAAGTAAACCTATTTTATTTGGCAAATCCAGTACATACTTCGTCTGAAAAAGTGTTAATCCCTTGTTTGGCCATGCAGACTTTATACCCAAGAAGTACTTTAAAGGACCCAAGTCCTTGACTTGAACACCTTTGACAAATACCCCTTTAGTTGAATATATATTTTGTGAGGTCACCTATAATGTTATCAACAAAGAATAGTAGTTGTGACTCCATTTTTATTCCACACAAATAATGTATAACCAGCACTACTCCTTCTGAAGCCCAAAGTCAATATAACTTTGCTAAATCTGTCAAACTAAGTACAAAAAAATTGTCTCAATCCATAAAGAGCTTTTAGCAAATTACAAAGCATCCCGTCTCCCCCTGAGTTATAAAACGTGGACGAATTTCCATATATACCTCTGAAGATTAATGTGTAAAAAAAACTTCTTGGCATGTAGCTTATATAGAGGCCAATCACAGTTAGCTGCTAAAGAGAGAACTTTGATAAAATTCAATTTTGCTATTGGTGCAAATGTTTCACAAAAGTCTAAACCATGTGTTTGGGTAAATCTCTCAGAAGTTAGCCTAGCTTTATACCATCCAAATTTCAATAGATCCATCAGCTTCATGTTTAAAGGTGAACACCAATTTACATCCAACAACCTTATTTCCTTCTAGTAACTTCGTGAGCACCAATTTCTTCATTTTCTTTTTCTTTTTTTCCGAGAGCCTTCATTTCTTCATTTATCACATCTTTCCAATGAGGAACCAACAGAGCTTATTTTTTATATTGGAACCAACAAAGCTTCTTCAATACCAGAAGGAACAAAAGCAACAAACATTGCAACCAAATAGCGATTCAAAGAAAAAGAAGCAACATGATATGAAACAAAATATTGAAAAGGATGTTCGGTACAAGAATATTTACCTTTAGATAAAAAAAAAAAATAGGTAAATCAATATCAAAAGAATCAACAGGTGATGAAAGAACAGAGAATCACTAATAGGATTAACATAACAGACTCCGCTTGATCGCTTGTCTGATGACCATTTTCAACTTCAGCCTTTACTTTCTTTCTGCACGAAATGTCTTAGCCACAGAAAGTTTTTCACGTGTTTCACTATTTGGCTAAAAATATCGGCAAAAGATTCAGAATAATGACTAGGCATAACTGCCACGGAAGAGGAATTCTTTGTCACTCAACTCCTCCTTTGCTCATCACCATTTTTTCCCATAAAAATACAAACGATTCTCAAAAAAATGTGACATCCATTGAGATAATTTTTTTCTTTGTGACCAGATCATAACACTTGTAATTCTTTTGGCTGGATGGGAGACCCCAGAAAAAAGCACTTGACAGCTTTTGAATCAAGTTTATCACATTGAGGTCCAAGGAAATGAACAAAGCAGGTGCAACCAAACATCTTTGCAGGGACTAGAAATGAGTTGGGTTTATGAATTAGAGTTTCAAGAGGTGACATCCCACTTAAAAGTCTATTAATGATATATGTATTTGTTGGAACAGATTCGGACCAATATTTTCTCAAAACATTCATACCCAAAAAGGGAGCCCTAAAGACCTCAAGGAGATGCCTCATCTTTCATTCGACATTTCGACCATTACATTCTAATGAAGTGTATAGGAGCAAGAGGATTCAAATTCAATTCATTCCTCATACAAATAGGTTCACAATTTTTTTTAGCACATTCACCTAATACCTCCATTATCAGAAGGCAATGACATTATATAGATTCTGACAATATTATGAAACAATTTGAACATATCTGGAACTTCATCTCTTGGTTTCATAAGATATATGCTGGTCATTCTAGTGCACCAAAGTCACAAATCATTCATACCGAAACAAATATTTTTCAAGAGCAGACTGCCACACGTTAGAAAATATAACTGAAAAAAGAACATCGCTTTTATTGTCATTAGGTTGAAAAGAATGTCTACAATGCTTCATTAACTGAAAAACTTTACATTGTAACTCGAATGACTCTAAAGACCTAAAAATATCTGAAAAGATTATCTTGCAAACTAACAAAGGCACGTGACCCGTATAAGCATATGCCAAAGGACTTAATCTTTAACAAGCTTTAATGGAAGAAGTTCATGAGAGACACTCTATTACCTAAAACACCATCAAACACCATTGATCCCTAAGATCAAAATGCAACTTTTCTGTGATAGAATACTATTAGTGAATACAGTTTACTTTTTTTATACTAAACGTGAAAATGATCTTTGTTTGCTATAGTATATTTTTCTGCTATAGTAGTATGATATCATTGATACTATATGGGGAGATTTTCAAGACACCAGGATTATGCTAATCTCGGCTATAAGATATCAATTAGCACTCTCACGTGTCATCCACGTGCCATCCAGACACGCCTCGGCTGCCGGGACAGAGGCCTCAGCCGAAACCAAACTGACTTCGGCTGCTAGCGCCGAGCTCGGCTACCAAGGATCGACTTCGGCTAAAGAGCCTGACCCCGGCCAAAGGAGCCGGGACGGAAGCCGAAATGAAGAAGAATCCCCTCTCGCGCCCCATGCCCGCCACGTCATCAGACACGTGGCAGAATAGGGGCGCGAGCCAGAGGGACAGATGCGACATCCCAGCCGTCCACAATCTTCGCCAAATCGCTGACAGGGCGGCATCCACCGGCTGTAGCCAAATCAGGGCAAGGCCCGAGGATGGATCCGATGGGACCTCTACCGCCAAAGGCGTCCAACATGATCTGGCCCAACATGACATGCATTTAATGCAATGTGGGCTGATCGGACTGGCAATAAATGCTTTGTGGGCTGAGATGGACCCGCATTTATTACTTTGTGAGCTGATAAGAGCTTCCTTATCAAATCAAGGGTCCCACTCCAAAATATCATCCAGAGTCCTCTATAAATAGGACCACATTCCATAACCAAGGTACGCAACCTACACACTTGAGAGCTGTTACTCTGCCTCTCTTCTTCCTCTCCTTCCTTAGTTCAGTTCATACACTAACTTAGGCATCGGAGAGCCTTGCGCCGCCCAGGCCAGGGTCCTCTGACCGTTTGTTCTTCCCTTTCAGGCTTTGAGGTAGCTGATCTTCTTCTTTCATTTGGATAAGTCCTATCAGGCACCCCCTAATCTTGTGAGTCACATTTTTTGCACTTACAGATACCATTGTTGCATGGTTGACTAAATGTATAAATGATCTTTTCTTTCAACATGTTCATTTTCTTTTTCCATCAACGAAATTTTTTTTGCATTACAACAAGCATATAGACATGCAGAGACAATTCTAGAGGCTTCTCTCTCTACAGGTTCGTTAATAAAAGTTTCCTAAAATCTCTTCTTCATCTCCCCCTCCAGAAAATCTTCACTAAGAAGATCTGAAAATAACAACCTACATACCTTATTATCCATGGCTTACAAATGAAAATGTGTTTTCTAAGGATTGAGTTTTTCTTATCTCAGCAATCCCTTTTGCACCCTAAGGGCCATTTAGATCCCTGTAACTTGTGGCTACCCAGTAAATCTCGTCAGTGAAACTGGGCTGTATGTAACAAGAGTTACAAGTAGCAAAGAATTGTGATCATAAAGGGAGGCATCTTCTTCTTTAAAGTGAATACACAGCATATAGCTCTTATACTGTAGACTATTTTGCTTCTTATTAATGTCATTCCTAGCTTTTGAGAAGGCATTCAAACTAAAAGGATGCTACCACACGGCTGCACAATAACTCAACTTACAAATAAGCAAGGGCATCCAAATGCTTAAAACTCCACACTTACACATAAAATGAGCAATGGTAATTCATGCACTGGTATAAATAACAAGGAGGACAAGATTTCTTGTTCCAATATATGACTCAAACCCCTTCAAGGCGTAGCTTCTATCTACTATTATCCAAAGATAATCAAGTTATTAATGACTACAACAAACTAAGAAATAACCCCCTCAATTACATAAGCTTCTCATATAGATCAAAACCCATGAATCCATAAATTCTTAACATCCACACCAAATCCTACCAACTAAGCAGGTCACCAAAAAGAAAGAGAAAAACCACATAGACATCACAAATCAGCAGCAGTAAAACCAAGTGGTAGCGAAAGGAAATGCAGATCTAGAGTCAAGATTAAAATAGTGCAGCATCAATGGAGAAGAAATGCTAAATCGATGCGAGATACCTGCGCTGCATGATGTTGGAGGGTCTTTCTGGAGATCCTTGAGCTCTTTCGAGATCCTCTTCGAAGCCATGCCCAAACCCTAGATCGTCACAACAATCAATCAAGTGAGAGAGAGAGAAGAGAAGAGATATATTTACTCAAAAGAAGAAAACAGATGAAAGAATACCAGAGCAAAAGAAAGAAAAGAGGAAAAGAGGTTCGATTCTATTCGATCCGATCCGATCCTCTTTTTCTTCTGTTGGTGGAAAAGAAAACGGGGGTTTTGGCGAGAGAAATGAGGAGAGTGTGAGAAATGGGTTTTTAATTGCGAATCACGATGGAAACGTATTCGGAATTGATGATGATTTTGATTTGTTGTTTAGGTGGAAAGTTTGAATGATGTTTGATTTGTTTGTATATAATGAATGTGAGGCAATGGGCGATTCATAAGGCCTTCGTTTTTGTTTTATTTTTTGGGCTATTCTACGGAGTGCACCCTATCGTTTTTGACAAATTTGAGTGAATCCTACATATTTCAAATTCGCATTCGGCGACGGATCCCTAAAAATTTCACTTTATCTAAAAATTTCACTTTATGACATTAGATCCAAAAAAAAAAAGTCATAAAGCCAAAAGATCCATTCCACACTTTTTCATACCTGAAATGTCTAGTTTACCCTTTCTTTAAATCATAGCCCATGATTGGTGGGATATCCTATTAATAATGGCCAACTAACATTTAATTGCCCACGATTAATAGAATCTCCAGATTTTCAAATAAATTCTAAAAACATACAAATAAATTTTAAAATAACGAAAATAAATTTTAAAAATAAAATAATTTCGAAAAATACAATAAGTTAAAAAAAAGCAATATATAATCAAATAACGCAAATAAATTTAAACAGATGCAAATAAGTTTCAAAATATCCAAATAACTTTAAAAAATGTAAATAAATCTCAAAAGACTCAAATAAATCTCAAAAGATCGAAAGAAATTTTTGAAAAATGCAAATAAATTTAAAATAACGAAAATAAATTTTAAAAAATGCAATAATTTCAAAAAACGCAATAAATTTGAAGAGATACAAATAAATTTCAAAAGACGCAAATAAATTTAAAAAATGCATATAGATTTCAAAAAATGTAAATAAATTTGCTAAAAAACTCAGATAAATGTTGAAAAAAACTCAGATAAATTTACCAAAAATACAATGAAATATGACAGAAAACAGATAAATTTGAACAAAACTTAGATAAATTTAACAAAAATTCAGATAAATTTTGAAAAAAACTCAGATAAATTTACCAAAAACGCAAAAAAAATATGACAAAAAACAGATAAATTTGAACAACACTCATATAAATTTGACAAAAACTCGAATAACTTTGAACAAAACTCAGATAAATTTGACTAAAACTCAGGATAAAACTCAGATAAATTTGACAAAAACTCCATATCCACCACCTCCTCTTCCATCCCTCCGGCATCCTCCCCCAAATCCAGACCGGCAAGGCGTGCACCAGTCCGAGGCATGACCTGCTTACTGTTATGGATCTGTTCTGCGGGTCGAACCTGACCTGAACCGACCCGAGACCTGGGACACCCAATATGGGTCGTCTTCTTCCTTTCTTTAACGACCCTGTTCTAGGACAAAGCCTGGAAAAACCGCGTAGGGCCCATCGTTGCCTTTTCTTCTTCTTCTCCGGTGGGACGAACTTCCGCCAGGAACCACTTTCTCGACGACGTGCACCAATTGCGACGGGAGACAGCAGTGATGGGCAGCGATTCTGAGATTTCCGAATCTGGATTTGTTTCCCCATCGACTGGGTTCTGACACAAAACCTGCTGCAACCCTACTGTCCTTTGGCGATGGGCAGCAGAGCTGATCAAGGTGGTTCCCCCGCGCCATATCCTCTCGACATCAGTGAAACGGAACAGAGGAAGAATGAGCGTTCCAGTTTCTGGTTTTGGCGATGGGCAGCGGAGCTGATCAAGGTGGGTCCCCCGCGCCATATCTGATCGACATTAGTGAAACGGAACGGAGGAATAAGATTCGTTCCATTTTCTGGTTTTGGCGATGGGTAACGGAGCTGAACAAGGTGGGTCCCCCGCGCCATATCTGATCGACATCAGTGAAACGAAACAGAGGAAGGAGGAAGAAGGAGCTGATCAAGGTGGGTCACCCGTCCCACAGTCTCCAAACGCTGCTGTCTTTGACATCAGTGAATAGGAAAAGAGGAAGAAGGAGTTGATCAAGGTGGGTCCCCCGTCCCACAGTCTCCAAACAGTGTTGTCTTCCATCTTCGCCCATGGCAAGGCATAGATACGAAACGATCTCTCTTCTGTTTCTGAAAAGGAAGAAGAAGAAGGGGTTCTTTTGGTTAAAGATCGAGAGGATTTAGGAAGCAGGGAGGATAGAAGGTTTGAAATTTGAAATTTCAAAACTTTATGCCTAAAACAGTTGAAAGGGCAAATTATTCCTGAAAAATGTGATCATATGGACACAGGGGACCTAAGGCTGGAAAAAGTCTAGCTGAGTGGACCATAGGCCATAAAAAGTTTTTCCTTGGACTGGAGGCTGGTAACATTGACTTATAGGGACCTTTCGCTAATTTTTCCTTTCAAATTTGGATTCAATACCTTTTTACTTTTAACTTTGGGGCATTCGGCGACAGGTCCCTAAACATGTCACTTTATTGCCTTAGGTCTACAAAAAAAAGTCATGCAGCCAAAAGTCTCTCTCACACTTACTTATACATGAAAAGACCAATTTGCCCCTATCTTCAAGTAACCCAAACCGTCACACACTTGCGTTCGTCGTTTCTTCCTGTCTGGCACGCATCCCGAGAGAAGAAGGAAACGGCAGCACGTGGGTTCGTCTTCCTCTTTATCCTGATGACGCGCAGAACTCGAGACGTGATGAGAAAAACACAAAAGAAAACAAGACCTGTTATCTTTGGTGCTTTTCCTGATGTCGCGCGGAACTCGAGGCAACACAAAGAAGTAAATGGGAAGACTTCTCCCTAGCTGATGACGTACTCACGATTTATGTGCCCAACAAGAAAACGCCAGTCATCCTCTTCCTTCCCACGAGTTGCAGAAAATAAAAACGAAGGGCCCTCTGTCCTACGAAAGTCTTCGATACTCCGATATAAATCGTGACTTCGCGATCCAAACCGTCGAAACGCACGGTACCAAGCTTTGATACCAAGTGGCATTCGTGCCAAGTGCGAGATTGTAGGATAGAGAGCGAGGATTGGTGATGGAGAGGAGTTAGAAGAGCTTAGTTGCAGGTTTTACTGAGAAGGAAATTTATCTGAGTTTTTGTACAGTTTGTCTGAGTTTTTGATAAATTTTCTGAGTTTTTATGAAATTTATCTGAGTTCTGTTCAGATAAATTTATTTCAGAACTCAAATAAATTTGACTGAAACTCAGATAAATTTCACAGAACTCAGATAAATTTGCCAGAAACTCAGATAAATTTGACAGAAACTCAGATAAATTTCACATAAACTCAGAATAAATTGACAAAAAATCAACCTGACCTGACCCGAACTGATACAGAACTCCAACTTCTGTAGCATAGGTGATGAATTGAGTGTATAAAACAATCAGAGCCTTTTCCTAATTTCTATAAACTCAAGGGCAAGGTGAACAATTAACAGAACTCCAACTTCTGTAGCATAGGTGATGGCCACCCTTTTTCCATACACCCCAGACCACCGAACTACCCATCCTCATCGTCTTCCTTTTTTTTTCTCTCTGCAACCTGAATAGATCAAGAGCACAAGAAGAAGTAAGCAATAAGAAATGACAAGGGGGAGGATGAGGATGAATCTCAATCTCACCGGTAAAAGATAGAAAGAGTCGACACTAAGCCCAATATCATGATACAATGTCTTTATGTAAAGAATACTCTTGTCCACATGATGATGCTTCGATTTCCATTGCATTATTCAAGGAGGAGAAAAAAAGTAAGTACAATCAACAATCCCAACCGCCCATTCTCCTTCCAATCCAACATCAACCCAAAAACCAAAACAACAACGTCCAACTTCAAATAGATTTCACACCTCAATGAATGATGACAAACAAAGGTGGGCCCCACCTCGAAGATCAATATCCAACACGTATATTCCAATTCCTAGCCGATATCCTCTTCTACCACCTCTTCTTATTTCCTACTTACATTTTCCGATGGACTGTGTTTTGCCGATAGTTGGGGGTCTTGGGTTTGCCTTTTCTACGTGTGGGCCCGCACAGGCAATACATGTCGTGACGTTGGCAGCACTTGGTTGGACTGGTGATTGGTCCCCTCTCTCGCCACTCTTCTACTCCATGCCTTGCGTCCGACGGCAATTATTCAGCGTTAAGACAAACGTGGAAAGAGGAAGTTACAGGGGCATTTTTGTCCTGAGAAATGAAAACATGTGGGTTCATGGACCTAAGGCTGGAAAAAGTCTAGCTGAATGGACCATAGCCCTTAAAAAGTATTTTTTTGGACTGGAGGCTGGAAACATTCAACTCTAGGGACCTTTCGCTAATTTTGCCTTTAACTTTCTAAAAAATTACAATAAGGAATCAGTTGTTTGCCGACTTTTACATATATAAATGATTCACATCTATAATAATTACACAATGTGATATTTGCATTGATTTAGACATGGGATGTAAATGAGGTGTGAATAGTGTGTAAGTATGACAATTTACACATTAAAACTTTTACACGCGTGTAGGTGTGAAAGTAGTTCGCAATCACAGCCTTTAAACCAAAAAGGGTCCTAATGCAGTGAACTTGGTGCTTTTTTTCACTCATGGTGTCCATCAAAGACCTTTATTTTTTAATTCATATGGTCTTCATATTTATAATTCAATTTGTTTATTTAACTAATAAACCTCAAGATTTTAAAACCGGTTATATCAATCTTTATCAGTTTTGAGTAATTTGTTGAAAAAAAGTATCGACCTATGTATGATTTTTTGGACTTCCACGAACCCCTAATTCATGATCCATGCCATTCAATATTCTTGTATTGGGAATATTTATATCAGGAAGAAAGGTTTCATAATTCCGTTTGGCATTTTACTTTTAAGATAAAGTGGAGTGAAGTGAAATAAAAAGATGGAATAAAATATAAGTGGGTTATGATGGTATTTTATTTTTAGTTGTTTGGAATGAAATTTTTTTAACTTCTTGTATGGGGAAATGAATTTTTTTTGTCTTTTAATGAATAAAGGTCATCGCTTTCTAACTTTTTTTGAAAAAGTTGGAAGGAGTTTTGAATTAAAGTGCTTTTGATTTCATGCTTAATTTTACTTGACTTGACTTTACTTGACAAGTAAAATTATCAAACAGGATTTTGAGAGTTTCATGAAAAAATCTAAATAAATCTATAATCGTTGGGCATAATCAATTACTAGTGAAAAAGATAATATTGAGAAATGCGGTAATATGTTTCACATGTGTAATACTTGCATATGTAACGTGGAAAACCCATTTTCTTTGTCTCATTCGTAAAAGGCAACGACCCCAAAGCCTTTTGACTCACAATCAAATTTATGAAGGTTGTAAATATAGCGGAAGCAAGGATCTACAGGAGCTGACTGCTACAAACGAGAGTAAAAGCAGGCTGAACTTGCTGAAGTGTAAGCTTGGCTTGACGATGTGTCGTCTTTTGGCTCTGAATCCGAATCCGTGTCTTGGATGATAGACACGAAAGAGACAACAAATTTGCCCTCAGGCTTTTATTTTGCCTTCTTCACTTTAGTCGTGATGACCAAAGGCTATGAAGTCTTGAGGGAGATGATGAAGGGAGTTTGAATGCTCTCTTCGGATTTACCAGATAGTTTGTTTTCTTCTGGTGATTGTTGAGGAGCTTTGCCTTTATCTTTCTGGAGATTTTCGGCAAAGGGTGTTGTGTGCTTCTCCTCTTTTTCTTTTTCACCTTCATATATTGGGAGTCTGCGAAGTGGACTTCTTTACCTTTAAAGGATTTTTTATTTGCAAAGACTCGATGTATCATGCCGTCATCACAAACAAACTTGATGCATTGATATAGAGTTGAAGGGACAACACCATTCTCGTGGATTCAGAGGCATCCGAGAAGGACGTTGTAGCATGAAGGGGTTTTTATTGCATACACAGTGACCTCAGAAATAATATCATCGATTTGCAACTTGAACCTGATTTTGCCGATAGGCCTTTGAGTAATCCCGTCATATCCAAATATAGATACAGATGTGTGGCTCAGCTTGCTGGGTGGGATGCCCAACTCTTCGAGAGTTGAAGTGGAGATGAGGCTGAGTGCAGAACCTGGGTTGATCTGAACTCTGTGCATAAGCATTTCTTTGATGTACCCTGTAAAGTACAGGGGTCGATTGTGCCTTGTTTCGTCAAGTAAGAGGTCGTCCTTAGTGAAGGTGATGATTACACTGGCTGCTTTTTGAACCGAAAGGCATTCAATGCTTGATCCCTCAGTTTTCTTCTTTTCTCCCTTTGAGGAAGCTTCTGAGTTTTTGACCCGGTAGTCCATTTCAATTTGGAGGACTTGCGGGGCATGTTTGTCGACATCCTCATCTGCTTTTGTAATTCTGAAATGAGATTATCACGAGTGTGCGGAGACATTCGCAATAAATCTAGGATGTGCAGACGTGCAGGTATGTGCTTGAAGTGTTCAATCAAGTCATACTTGAAAGCCTCATTGGGGCATGCATGTTTATCATTATTGCCACTAGGGGCGCTTACAACATCTTTTCCCGAAGGATTTACATATGTAAAGGAAGATTGGTTGTAATTTTTGTGGTAGTCCCGGCCAGAGCGGGTGCCTCTACCAACTTCCAGAGCTTTTTGAGAAGGGTCTTCATTCGGAAGATTGTCTTCGGGAATAAGAGGCTGTCGTTTTTCATTTGCTGAGGATGCATCTGCAGCAGAGTTGCCATCCTCAGTGATTGTGTTGCACGGAGCATTTTCCGGGAACAAGTCCTGAACAGCATCCAGTAGCCTTTCTTTTTCGTTGACTAATTCATCATCCCAAGCATCAATAGCTAGGGATTCTTCAGTCAGGAAGGGTGTGAACTTTGAAGTCACAGTCTCAGGAGAAGAAACATGAGAGGGTGTCATCTCAGTGAAAGTCATGTGAGATGAGGTAGCTCTAAAGGATACATTGCTAGGCGTCGTCGGAGTGTAAGTGATCTCATCAGACGATGCTTCGGAAGAGCTATAGTCCCGAATTATCACATTACAGGAAGCTCTAACAGGAGACGTTGCCTGATCGGAGTCAGACTCATCCTCGGATGTAAGAGGATTGTTTATCCAGCAATTTTCTCCATTTTCAAGAGTTAAGGGAGGATATACCTGACGATCTTCGGGGACTTCCGACTTTGGATTGCGAGGAAGCTCGTTGACGCGGTCTTGCTCTTGTTCTAAAGCGAGACGCTGCAAGATCCTTGCATATTCTTCAAGATCAGACATGGGAGTCAAACCTTCTTCTTCATCTACTCTTTGTGGCTCAACATAGTTGATTTCCACTTGAGCAATGACGGGTGCTAGGCCAGCAGCATTTGCTTGTACAGCCTCTTGGTCTTCTTCACCATCAGACCAGGATCTTTGTGGCTGTAGGGGGTTATACCAAATTACTGGCATAAGATGAGTCTCAGGAACCCATTCTTCATCGGAGAGATATTTTCTTATTTCAAGAGACTCCTCCCACTCGTCGGCGTAGTTGGATTCGAATCCATCATCGGTGTCACTGGACTCGTATCCTTCAATGGAGAATCCAACTACCGAGTTGCAAGAGATGATGCCCCCTGCGTGGATTTTTCTTTAAATTGAGGTGGCATGAAATCACTGAGAGTGAATTTTCTTACCCCCTTTGAAGTCTCTGGAAGGGACATTTTTGTTGCCTCCAGTGAAGCGGTAAATGACGCCTCTGCCTTTTCTTGGACTTCCTGTTTTGGCTGGGTCTTCTCTTACCGTTTAAGCTTGAGGAGATGTTTCCTAGCATGCCTTCGCTGTTGAGTTGTTGGCTTTGTTTTCACGACCTCCCAATTTTCATCTTCCAGGAGATCGGGATGTACCCATATGGGTTGTCCGTCTGGTGTTGGGTAAGGAACCAGTTCCTCGGACGCTTGGATTGTGTTTATCACCTTGAAGGAAGTAGTGATCTTCTTCTTCGGTGATTTTGATGTTTGTCCACATGACACCATGTTGACGGAGGTAGACCCGTAGTTTTTGTCAAAGGTGATGACTCTGTTTTTCCACATCTCGTTTATTTTCTCTCTCACAACGAAACATTGATTGAGAGGATGCGAGATCATCTGGTGGTATGGACAGTACCGAGGATCGTTGGTTTTGCCAACATCACCCGGTCTTTTGGGTTCAGGCAAGGTGAGCTTGCCGTTTGCTACAAGAGCCCCGAAGATTTCATCAACATCTTCATCAAACGGGTATTTATTTTTTACTCGTTCTTTGAAGGCATCTAAGAGTTCAGGTCTCTTACCAGCAATTTTGTTTTCAGCTTTCTTTGGTGGCTGAGGAGCTGACTTGGTCTGCACATTGAGGACCTCTTTTTTCTTTGGTTTAGAGGTTGCAATGGCGGTTGGCTCTTTTCTTGATGATTTCTGACTGTTGAGGTCTTTAATCACCGTTTCAGCTTCCATGGAAGCTTCTAGGAGTTCTCCTATGTTCTTTGATTTGTTGCCGATGATCATGGAGCGGATTCTAGCTCTCATGTTGTTTCGGCAGATGTCGACTAGCGACGCTTGTGGTAATACATCAGAGCATTTGTATGCCATTGCTTTCCACTTGTGAATGAAGTCATATGTTGACTCATTCTCCCCCTGTTTTAGGCTGCACGGCTGAGCCATAGTAGCGGGATGATCTTCACCTTTAAAGTGAGTCAGGAAGCGTGTCTCTAGCATGGCCCAGTTTTGGATGGAGTCCTCCGGCAAAGTGGAGTACCAATCGAAGGCCGTACCTTTTAGGGTACTTGCAAAGAGGCGAATCTTGAGTGCATCTTGATCCGCGATAGCTCCCGTCAAGATCTTGAAGTGGATGACGTGCTGTCTGGTTGATCCTTTCCCCGTATATGTTTGGAGAGTATGATGCTTGAATTTTGTGGGGAACGGGACCGAGTCCATCCATAAGGGATATGGTGGCTTGATCCCATGCTCCTTGAGTATATCCTCTTCTTTTGTTTTTGCGAGGATACTGCCTACGTCTTTTTTGGTAAGGGCGCGTGACACATTTTCTTCTCTGTTTACCTCATCATCTTGATGATTCGGAGGAGGTTCATTGTTCGCCTGATTTTGGAAAGCGAGGAGAAGGTTTTCCATCAGAGTTTCAATCCTCTGTTGGCCTTGTTCCAACTACTGGATGCGTGTGAGCGCATCATCTTGAGGTGGATTGCGAGGTGGTGGCTCAGAATTTGTAGCCAAGACGTTCATCCTTCGGGATTCGAACGAAGAAACGTTCTGGTGACTGAGCTGGGGCTCATTTTTTTTATGAAGAGCTTGAGGAAGGATCACTCTGCCGTCCTTTGCTTGAAGAGCAGGGGATTCTTCTAAGTGTCTTCTTGTTCTGGAGACGCTGTGGGTCACCGGACGTCGGACATGGACTTTAGATGCTGACTTTTGGCATCTTCTGGTTTTTCCAACCATATGGACAGCAGCAACTTGGTTGGGTCTTTCTTTTTCTACCCATTTGGGAGAGACTTGAAGTGTAGGAGGCTGGGTCCTTTGCTTCTCTAGTCTCTTTTGTCGATACGACGCGCGGCGGTGTATACAACGAGCAATTTGAGCTTCGGTCGGCTCTGGTTGGACTTTGACAATGAAGGATGTGCTCCCTCGGGCGCAGCAGCCAAGCCTATCTTCTTTGTAGCTGGTCAAGGACAGGATGCGAACCCGGTCCTTCGCCTGTTGCAGCGAAGCTTTGAATTTTTCGAGTTCGGCCCCTGTAGAGATGAAGGGTCGAACAGAAGGATTGCAGGCCTTAGCAGGTGCTTGTAGAGGCCTAGTGATGCATGATTTGACTTTGGGCTTGTAAGAACAAGCCGGCTTATGCTGGGTTGACTTGGGAGTCAGGTTGGAGATGGGTCTCTCATCTTTCATGTAAGTAAGAGGGTAGAACTGGTTCTCCTTGAGTGGGGCCAGGTATGCCGGCTTGGTGGATATTTGGGACCTTCTTTGTTTCGGTGAAGGTCTTGGGGACCAAGTCTTAGGATAGACCTGGTTGTTTGCTGGTTGAAGCTTCGCGGGGGTGCCGCGGGCTTCGGGCTTTTTGGTGCTCGCCTTTGGTGTCATGGTAGTGACAAGTTAGGAGGCGAGCTTCTGCTTCTTAGAAGAAGCAGTTTGTTCATCGGGAAGTGGGAATGGTCCCAGTGTCCCAAAGACAATAATCCGGGGAGTCGAGGTTGACCCAGAGTACAGAGAGTTACCGAGGGAGTTGACGCTTCGGCAGCTGATGGGGCGCTTATAGGTGCGCGTGGTTTGCTTCTGTTGAAGCATGAGCTGGTGCTTGTTCTCATCGAAAGTAATGGTTTGCGAAGCTGCCATTGTTAGTTTTTTCGAAAAATTTCTGAAACAAGACCACATCCATTAGTAATCACAAGAATATAATGATCATAAATGGGGAGTTCTATGGTTTTGTCTTTTCAAATCGCTCGAGGATATGACCTAAGCAATATGAAGAAGGCAAAAAGCCATAGAAGGTACAATTGTTCTGATCGCAGGTATGGTAAGCCCAGAATGAGCGTCCCAGTGACTGCTATAAGCAATTGTGAACCTAAATTCAACTTATCGAGAAGCAGAGCTTGCTCGATGTAAGAAGAATATAAGGTTGGAGTTACAAATGTGCCGGTCGCGAATACAGTAGACCCTAAAAGGCCGTACTAGTACCGCTAGACACAAATGTTTGGAGACCGCATCCATGAGATGAGATTCTCTGTTTTGAAAGGTCAAGAATGGATTCATCAGAGAGAGCAGATGGTATTCCGATTCAAATACGGTCTCAGCGATTTCCTCGAGCGCCAGTACTCAGAAGGGAATGAACCATAATTTCTCGGTTTTGAATCCAAAAATGACGAGTTTTTTTTTTTGAAAGGTCAAGATCAGGTTCATCAAAGAGAGCAAAAGGCATTCCAATCTGAACACGGGCTCAACGATTTCCACGAGCGCCAGTGCTCAGAAGGGAGGAGACCAAAATTTCTCCGATCTGAACCCAAAAATGATGGAAGTTTTTTTTTTGAAGATTTTTTTTTTAATCTTTTTTTATTTATATTTTTTTTAAGATTTTTTTTTTTGAAAAAAAAATCTTTTTATATTTTTTTGTTATTTTTTATTTATTATTTTGGGAAAAATTTTTATTTAAAAGACGAGAGAGTACGCATAGGCCTCCTAACTCGGTCTTATGAAATCTCGATTAATAGAATTGCCCCCAGGTAAGGGTAGGATTACTTAATGAACCTGTTTGGAGGACCCTTGCCTTAAACAGTCAAGCTGTCTCCATACTCTGGACAATGCTTTTCTTGAATCAACCGTGAACAAAGAACGTAGTTGGTTTAACCTTAGTGGTCTATGTCCTTTTTTTTTTTAGATTTTTAATGAACTCATCGAAGAGAAACGATGGCTCAAATCCTTAGTCGAACAGGCTCAACATTTCTGCAAGCACGATGAACAATAGGAGATGATCAAGGTTTCTCAATTTTGAATCCAAACTGAAAAATTTGATTTTTTGATTTTTTTTTTAGATCTTTAATGAACTCATCGAAGAGAAACGATGGCCCAAATCCTTAGTCGAACAGGCTCAACATTTTTGCAAGCACGATGAACAATAGGAGAGGATCAAGGTTTCTCAATTTTGAATCCAAATTGAGAAATTTGATTTTTTGTTTTTTTTTTTTAGATTTCTAATGAACTCATCGAAGAGAAACGATGGCCCAAATCCTTAGTCGAACAGGCTCAACATTTCTGCAAGCACGATAAACGATAGGAGAGGGTCAAGGTTTCTCAATTTTGAATCCAAACAGAGAAATTTGATTTTTTGATTTTTTTAAAGAGAAAGAGTGGAAACAAATTCGAAGAATTACAAATTTCCAAAAAATCTCATCTCATTTTTTTATGCGGAATCCAACATAGGCCACCAATTAAAAGGTAGCCAAGGAATCCAGAAAAGAAGTATAAGCATAGAGCAAAATATATGATATGCAAATATTTCATATCTAGCATCGTGTTTTCAAATGAACGTTTCCCACCGGGTGGAGCCAGTTTGATGGACCGCGCGTTCATTGCCTGGTGCTACCGAGGTCGGCGGACGTGGGAGTCCGTTGGGGTACAACCCTTTCACGCCCGGGGGACAGAAGAGGGTATCAACATTTTTTTGTGTGGGTGTGCCAGATTTTCTATTTTACTTGGAATTGCAAGTGGTGATCCGGAGATCGACCTTCGCAAGTAAAACGGAAATCAACTTCTTTCAAGTTTTCCATTGCACATATATTTAAGAAAAGAGACATTTTTCTTGATTTGCCGTGAAAGGCGATGTTTTGGCATTTATAGCCGATTTTTTTCGTTTATAGCCAATTTTGGCATTTATAGCCGATTTTTTGCGTTTATAGCTGATTTTGGCGTTTATAGCCGATTTACAATTCTTATCAATAATGAAAGACAAGAGTTGTGATTTTTGTCTCTTTAAAAAAAATACAAACTACAATGAAAAGCAAGAAAATGTGGATCTAACTTCTCAGGAGATTGTGGGGGACTCGTTCAGATTGACGGTCGCAAGCCATATGTGGACTTCGCCATCATCCATGCAGATGAGAACAAAGGATGCTCTTGATTCACTTGGCTTGGCTATATCCTCAGATTTTTAGAGGACAAAGACCAAAAAGAGGTCCTATATCCAATAAAAAGCCAAGTAGACGGGCTGAAAAGCCACGTCTAAGCCATTGGAGGCAGAAGGAGAAGGCAAGGACCTTGGGGGTACCTCCAAAGGACTTTTTGTCACCTTGTAGTGGTGGCTGGTGCAGAATTTTCGCAGAGTTTTCTCTCTTTCTTTCTCTGGATTTTTTATGCTTTTTTCTGATCTGGGATCTATCTTGATTTTTCCGATTTGGAATTCTTTGGAATGCTCTCCTATTTAAAGGCTCTTGGTAGCCATTTAGGAGGGTTTATGGACTTTTATTGTCATTAAGCCGCATAATGGGAGGAGTTAAAGGATTTAATTCCTTTATTTTGTAACTCCTTTTTCTTGGCTTCTGATTGGCCGGTGGGGATTGGGGGCATTTAATCGCCTTTAATCGCCATGATGGGAGGAGTTTCATGGGTTAAATGCCATGAATCAATTGACTTGTAACTCCCATTTGCTTGCTTCTGATTGAGCCGTCCAAAGAAATGAATTAATGACTGCAATAAAGTTAGCCAATTAATTGCATTAAGTGGTCGCCGAGCAGTTGAAGAGTCGAGGGCCGTGCCGTGTCTTTTGGGATTCTTCTAGCGATGATCATCAATGGATCTTCATGTAGATCGACATCGGATGACCATGTAACTACAAGTATTGGTTGCCAACAGTGGGTCGGTGCCATCTGTCCTGTCGATTTCTCGATCGGTCGGGTAGAAAGCACACTTTTTTGGTTGACCGGTTGGCGATCAATGTTGATTTTGATACTCTTGATGATTGACTCGTGATTTTGACGGATGTCAAAGGATTTGGTGCCTCAAAAGTATGAATTTTGGAAAATTCCAGGAGTCAGAAGCTTCGAATTGCAAAAAACGATGAAAAAACGGGCTTTCCGGGGCGAACCCGGCGAATCCAGGCTCCATGGTTGCAGGGGCTGGCGACCTTGGGCCAGGGTCGCACCCTGGGGGAATTTCCCTCCTTTTGTCCTGTTTTGTGGCCGTTTTTTATGTTTTTCGATTCTTTTTTCTTCTGTATTTTTTATTGACATTTTTTTATCATTTATTGGCCTGATTTCCCTATAGAAAACTTGACAAGAATCCTTGCATTTTGGAGTGCAAAGTTTCCAATTTTTCAGGAAAGCCGAAGACTTTGTCGTGTAAAGTTGCCGATTTTCCGTCAGAAGCTGAAATTGGGTCAAATGATGTCGGAATGACCTGAAATCTGGGGTGAAGCCTCTTGAGCAATAAATAAGACCAACCATAGGCTTTTGTTTGAGTTTTGAAGTCGTTTGGGTTCTTATTGCCAGTAGACTTATTTTTGTCGCGATGAAGATGTCGTGGCTTGATGTGCGGTCAACTGATGTCCGATTGACCTGAAATTTGACAGGGAACCTATTGGAGTCATTTTAAGATAATTCATAGGCTCTGTCTTGGAAACTATGGTCCCAGGGAGCTTCGCCGCCGAGAGGCCTGATTTGGCTTCCGAGCGTCAAAGTCTGGTCAAATGTTGTCGAAATAACCTGAAACTTGACGTGTAGCCCTTTGTATGCATTTTGAAGCCGTCCATGTGCTATGTCGACGAGTGATGGCCTCGGTGGTTCTCACCACCGAGAGGCTTGATTTAGCTGCTCGAGGGTTGATGTAGGGTCAAACGTTGTCGGTTTGACTTGAAAATTGACGTGGAGCCTTTTGGATGTATTTTGAGACCATCCATCGGCTCTGATCGAAGATTTGGTGTCTCCGATGCTTTCGCCGCCGGGAGCTCCTTTTCAGTTGTCGGAGAAGCGAAGTTAGGCTAAATGATTTTGAAATGGCCCGAAACTTCTTGTGTACTCCTCTTTTGTCTTTCATGAAGGATCTTGCAGTTTTTGTTTGATTCTCACAAGATTTGATTTTTGGAAGTAACATTGCTTATTTATGGCAGGTTGCGACTTCATGTAGCTTTTTGGATCTTGAAGAAGCAAAGTGACATTTTTGGTGTCAACAGGGTATAAATATATATACGTATGGAAAAATATTCAAGGTGAATCTATCCCTCACCATAGGGTGAAGGACACTCCCCTTTTGGGAAGTTTTAAGTACAAAAGTGACTTTTCAAGTACTACCCCATGTACTTGAAACTTCCCAAAAAGGGGAGTGTTCCTCACCCTATGGTGAGGGATATATGCGTAGGAATACTCCCCTATATGTATATAGGGGCAATATTCATGTGCATCATTCCCTCACCATATGGTGGGACTTGGGGGGTAGAGGTGTCAATCTGGGCCGGGCCGCCCAAGCCCGGCCCGGAATTTTCCATGCCTGGGCCCGTTGACTTGGTCAACGGGCGGCCTGGCATAAAATCTGGGTAGTGCTGGGCCCAGCCTGCAGGCCAGAGGCACTGCCCGGCCCGGCACGACTTAAAAACCGTGCAGTGCTGGGCCTGGGCCCCGGAGCCCGCGGCAGCCCGGCATGCCCGGCCCGGCCCTAACCCAACGGCTATATTTTCAAAAAAAATTGTCCCTACCCCCAAAAAAACGGCTATCTTTGGATTTTTTACTTTTTAACCCCCCAACAGCTATAAAACGGTCAAATGAAGGGGGGTATTAGTGTCTTTTGATTATTTTTTACCATTATACCCCCCAACTGCTATAAAATGGTCATATGATGGGGTATTTAATGTCATTTTATCACTTAAGAATTCTATAAATAGCCCTCATTCCTCTCATTTCTCTACAGTCCTACTCTCTCATTTCTCATACTCCCTCTAAAGCTCTAAGCTCTAAGCTCTCTTAAGTTTCATTCTAAAGTCTAAGCTCTTTCTACAAGGTTTTCTAAAAAGTGAGGGTGACTTCTCTAAAGTGGAGGATTCAACTAAGAAGGACTTCTCCATTAGCTCTCTCCTATCTTATAAAGGTATTTGTTATCTTTAATTTTGAGTTTTATTTAGTAATAATATACATAGTAATATTATATATTAAGTCTCATCTTCTCCCATTTCTTATATAAATTATCACAAAAAACACATTATATATAATTATTTATTTAAGTTTTTTTTAAAATCTTTTATTTAGAAAAATGACTGGACCATCACAACCTTTCAACCTTGACTTCTCTCTAAATGAGGAAGATCCTGGATTTATTAATTTAGACCAAGACCAAGGGACAGAAGTAGAAAGCAATAATCCCCAAGATCCTAAAACCCAAAAAAAAGAAGAGAAAAATAAGATTGATTTCTCTTGTATGAGCTCATTTCGCTAAAGTTACTGTTCCATATCCCAAAGGAGGAACAGAGGAGAAGGCACAATGTAAATATTGCAAAGATCTCCTCAGTGGCAAGTCATCAAACAGCACTGGCCACCTTACTAGACACATAAAATCGTGTTTGCTGAAACACACTCCCAACACTAGCGATGGGGCAAGTAAGGGGAGGTCCGGGAGGATGACTAAAACTCAACTTTCTCAAACAGATTCATATGGTGGTTTAGGAGTTTCGAAGAACGACGTTTTGAAAGATTTTTGAGGTCTGCCTTTCATCCTGGATGGTAGAAAATATCTAGAAATACTACTAGAAGTGACGCAATAAAGACTTTTTTGAAAGAAAAGTGAGAATTTATAAAATATTTTTGCAAATATACCTGGAAAAGTGGCTTTAACTTCAGATTTATGGACCTCTAAACAAAATCTGAGGTACATTGCAATCACATCACATTTTATTGATAGTGATTGGGTGATGCAGAAAAGAATGATAACATTTTCTATGCTAGAATTCCCATACACTTGTGCTAGGATAGGGTCCACCATCCTTAAAAATCTTAGAGAATATAAAATTGAAAAAAAAATAATTTCTATAACTTTAGATAATGCAAGCACTAATAACGTCGTAGCAGATTTATTAAAACAATCGATTCAACTTGATTTAAATGGAAATATATTTCACAATAGGTGTGCATGCCACGTCATAAATCTTATCGTACAAGTAGGGGTAAAATTAATTAGAGCTGATTTAGAGACTATTAAATGGATTGTAGGATACATTTTTTGTTCTCCCTCACGAAAACAATGGTGGAAGGACATATGTGTAAATTTAAATTATATCCAAAGAAAATATCATATGATGTAAAGCATAGATGGGATTTTACCTATAAAATGTTAAAAGAATCATGTGCCTATAAAATGGCACTAGATCAATATTGTCAACTTTATTTGGAGCGAAAAATATTTTTATAAGTGATGATAATGGACCTTTCTTGAGACAATAAGAGAATTTTTTAGAAGTTTTTCATTATGCAACATTGTTTTTTTCCGGGGTATATTATCCCACAGAGATTTTCAAATTTTTCCCGGGTATATTATCCCACATGCAATCAAGCTTTACCATTTTTATTAAATAAGTCTTACTTTTGCAAAGTATATAGATTTTCAAAATTTTCAAGTTATGTGTGTACAAATGGAGGAAAAGTTTTCACAATATTGGAGATTAGCTCCTTTAACATTTTGTATAGCTGCTGTATTAGACCTTAGATTGAAATTACAAGGTGTAGAAACCCTTCTTAATGAAATAAACTCTAATATGAATACAACTAATATAAATGACATAGCAACAATGAAAGCAGATTTAGAAATACTTTTTTTGGAATATGCTACCTGATTAGGTGGATCCATAGCACCCACGGTCCCAACAGGCCTCCCCAATTACATAAAGGAAAAAAGAAAGTCATTTGGAGTATTGTGAAGAAATCTCACGGAAGTAACTCCTCTTCTTCCAGAAGATCTTACAACCTTAATGAATTAACAATGTACCTGGAGTGATCCTGTTACAATACATGATAATGAAGAAGATGATTTGATATTTTGGTATGGTGGAAATCATTCGAAACTGAGTTTCCCGTGCTTTCCGCCATAGCCCGTGATATATTAACAATACCAGCGTCTACAGTTGCATTAGAGCAGGCATTTAGTGCAAGTGGGCGCCTTATTGACCCCAGGAGGGCTATGCTTCAAGAAGAAACCGTTGAGACCTGCATGTGCTTGCAAGATTGGTACCAAGCAGAGGATAGGGAACAACACCTCGATAATGATCATATCGAGATAGTAGACGAGCTAACGGCGTTACAGATATCGTAGTATAATTTTTTTTAGAATGTATAATAGGTTTTTAACTTGTAATTTATTTTTTAGAATGTATCATAGGCTTTTAACTTGTAATTTATTTTTTAGAATGTATCATAGGTTTTTAAAGTTGTAATTCTTTTTTCATTTATTAGAAGGTTGAAATTTCATTATGTATATTGATCCAAGTTCAAACTTGTAATTTTTTTTAACTTTTGTAACTTAAATTTCAAGGAAATACAATTTATTTGATGTATTTTTTCAAAACATCATTAGTGTAATTCTACTTGTTTATCTCTTTTAATTTTTTTATTTTAATGGAAATGGTCCAAGAATTAAAAAAAACTAAAAAAAAAAAATGTGGGCCGCCCGCAGGTGGCATGGCCCAGGCTCGGCTGGGGCCGTGCCGTGCTGTGCGGACCCCAGAACAATCGGGCCCGGCCCGGCATGGACCGTAAAATATCACGGGCTATGACGGGCCCTGATTCAGTGAGCCGTGTCGGCATGGCCAGGCCCGGATTGACACGGATGGAAAGAGTCATATGAGATGAGACCATATATCAAGTTTGAGGTCAATCCCAAGTCTCTAACCCTTTCATCCGTGGCCCACAAATTTAACAACTGTATATTAAAGAAAAATCTTGACCCTCAATCCAGCGGTCCAATCCAATCAAATTATGAAAACTCAATTTATCCATTGTAATTTAGGGGATTCCATGTGGTGGGATGATTTAGATGAATCATAAAGTGGCCCCACTATGTTGTCCCTCACCATAATGTGGTGAGGGATGGAGGCACATGAATATTTCCCATATATAGTATATATGGAATTATTCAAGTGTGAACTAAGTTTTACCTATTATATGAGAATTTTTTGTGGGGTCCAACTAGCAACCCTTCCAAACCTAGCAACTAATAGGGAGCCCCTAATAGTCACTAATCCCAAGGATGGCACACATCCGAATGGACTGACTGATGGTTGAATATTTTTTTTGAATATGAAGCCATTAAACTTGTGGGTCACGGATAAAGGGGGTTAGGGGCATGAGTTTGGAGGTCGAACTTGATACTTGGGGTGGTCTCATATAGATCTTTCCATCCCCTAGTTCATCATCCCAAAATTCCCATAAAAAAGTTCACATATAATATGATGATAACAGTTTTCACCTGATATTACACACATATATATATACATACCAGTATGCTTATTTTACGGTTTTTACCAGCTTTCTCTTATGGTTTTACAGTACAAGCCACCTAGCGGGGCCCACTAGAGACCCGACAAATCATGAAACAAGGGGAGATAGAAATATCCAAGTAGGGCCAAACTTGATGTCAAATTGAAGTAACACCTTTAAACCATATCATCTATGATCCACAAGTTTATGACTTTATATAAAATAATAAAATCGACCATTCATCAACGGTTTCACTCTAATCGGATCTATCAAAAACCCGGTGGCACCTGTGTAAATATGAGAGTGAGTTGAATGGTCCCGCTCTACTGTAAGACCGTAAAGAAAGCTTGTGCAGGAGCATTTATATATATATATATATATATATGAATAAAAGGGGTATATAGATAAGGGGTATAGATATCGATATAGATTGTATAATTATAATATATAATATAAATAATATAAAAGGCATTTCATTCATTCATCCTCTTTGATATCATCGTACAGTCAAAACTTAAAACCTTTAAATTCTACTGGCACATATATTTTTACTTTTCCCACACAAATTCTCTCTATACACATTATTATAATTTAAAAATTACATTAGTTCTTTCCACACACACCAAAATTTTCCAAACTACCCATCCCTCCATTTCCCTCTTTCTTCCCACACACAGGTGTTCGGAAGTATAGGTCCGAACAGATGCATTATGTTCGGAACTATACATCCGAACGTATGCATTCTGTTCAAAACTATACATCAGAACATATGACATATGTTCGGACCTGAAGGACCGTACATATCGGGAACCTGCAACTCGTTTTAGGCGATAAAAAAATTAATAAAAGAGAATATGGTCTTTGATGAAGTGGAGAGTGAGGTACGAAATCTTCTCATACTTAAACCACCCATTTCACTCTCCACTTCATCTCCCTAAAACATGTCTTTCATTTGTATTAACATTTTACTTTCTGCAGTTTTGAGTTTTGACCAAGGTACACCCCAAAAATCAAGACAACATTGTGTCTATTGCCCATGGAAGATGAAGTGGAGAGTGAAATGGGTGGAAAAAATCTTTATAGAGAAGAAGATGAGATTGTGTGTGAACAGAGAATATGTTTGAGTTTTTGTGGGATACTGGATATTTTGGTTATTTCATAAAGGGGCCAGCTCTCCTAAGCTGAAGCTTAAGATAAGGTAAGCTGAAATAAGTTCAATTACGTAGTGGGGCCCACTTGGGGACCCATATGGGGATGGGGTGGGGGAGATTTCAAGGACTCCCTGGGACCCTCCTTCTTACAAAAAATCAGCCCAAATCGTGGTTTCTATCATCTCCATCTGGGCACAAAAAGTTTAATGGTCAACAGTCTATTCGGATTGGTACATAGTCGATCAAACGGTCTAGTAAATTCGGATTTGACCAAAAATTGGTGGGCTTGTGCAATTTAAGGAGTCGTGTGTTTGGTCCATTTAGATGGATCAAGGATGGGCTCTAGAAGCGTTAGCTTACGGAATCATATCATAAGCTTAAGCTTAGAAGAGCCTTGCTCTTCATAAAGGATAAGAATATAATAAAAAGAAAAGATAAATTCGTGGCACACTCTTATTATATTGCCTCACCGGCAGCGAGGAAGGGAGTAGTTTTTAATTTCTATACATATCTTTCAATGGGAAAGAATCCAGAGCACGCATAGACGCATAAGCTCTCTTTCATCTCCCCCTTCTTCTTCTTCTCCTTCTCCTCCTCCTCCTCCTCCTCTCTCGATCGATCTTTCTTTGTGGTGTTGATGGATTACGATTACAGGAACAGGGCCGCTCCACCTTACGACTCGCACGCGCCCGTCTACAACAGGCCAGCGACGGGTCACGGTTCCTCCTTCTACCCCAAGATCGGGCAGTCCGGGCAGCTTATGCCACCTCCCCCAGCTGCCCGTTCTTCTTCTCTTCCCCCAAATCATCCGCCCCCTTCGTGTAAGCTCTCTCTTCCAATTGGGTTTCTTGTCTATTATCAGATTCTTCTGTTTTTAGTGCGCGTTTGGATGCACCCTAATTCGCTGGGGTTTTGAATTTGGGTGCTTTTATAAGAAAAGATGATTTTGTCTTCTCTTCTGCTGATGTTGATTTGGGTATATCCCAAATTCGCTATTAAAATGTTAAATTGCAATCTGGGGTGCATACAACTGTTCCCGTATGGGAGAGATTATGTTATGGACGTCTGGTTGCCAATTATTTCAGTCTGTGATCCTTTCTTACCTGTCAAAATTATTTGTGATTTGTATTGAAATCCGAGGAATTTATAGTGAAGGGGGTTTTGTGGAATGGGTATTTAGAGGCCTAGGGTGGAGATGTAGATGGGTATTAGAGGTCTAGGGTGGAGATGTAGAGGTCTAATTGAGTAGGTTGA